>JARQOD010000001.1:880773408-880890399 GCA_033576555.1 Oophaga sylvatica
CACAAGGCCAGTAAAAAGGGCCATAACTAAAATTTTTTGGGCCTACACCCCTTGACCCGGGGCTTCAACCGCAGTTGCGCCAAATGTTAGATACAGATAAAAAACAACGCTGAGTTTTTTGGGGTTCAGTAACCCCTGTTTCCCCTCTGTGTTCGGCAAAATTACTGCTGTAACAAATTTCAACTTCAAACGTCCAATAGGCCCTCCCAAAACCCCTTGACCCGGGGGTTTTTCAACAGCGCCAGTTGTGCTCAGAAGTTGATGCACAGATGAAAACAATCCTGAGTGTTTGGGGGGTTTTCAGAAAAACCTCTGTTCCCCTCGGTGTCTGGCAAAAATTACTGTGCTAACTACAACTTCAACTTCAAACGTTTTTCATACTGGGCCTCCCCTACACCCCCCCTTGACCCTGGGCTTCAACAGCGCCATTTGCCAGGTGTTAAGCACGATGAAAACTCGCTGATGTGTTTGGGGGGTTCAGAAAACGCCTCTGTTCCCCCGCTGTGTGCCCGGCAAAATTACTGCTAGTACCTAATCAGGGGAAAAAAAACAGCACCCAAAAGGGTTTCATGCACAAAATTTGGGGCTACCCTGATTTTCAAGTGAAAACTTTTGAAACGTCAATTTTAAAACCCATAAAATGATTTGTCTGTCAAAATCGGTAACAAAATAATTGTGACATATTTTTACAGATAGCACATGCAAAAAAAATGCAAACACAAAAAGCCATTTATGCATAGGTACTGAGGCCCCCTTGCACCCATAGCTTAGACAAACCAACCAATCAGATGACCAAAATGCAATGTTGGAAGGCAAAATGGGGTTGAATTTTGACAATGCTGCATGCGAAGGTTATCTTCAGTGTTCTTCCCCTTTTGAAAAAAAAACAAAAAAGTAAAATAATACCCAAAATGTTGATTAAGGGGCGGATGTACCCTGTAATATTTTTCAAAAATGAAGTAGGTAGCCCTTCAAAATTTCTTTTATTTGGTCTTTTAAAAAAAAAATATTTGATTAGAAAGTTAAAAGCCCTACATAAAGGCCTTTATGAAAAAAGATAATCGTAACAAAAACATGCTTACCTTGGTAAGTCAATAGTGCATAGTCAAAATAGCAAAAAATACCGTAGGGTGCTGAAAGAACGACAACTGTAAATAGGGAAGTACATTTTTCGCGAATACACCCGTAACAAAGTCGAAAATACGTACCCTTTAAAAAAACAGCTTTTCAACCCACACGATTTTTCCTGTACTTTTAAGAATAGGGGGCCATGCGTGTGTTTCATCAAAGGGGCTGTTTACATAACAGTCAGACAACGCCTTTTTGTTGTCGGTACGCTTGCGATGATGAACGAGCGCCCGGAATTTGTCTGGTCATAAGACCACAGACGCTCCAAAACCCAAGCGCCAGCGGAACCCATCGGTGCGCCCAAAACAAAGGGCAAAACATGCCGTCCCTTTTAGAAACTTTTTAAAAAAAAGGATTAGTATAACGCCACTTTATTAGGTACGTATACATCGCCATTTCACCACTGGGCTAGCAAAACTCATCTATAATATTATCTATCCGTGTCACTTGCAATCCACAGTCGGGCATAAATAGCTTTTTTTCACTATCCTTTTTAAATTTTTTTTTTTTTGTTAAAAAAATGATTGACATTTATCGTATTACATGGGAAAAATTTTTTGTTTTTTTAAAAAACTTTTTGTGATATTATTCACAAATGAAAAGGGTGTAATACTGTTACTTACCCACATTATGATTCTATATGTATTGTATGCTTTTATTTAAAAACCCGTATAGCAGTTTATTTAACCAAATTTTTTTATTTGGTTTGCATGTTTTCAAATGTTAATGTACGTTTATGTTTTTTCAATTATTAATTTCATTATTTTTTAAAGTAAAATCATCACTTTTTGGACTAAAGGGTTTATTTCCTTGTTTTGGGGGTTTGACATTTTTTAATTGACACTAACAAAGGGAAAAACTTGATCTTTTTTAAACATCCTCCTTTTACCCTGGGCTCCCAAAACCGCCAGTTTTTGCCGGAGTGCTGTTAGCCGTTTAAAACTTGTCCCCCGGGTTTGGGGTTTAGTAATGTCGTGTTCCCCTGCTGTTGACGGCAAAAAGTCCTGCGCCTCCACCCGTTCTCTTTTCATCCTGGGTTCAACCCGCCCGTTGTTTTTTTCCGGAAGTGTGTTAGCACAGTCTACACTTTCCTGTGTTAGGGGGTTTAGTAATGTCCTGTTCCCCCGCTGTGTGAACGGCAAAAAGTCCTGCTGCCTCCCCCCTTTCTCTTTTTCACCCCGGGTTACAACACCCCCAGTTGTTTTTTTCGGAATGCTGTTAAACCTCTAACTTGCCCTGTGTTAGGGGGTTTAGAAATTCAGCTGTTCCCCGTGTGTGAACGGCAACGTCCTGCTGCCTCCCCCATGTTCTCTTTTTCATCCCTGGGTTACAACACCCCCCATTTTTTTCTCGGAAGGCGTTAGCACGTCTACACTTGCTCCGTGTTCTGGGGGTTTAGTAATGTCAGCTGTCCCTGCTGTGGAACGGGAAAAGTCCTGCGCCCCCCCCAGGGGTTTCCCTTTTCACCTGGGCTACAACACCCCCCAGTTTTTCCGGAAATGCTTACACGTCTAATTTCTCCCCGTTTACTGGGTTCAGTAATGCAGCTGTTCCCCCTGTGGAACGGGAAAAAGTCCTGCTGCCTCCACCAGTTCTCTTTCATCCCGGGTTACAAAAACCGCCGTTGTTTTCCCGGAAGTCTGTTAGCACGTTACACTTGCCCCCTGTTACTGGGTTCATAAGTCGCTGTTCCCTGCTGTGTGAACGGGAAACAGTCCTGCTGCCCCACCATTTCTTTTCATCCCTGGGGACAACACCGCCAGTTGTTTCTCGGAAGTGCTTTTGCACAGTCACATTCTCCCCCCGTTACTGGGGTTCAGTAATGTCGTGTTCCCCCCTGTGTGAACGGGAAACATCCCCGCCCCGCCTCCACCGTTCTCTCTCATCCCCGGGGTACAAACCGCCAGTTTTTTCTCGGGAAATGCTGTTAGCACAGTCTACACTTGCTCCCCTGTTACTGGGGTTCGAATGTCAGCTGTTTTCCCCCCGTGAACGGCAAAAAACCTGCTGCCCCACCCTGTTCTTTCTCATCCCCGGGGTTTAAAAACGCCAGTTGTTTTCTCGGGGGTGCTGTTAGCACAGTCTAACTTTCCCCGTTTTTTGGGTTCAGTAATGTCCCCGCTGTTCCCCCGCGGTGGGAAGGCAAACGTCCCGCGCCCCACCCTGTTCTTTCTCACCCTGGTTACAACACCCCCGTTTTTTTCCGGAAGTGCGTTAGCACATCACACTGCCCCGTGTTTCTGGGGTTTAGAATGCAGCTGTTCCCCCGCTGGTGAACGGGAAAAAAATCCCGCGCCTCCACCCTGTTCTCTTCTCATCCCGGGTTACAACACCGCCTTGTTTCTCGGGAAAGGCTGTTAGCAAGTCTAAAACTTCCCTGTGTTTCTGGGGTTTAAATGTCAGTGTTCCCCCGCTGTGTGAACGGGAAACAGTCCTGCTGCCTCCACCATGTTCTCTTCTCATCCCTGGGTACAACACCGCCAGTTGTTTCTCGGAAGTGCTGTTTGCACGTCTACCCCTTGCTCCCGTGTTACTGGGGTTCAGTAATGTCAGCTGTTCCCCTGCTGTGTGAACGGCAAACAGTCCCGCTGCCTCAACTTTAATTTCCATGGGTACCTTCTGCTACCCATCCGGGTTCCAGTACCGTCAGCTGGTTCTCCGCAGTGCCTTTGGCCTAGGTGCCTCCATGTCGGTATCCGAGTTCCAGCAACGTCTGCTGGTCCTTGGTAGTGCTTTGGAGCACAGGTACCTCCTGCTTAGTAACCCTGTCCCAGTAACGTCAGCTGGTCCTCGGTTGTGCCATTGGCTCTTTTCCTTCTGCTGACCCTCCGGGTTCCAGCACAGTCAGCTGGTCCTCATTACTTTCATTGGCTCTTGTACCTTCTGCTACCCATCCGGGTTCCAGTACCGTCAGCTGGTTCTCCGCAGTGCCTTTGGCCTAGGTGCCTCCATGTCGGTATCCGAGTTCCAGCAACGTCTGCTGGTCCTTGGTAGTGCTTTGGAGCACAGGTACCTCCTGCTTAGTAACCCTGTCCCAGTAACGTCAGCTGGTCCTCGGTTGTGCCATTGGCTCTTTTCCTTCTGCTGACCCTCCGGGTTCCAGCACAGTCAGCTGGTCCTCGTTACTTCCATTGGCTTTTGTACCATCACCAACAGGACAAAGAAGGTTAAGACAAACTACAAGATACAGAACAAGAGACAGAAGAACAATAAGCAGAAGATCAAAAAGCAGAAGAACATTAAGTATAAGACCAAAATGAAGAGCAAAATATATGCTCTAAATTCTAAGCAGAAGAAGACTAAGCAGTGTATGGGGGTGAGTCCGTTCCTCCTCGTGGTGCCCCTGGAAAATGCCTGATGCTGCTGCAGGCTAAACTGAACGCGGACAAATACTGTTGTAATTAAAATCTTTCGTGACAGCAAGAACGGAAGGATGAAAATTCAGAGTTTTACAGATTACAAGTACAGGAATGTCTGTCACAAATAAGAATATGATGAAAAGGATGAATAGGAAGAACATGAAGAAGTAGAATATGAAGAATAATAACTGTTTAATAAGAACAATATAAGTAATGTTAACAAAAAGATGAATAGCAAGAAGTTTTAGAAGATTAATAAGGTGAAGATGAAGAATAATTTGATGAGAAAGATGATGCTGCTGAAAATTATGAAGGAGAAAGTGTGTGAAAAGTTAAAAAGGTGAAGACCATGGAAGTTGTGAAACAGACATATTTGCCAAAATAGAAAAAAGGTTAACAACATTGTCAATTTGTTCGTCAATCCGAACGTATTTCCTAAAAAAAAAAAATTAATGCTATTCCATTGGATTGGGTCAAACATCTATGCCTTTAATGTCTCCTCAACCTCCCCCAATACATTCTACATTAGTCTTTGTTGTTTTCCTTCATGTACAATTAACCAACAAGGCAAGAATGGGTTTTTTTTAATTTCGATATTTTGTTCCCATAGACTTACATGGGACTTCCGGTATCGGTATCGGGTATCGCCGATATTTTAGTGATATCGGCGATACCATTACGATTCCGATACTTTAGGATATCGGAAAGTATCGCTCAACTCTAGTCCTCAAGATTAACCCTGAGTTCAACTATATCGTTTCTGCACATCTAGTCCTCAAGATTAACCCTAAGTTCTGCAGAGATTGTGTCAGGTAAATCTATTTTATACTTATATTCTAATGTTGCTAAACTATATGTTGTATAGAGTGTGGTTCCTGTATAAATAGTTTACTGACATTGTATTCAAATCATTAGACAGCGTGACATTTTCACTGGCCATAAAAAATTATCTCTAGTTACCATGGATCCAGTAGCCCAGCTATCCATGGAGCTGACGGACATTAAGTCCAAAGTTTTGTCTCCCCTGGAGCAAACCAGAGTTGAACCTAAAGTTGCTCTTCCAGATAGGTTCACTGGTGGGCGAGACAAATTTTTTACCTTCCGGGAGGCATGTAAATTGAATTTTCGGCTTCGGCCGCGATCATCAGGGAGTGATGAGCAGAGAGTGGGAATTGTTATCTCACTTCTTCAAGGGGACCCCCAATCCTGGGCATTTTCCCTTCCTCCGGGATCCCCGGCTCTACAGTCTGTAGATCAATTTTTTACTGCTCTGGGATTGGTATATGATGACCCAGATCGGGTCTCTCTTGCTGAGACCAAATTACGTAAGTTACAGTAGGGAGATCGTCCGGCAGAGGAATTTGCTTCTGAGTTTCGTAGTGGGCCACGGAATACTCAGTGGAATGACCCAGCTCTTAGGAGCCAGTTTTGTCATGGGCTTTCTGACAAATTAAAAGACGTTTTGGCTCAGTATGAGTCTCCTCCTTCTCTGGAGGCTGCTATGGCTCTAGCTATCCGTACTGATAGACGGCTTCGGGAGAGGGGTGAGGTAACTCCACTCCCTGTTGTTTCTCCACCTACTACTAAAGTCCCTTATGTTGAGGTTCCCCTTGTCTGTTCGGATGAGCCTATGCAGTTGGGAGGGACATCTTTTCGTAGTAGGGGATTGGCGGCACGCCGCAGGACTAGAAGGTGTTTTTTCTGTGGGAAAGAGGGACATTTTGTTGGAGATTGTCCATCCCGTGTCTTGTTAAGTAAAAAGTCGCCGGAAAACTGCTAATCCCAGGTTGTGTGGTGGATGACAACCTGGGAGTATGTATTTCATCCGCCGGTTCTTCTCAGTTCCTTGTACCAGTGGAGGTGGTGGTTGGTACTAGAGTGAAGAGATTGTCTGTTCTTCTGGATAGTGGTTCTGGGGCTAATCTGGTTGATGCTCAGTTTGCTCAGGCTCAAGGTATGCATCTGAGTGTATTGGTCAAACCGATCCCTATTTTCTCCATTGACGCCAGGCCTCTCGGCCAAGGTAGCTTTGTTCATGAGGTTCATAACATTGACCTTCGGATAGGGGCAATACATAGGGAACAACTATCTTGTTATTGTTGGAGGGTCTACCTACTCCCATTGTGTTGGGACTTCCTTGGCTGGTTAAACATAACCCTGTGATTAATTGGCAGTCCAGAGAGATAAGCCAATGGGGTGAGTTTTGCAAAAGCAACTGCATGAACACAGTCATCAGTGCGGTCGTGCCTAGTACATTGCCTCCTTTTTTGGAGGATTTTGGGGATGTTTTCTCTGAGGAGGGGTGTCGGGAGTTCCTCCTCATCGCGTGTATGACTGCTCTATTAATCTACTTCCTGATGCTAAGTTGCCTAAAGCTAGGTTGTATAATCTTTCTGGTCCTGAAAGACAGGCTATGAAAGATTATATTTCTGAAAGTCTGGCCAAAGGGCATATTAGACCTTCATCTTCCCCTGTGGCCGCGGGGTTCTTCTTTGTGAAGAAAAAAGATGGAGGCCTACGCCCTTGCTTGGATTTCCGAGAACTTAATCGGATTACTGTTCGAGATCCGTATCCACTTCCTCTTATTCCTGATCTCTTCAATCAAATTGTTGGCGCCAAATGGTTCTCTAAATTGGATCTCAGGGGGGCGTATAATCTGATTAGGATAAAAGAGGGGGATGAGTGGAAAACGGCGTTTAACACGCCGGAGGGACATTATGAAAACCTGGTCATGCCTTTTGGTCTGACTACTGCTCCAGCAGTATTCCAACATTTTGTTAATGACATTTTTCGTCACCTTGTGGGGGTGTTTGTGGTCGTATATTTGGATGACATTTTAATTTACTCGCCAGATCTTGTGTCTCACCAGGAGCATGTGAGACAGGTGTTGCAGATCTTGCGAGACAATAAACTATACGCCAAACTGGAGAAGTGTGTTTTTGCCGTACAGGAACTTCAGTTTTTGGGTTTTTTGGTGTCAGCCTCCGGTTTCCGGATGGACCCTGAAAAGGTGAGAGCAGTGCTTGAATGGGATCAGCCAGGGGATCTTAAGGCTCTGCAGCGTTTTTTGGGGTTTGCTAATTACTACCGGAAATTTATTTGTAATTTCTCGTCTGTCGTCAAACCTCTCACTGACATGACGAGAAAAGGGACGGATTTTTCTAAGTGGTCGGACAAAGCATGCCAAGCCTTTTCCTCTTTAAAAAGATGTTTTGCTTCGGCATCCGTTCTCATCCAACCAGATGTATCTCAGCCGTTCATTGTGGAGGTGGACGCGTCTGACGTAGGAGTGGGTGCTATATTGTCCCAGGGTCCGTCCCCTGGTAAATGGCATCCGTGCACTTTCTTTTCTAAGAAATTGTCGTCCGCCGAAAGGAATTATGATATCGGCAATAGGGAACTTTTGGCCATTAAATTGGCTTTTGAAGAATGGCGTCACTTTTTGGAGGGGGCAGTCCACCCGGTCACTGTTATTACTGATCACAAGAACCTGCTGTATTTAGAATCCGCTAAGCGTCTGAATTCCAGACAAGCTCGATGGTCGTTGTTTTTTACCAGGTTTAATTTTGTCGTCACTTATCGTCCGGGGTCTAAAAATGTAAAGGCTGATGCCTTGTCTCGCAGTTTCCCAGGGGCCGGGAAAACGGACGACCCTATTCCTATCCTTCAGGAGGGGGTGGTAGTGTCGGCTGTATGTTCTGAGCTTGAGGAGGAGGTGTTAGAGGCTCAGGGGGACGCCCCTGCAGGACCTCCAGGGAGACTGTTTGTCCCGAATCAGTTGAGACAAAAGGTTATTGAGGCACATCATAATTCTGCTTTAGCAGGACATCCAGGGAGTAAGGCTACTTTAGATCTCCTTTCCCGCCGATTTTGGTGGCCTAACGCTAATAAAG
This sequence comes from Oophaga sylvatica, assembly GCA_033576555.1. Classification (NCBI taxonomy): domain Eukaryota; kingdom Metazoa; phylum Chordata; class Amphibia; order Anura; family Dendrobatidae; genus Oophaga; species Oophaga sylvatica. The sequence goes on from JARQOD010000001.1 coordinate 880,781,789, forward strand.
ATGTTATAACTTTTGTCGCGTCCTGTGGGGTTTGTGCTCGCTCTAAAACTCCTCATACCCGTCCGTCTGGGACCCTTTTACCCTTGAAACTTCCGGAGCGTCCATGGACTCATTTATCTATGGACTTCATTACGGACCTTCCTCCGTCGTCTGGGAATACTGTCATACTGGTGGTTGTTGACAGGTTCAGTAAGATGGCACATTTCGTTGCTCTTCCTGCACTCCCTAATGCTAAAACTCTGGCGCAGGTGTTCATTAGGGAGATCGTGAGACTTCATGGGTTGCCTTCTGATGTGGTGTCAGATAGGGGGTCTCAGTTTGTGTCCAAATTTTGGAGGGCATTTTGTTTACGTCGGGGGATGCAATTGTCGTTTTCCTCGGCTTTTCATCCACAGACCAATGGTCAGACAGAGCGTCTGAATCAGAGTTTAGAGACATATCTCCGGTGTTTTGTATCGGAGAACCAGGAGGACTGGTCTTCTTTCTTGCCTCTGGCAGAGTTCGCTCTTAACAACAGGCGGAGCGAGTCCACTGGTAAGTCCCCGTTTTTTGGGGCATATGGTTTTCATCCCCAGTTTTGTACTTTCAATGGGGGGGGTCCTTCTGGGGTTCCTGAGGAGGAGCGTTTCTCGTCGTCACTTGCTTCTGTGTGGCGAGGTGTATTGAATAATTTGAGTACTATGGGGAACCGTTACAAACGTATGGCTGATAGGAGGAGAGTTTCTGGTCCAGATCTGAATGTGAACGATTTGGTATGGTTGTCTACCAGGAATATAAAACTTAAAGTGCCCTCCTGGAAACTGGGTCCCAGATTCATCGGGCCGTACAGGATCAGTTCCATAATTAATCCTGTGGCATTTCGTCTGGAACTCCCTTCTACGTTTAAAATTCATAATGTGTTCCACAAGTCATTACTTAAAAGGTATGTGGCACCAGTCATACCGTCACCTCTACCTCCTCCTCCAGTGTTGGTCAATGGTAATTTGGAATTTCAAGTATCAAAAATCATTGACTCTCGTCTGAATCGCCGTTCCCTTCAGTACTTGGTGCATTGGAAGGGGTATGGTCCGGAGGAGAGGACGTGGGTCCCTGCGTCTGATGTTAACGCAGATCGTTTGGTTCGGACCTTCCACAGAACTCACCCGGGCAGGCCTGGCCCTGAGGGTCCGGAGGCCCCTCGTAGAAGGGGGGGTACTGTCATGTGTGCATTACCACGAAGATCGTCGCGGTTGCACATGTTGACTTCTCACAGCTGAGTTGCTGTTTCTTTGTGTTTGGCAGCTAGGGAGTTAATTCTGTCTGTGCTCGGTGCTGGGACTGGGTGCAGTTTCTCCCGGCTGCAATTGATTATTTGTTGATTGGTTTCCTTTAAATTCCTGGTTGTCTGCTTTGGGAGTTGCCAGTGAAATCCTTCATTCAGACCACAGATAGGAATGAATCTGTATAGACTTAAGTTGAGAGCTCCTTAGCTGTTTTAAGCTCAACTTGCTTATAGTTTATTTCCCAGACCATTTATGTTCCTTCGGTGTTTGAGTGTGTATGCAAGTGAGTGCTATCCTGTCTGTCTTATATGTCTAATCTATGTATTTAGCTGAGATCAGCCCATATCCCTTTGGTGGTAAGCAGGATCCTTCTTAGGACTGATTACAGGGTTCAGGGTCTGACAGGAGACAGGGTTAGGCTGGAGACTTGGACCTCTGAACCATTATCAGTACCTCCAAGGTAAGGGATTAGTTAGGACCCCAGTGCAGGGTCAGGTTAGACCCCGGTCCTCCTCTTTCCAGTTACAGCTCATCAAGTCCTCAAGATTAACCCTGAGTTCAACTATATCGTTTCTGCACATCTAGTCCTCAAGATTAACCCTAAGTTCTGCAGAGATTGTGTCAGGTAAATTTATTTTATACTTATATTCTAATGTTGCTAAACTATATGTTGTATAGAGTGTGGTTCCTGTATAAATAGTTTACTGACATTGTATTCAAATCATTAGACAGCGTGACACTTTCTGAGGCGACCAAGGTGTTCATCTCTGTCCATGGGGTTGGAACATCTACCTGTGGCCAAACATTTTTGTATGCCTAATCACAGCACCAAAGACATGAAATTACTTGTATTGAAAGGTAATTTCACATCTTAGAGACACAGGAGAGTTTGGGAATACAAACTGATGACGACCTTTGACACTCTCAATGCTGGAATGAACGTATCGCGTGGATTTATGGCTTTTTACATCAATTAAGGAATTTGCTCCTAAGACCCTGTGGGAGCATCATAAAACATTACTAGACCCCAATCAGAGGGCAATAAAACTTTCACACTCCTATCTATGAACTGGTCCTATATTTATTTCCACAACTGTTCATCCCTCTCCCATATTGATAGTTCTGCTTTACGACACTTGTCTTATCCATTGCACTATTCCTGTGTCCTGTTGTGTATTAGTCTTTGCCTGATGAAGAGACCTGAGTAGTCTCGAAAGCTTGCAATTTGTTACCATTTTTTCAGTTAGCCATTAAAAGGTATCAACCACTGAGGACTCTCAATTCTAAATATTTTTCCCCTCAAATGAAACATCACAGGAAGTGAAGTAAAAAGAAACACATTTAGAGATGAGCTGGATAGGAAAAAGTATAGAGTATGTTATAAAAAAAAATGCAAATTACAAAAAGGCATAGGTTGTAAAAATAGACATTGATAAAGGATATTTTAGAACCGCCTTTTTAATGTGTGTCACGCCTCCAAAACATCCAGACTACAACCAACACCCTCTCTACAACATTGTGAAAGAAAATAACACTTTGAAAGAAAACTGATGTCATAAGTGTGAGATTAACATCTCTTCTCACTTAAGGACAAAAGTGAAATCACAAGAATGAAATAGCATTGTTGCTAACAGCTTTTCATACTCTCACCAGCTGACCTTTTTTCTAATTTTAATGCATGCATATTTTCACTTACAGTGGGTACCGAAAGTATTCAGACCCCTTTACATTTTTCACTCTTTGTTTCATTGCAGCCATTTGATAATATCAAAAAAGTTATTTTTTTCTCATTAATGTACACTCTGCACTCCATCTTGACTGAAAAAAACAGAAATGTAGAAATTTTTGCAAATTTATTAAAAAAGTAAAACTGAAATATCACATGGTCATAAGTATTCAGACCCTTTGCTCAGACACTCATATTTAAGTCACATGCTGTCCATTTCCTTGTGATCCTCCTTAAGATACAGTACAGACCAAAAGTTTGGACACACCTTCGCATTCAAAGATTTTTCTGTATTTTCATGACTATGAAAATTGTACATTCACACTGAAGGCATCAAAACTATGAATTAACACATGTGGAATTATATACTTAACAAAAAAGTGTGAAACAACTGAAAATATGTCTTATATTCTAGGTTCTTCAAAGTAGCCATCTTTTGCTTTGATTACTGCTTTGCACACTTTTGGCATTCTCTTGATGAGCTTCAAGAGGTAGTCACCGAACTGGTTTTCACTTCACAGGTGTGCCCTGTCAGGTTTATTAAGTGTGATTTCTTGCCTTATAAATGGGGTTGGGACCAAAGATCTCTATTCCTTGTGTTCTTTAGCCCAAACAAGTCTCCTCTGCTTGCTGCCTGTCCTTAGCAGTGGTTTTCTAGCAGCTATTTTACCATGAAGGCCTGCTGCACAAAGGCTCCTCTTAACAGTTGTTGTAGAGATGTGTCTGCTGCTAGAACTCTGTGTGGCATTCACCTAGTCTCTAATATGAGCTGCTGTTAACCTGCGATTTCTGAGGCTGATGACTCGGATAACCTTATCCTCAGAAGCAGAGGTGAGTCTTGGTCTTCCTTTCCTGGGGCGGTTCTCATGTGAGCCAGTTTCTTTGTAGCGCTTGATGGTTTTTGCAACTGCACTTGGGGACACTTTCAATGTTTTACCAATTTTTCGGACTCAGGGCTGCCACTAGGAATTTCGGGGCCCCATACTGGCAAAATTTATGGGGCCCCCCTTGAGATTACGCCCAGGCTCCACCCCCCAGTTCCGCATCCACCCTAGCTCCTCCTCCACCACGCAAACCTTCCAAAATCCCTCCGCCCTTTCATGGAAAAACTTCACTTCTGCACCATGCCCTCACCAATGACACATTAACACCAATCACTCGATGAATATGCAGCATTTTGCTTGTTTAGTATAATACACCCCATAGTCCTCCATATATTATAATGTGCACCACAGTCCTCCATATTGTAAAGTGCACACCCCATAGGCCTCCATATAATATAATGTATCCATAGTACTCCATATAGTATAATACACTCCTAATTGCCCTCCATATATTAAAATACACTCAGTCATTCATATAGTATAATACACTCCTCATAGTGCTCCATATAGTATAATGCACCGCCATAGTCATCCATGTAGTACAATTCACTTCCCATAGTATAATGCACCCCAGAGTTCTTCATATGGTATAATGTATTCCCCATAGTCCTCGATACAGATTAATGCAGCCCACATATTGTATAACGCAGTCACCCTATAGAGCATAATGCAGCCACCCCACAGAGCATAATGCAGCCACCCCACAGAGTATAATGCAACCACCCCAGAGTATAATGCAACCACCCGACAGAGTATAATGCAACCACCCCACAGAGTATAATGTAAACCCCCATAGAATATAATTGAGCCTCCTTATATAGTATAATGTAGCCCCTCCATAAAATACAATGTAGCTCTCCTTATATAGTATAATGCAGCCCCCATAGAATATAATGTAGTTCCCTCATAAAGTATAATAAATCACCCATACAATATAATCTAGCCCCCATAGAATACAATGTAGCCACCTCATACAGTATAATGTAGCCCCCTCATAAGAGTATGATGCAATCACCCCTCATAGAATATAATAAATATAATACAGCCCCTCATGGAATATAATGTATCCCCGAATAGAATATCATACAGTCCGCCTCCCCAAAGGAATATAACGTAGCCCCCATAGTATATAACACAGCCACAAAGTATATAACACAGCCGCCCTATAAAATATAATATATCTCCCAATAGTATATAACACAGCCAACATAGTATATAGCACGGCCCACATAGTATATAGCGCAGCCCACATAGTATATAGCGCGGCCCACATAGTATACAGCATGACACACATAGTATACAGCATGGCCCACATAGTATATAGCAGGACTCACATAGTATATAGCACGGCCCGCATAGTAGATAGCGCGGCCCACATAGTATATTGCATGGCCCAAATAGTATATTGCAGGGCCCACATAGTATACAGCAGGGCCCAAATAGCATACTGCAGTGCCCACATAGTATATAGCAGGGCCCAAATAGTATATTGCAGGGCCCACATAGTATATCGCAGGGCCCACACAGTATATATCACGGCCCACACAGTATATAGCATGGCCCACACAGTATATAGCAGGGCCCACATTGTACAGCAGGGCCCACATAGTATACAGCAGGGCCCACATAGTATACAGCAGGGCACACATAGTATACAGCAGGGCCCACATAGTATATAGCAGGGCCCACATAGTGTACAGCGTGGCCCACATAGTATACAGCAGGGCCCACATAGTATACAGCAGGGCCCACATAGTATACGCAGGGCCCACATAGTATATAGCAGGGCCCACATAGTGTACAGTGTGACCCACACAGTGTACAGCATGGCCCACATAGTGTACAGTGTGGCTGGCCCACATAGTGTACAGCGTGGCTCACATAGTATATAGTAGCAGGGCCCACATTGTACAGCAGGGCCTACATAGTATACGGCAGGGCCCACATAGTATATAGCAGGGCCCACATAGTGTACAGCGTGGCCCACATAGTATACAGCTCTGCCCAAATAGTATACAGCTCTGCCCAAATAGTATACAGCTCTGCCCAAATAGTATACAGCTCTGTCCAAATAGTATACAGCGCTGCCCACATAGTATACAGCGCTGCCCACATAGTATACAGCTCTGCCCACATAGTATACAGCTCTGCCCACATAGTATACAGCTCTGCCCACATAGTATACAGCTCTGCCCACATAGTATACTGCGCTGCCCACATAGTATACAGCTCTGCCCACATAGTATACAGCTCTGCCCACATAGTATACAGCTCTGCCCAAATAGTGTATAGTACGCCCCATATAACACAGCCCTCATCTCACCCCTCAGCCTCGCCCCCCCAGGAATGGCCCCACAGCCACAGTTCAGTACTCACTGACATTTTGAAAAAAAAAAAAAAACACTCCTCACCTTTCCTTGTGCCGGCGCTGCTCCCGGCTCCTGTCTCCTGCTCTGCCCGGCACACAGTGAGTGCGCACGCGCTGTGTCAGAGACAGAGCGGGGAATGATGGGAGAGGGAGCGTCAGCTGACGCTCTCTCCTCCATCATCGCTTTGAACTGTACCGGCGGATGCCGGTACAGTTCAAAGCAGCGGGACGGGGGGAGCCGAGTTGGCGCTGGGGGCAGGCGGGCCCCCCTGCCTTACAGGGGCCGCCATAGCGGCTGCGTGATGTGCCGCTAGCTGGGGGCCCCTTGGGGAGCAGGGAGAGCCTCAAAATGTTGGGGGCCACCAGGCCCGAGCGCGGACCGGCGTGCTCTGGCGGTGGGCCCCCCTATTCACCGGGTCCCATACCGCAGTAAGGGTTGTCATGCCCTGATGGCGGCCCTGTTCGGACTGACTGACCTTCATTTCTTAAAGTAATGATGGCCACTCGTTTTTCTTTACTTAGCTGCTTTTTTCTTGCCATAATACACATTCTAACAGTCTATTCAGTAGGACTATCAGCTGTGTATCCATCAGACTTCTGCACAACACAACTGATGGTCCCAACCCCATTTATAAGGCAAGAAATCCCACTTATTAAACCTGACAGGGCACACCTGTGAAGTGAAAACCTTTTCCGGTGACTACCTCTTGAAGCTCATCAAGAGAATGCCAAGAGTGTGCAAAGCAGTAATCAAAGCAAAAGGTGGCTACTTTGAAGAACCTAGAATATAAGACATTCAGTTGTTTCACACTTTTTGGTTAAGTATATAATTCCACATGTGTTAATTCATAGTTTTGATGCCTTCAGTGTGAATGTACAATTTTCATAGTCATGAAAATACAGAAAAATCTTTGAATGCGAAGGTGTGTCCAAACTTTTGGTCTGTACTGTAGTTCTGCTCCTTCATTGGAGTTCAGCTGTGTTTAATTAAACTGATAGGACTTGATTTGAAAAGGCACTCACCTGTCTTTATAAGACCTCACAGCTCACAGTGCATGTCAGACCAAATGAGAATCATAAGGTCAAAGGAACTGGCCAAGGAGCTCAGAGACAGAATTGTGGCCAAGGTTACAAAAGAATTTCTGCAGTACTCAAGGTTCCTAAGAGCACAGTGGCCTCCATAATCCTTAAATGGAAGATGTTTGGGACCACCAGAAGTCTTCCTAGACCTGGCCGTCGAGCCAAACTGAGCAATCATGGAGAAGAGCCTTGGTGAGAGATGTAAAGAAGTACCCCAAGATCACTGTGGCTGAGCTCCACAAATGCAGTAGGTAAATGGGAGAAAGTTCCACAAAGTAAACTATCACTGCAGCCCTCCACCAGTCAGGCCTTTTTGGGAGAATGGCCCCACGGAAGCCTCTCCTCAGTGCCAGATATATGAAAACCAGCATAGAGTTTACTAAAAAACACATGAAGGACTCCCAGACTATGAGAAATAAGATTCTCTGGTCTGATGAGACTAAGATAGAACTTTTTTGTGATAATTCTAAGCGGTTTGTGTGGAGAAAACCAGGCAATGCTCATCACCTGCCCAATACAATCCCAACAGTGAAACATGGTAGTGGCAGCATCATGCTATGGGGGTGTTTTTCAGCTGCAGGGACAGTACAACTAGTTGCAATTGAAGGAAACATGAATGCGGCCAAGTACAGAGATATCCTGAATGAAAACCTCCTCCAGAGTGCTCTGGACCTCAAACTTGGCCGAAGGTTCACCTTCCAACAAGACAATGACCCTAAGCACACAGCTAAAATAACAAAAGAGTGGCTTCAGAGCAACTCTGTGACCATTCTTGACTGGCCCAACCAAAGCCCTGACCTAAACCCAACTGAGCATCTCTGGAGTAACCTGAAAATGGCTGTCCATCAACGTTCACCATCTAACCTGATGGAACTGGAGAGGATCTGCAAGGAAGAATGGCAGAGGATCCCCAAATCCAGATGTGAAAAACTTGTTGCATCATTCCCAAGAAGACTCATGGCTGTACTAGCTCAAAAGGGTGCTTCTACTCAATACTGAGCAAAGGGTCTGAATACTTATGACCATGTGATATTTCAGCTTTTCTTTCTTAATAAATTTGCAAAAATTTCTACATTTCTGTTTTTTTTCAGTCAAGATGGGGTGCAGAGTGTACATTAATGAGAAAAATGTGAACTTTTTTGAATTTACCAAATGGCTGCAATGAAACCAAAGAGTGAAAACTTTAAAGGGGTCTGAATACTTTCCATACCTACTGTATTTTCGATTCATAACACGGATCGGTTGTGTAATGGGGATACTATGAGAGTATCATAATTTTGCCACGGATGAAAACAATTTTCCAGGCTCAGCGTAAATTTGTAAATTTCTGCAGTCAACCTATGTGACTGTAGCTTGCTGACTCATGACAGTGTGAAATGTGCCCACTTTCAGGAGTTCCTTCTATTTTCAGATTGAGCGTGTGGTCATGTGACTGTATTTATGCAATTTGCATATTTACAGTCGCATGTTGTGAACGCCTTGGATCTGAATTCTGAGTCTGGGCTCCCTCTGGTGGCTGCTGATAGTAGTGAAGCTGATTTAGCTGGCAGAGGTCCATCAGCTGGGGATGATTGACAATCAGGTAGCTCTGACTGGGAAGATATAAGGAAGTAACCTTCCCTTGATCCTCGCCGTTGATTTGTTGTTCTTTCTGGTCCCATTTGGAAGTCAGCTTGCTTTCTGCTGTTTTCTGCAACCTTCAGATAAGTTGTTTTCTGCTTTTTTTTGTGGCTTTTGTTTTCCTTTTGTTTTTCTGCCCTTCTGAGTGATGTCAGCCAGGTTCCCCTTCTGGGGCCTGCGCTAGTCTCTGTTTCTCAGTTACCACTGTTTATTTGTTCAGTCCCTGTTTTCAGTATCTGCTGGTTAGCTACCTGTTCACACCAGAGTTCTGATCTAGCGGGGGAGAGATCGTGTGGTCTTAGTATTTTTAGAAATCAGAAGTGTTGGAATTTTTCCTAGGGTTTTTTGCGCTTGCAGACAGTTTTCTTTCCTGTACTGTCCTTCTGTATCTAGATAGTTTTGGGCCCCAGCGTTTGCTTACTCTATTTTCTGCCTACGTTTGTATTTCATCTTGTCTCACTGCCAATATATGTGTGGGGGCTACCTATTCCTTTGGGGCGCTACTCCAGGCCAGTTAGCTTTTCCCTTTCTATCTTTAGGCTTAGTTAACTCTCTGGCTGTGTCGAGGCGTCTAGGTCATCGTATTCGTAGGTATGTTCCACGGCTACTTCTAGTTGTGCGGTTAGTTTAGGGGTCTGCAATCCGCTAGTTACCAACCTCTCTGGGTGACAGGCTGCCTTGGCTATTTTGGCTACTGTCCTCCTCGGCTACCGAATCATAACAGTCACATATAGACTAACTTCATCCTTTGCTTTCATTGCTCGATTGCATAGTTGTGGTCACATGCCAACTACCTTCTGCCTACTAGCAAAAAGCATACCTGTGATTATATGATTGCATGCTCAAACTGGAAAAATAGGGGCATCCTGACAGTTGTCATCCACTGTTGTGGATGTTCTATTGGAAGGAGCAAATGTCAAGTTGGTTGGCACCTGACTGTAATTATGCAAATCAAATACTAGTGGTCATGTGTCAGCATGCTCAAGCTAGAAATCTTGACAGGTTGAGCGCAGAGTGACTTCAGAAATTTATATTCAAACCAAGAAACTCCTTTAATGTTCCTTTATTTCTTTTTCATCATAGGAAACTATGAATGAAACATCATGAAACATCATGAAATTTGCATCAGTGACATATTCAGCAGCACCAGAAACTCATAATACACAGAGAATAGAGATAAAAATTATATAGACTCATTATCCAATTGGGTGTGGTCTGACCAAAGTGACCCTTGTCGAACATCCGAACTAACTGGCTGTACCCCTCATTTAATCAATAAGTGGCAGGAATCTTCTACTTTTTTTTTCAAAAAGGGCTTCTACAGAACCTGTAAAGTAAAGCTTAGTGGAAGCCCATCATATAGTACAGTCATGGACAAAAGTTTTGAGAATGACACAAATATTAATTTTTACAAAGTCTACTGCTTCACTTTTTCTAATGGCAATTTGCATATACTCCAGAATGTTATGAAGAGTGATCAGCTTAACAGCAATTACTTCCAAAGTCAATATTTGGCTAGAAAATGAACTTTATCCCCCAAAACACATTTCAACATCATTGCAGCCCTGCCTTAAAAGGACCAGCTAACCTCTTTTCAGTGATTGCTCCATTAACAGAGGTGTGGGTGTTGATGAGGACATGGCTGGAGATCAATCTGTCATGATTAAGCAAGAATGACACCACTGGACACTTTAAAAGGAGGCTGGTGCTTGGCATCATTGTTTCTCTTCTGTTAACCATGGTTATCTCTAAAGAAACACGTGCAGTCATCATTGCAATGCACAAAAATGGCCTAACAGGGAAGAGTATCGCAGCTAGAAAGATTGCACCTCAGTCAACAATCTATCGCATCATCAAGAACTTCAAGGAGAGAGGTTCCATTGTTGCCAAAAAGGCTCCAGGGCGCCCAAGAAAGACGAGCAAGCGCCAGGACCGTCTCTTAAAAGTGCTTCAGCTGCGGGATCGGGCTACCAGCAGTGCAGAGCTTGCTCAGGAATGACAACAGGCAGGTGTGAGTGCATCTGCACGCACTGTGAGGTGGAAACTCTTGGAGCAAGGCCTGGTCTCAAGGAGGGCAGCAAATAAGCCACTTCTATCCAGAAAAAACATCATGGACAGACTGATATTCTGCAAAAGGTACAGGCAGTGGACTGCTGAGGACTGGGGTAAAGTTATTTTCTCTGATGAATCCCCTTTTCGATTGTTTGGGACATCAGGAAAACGCCTCATTCGGAGAAGACAAGGTGAGCGCTACCACCAGTCTTGTCTCATGCCAACTGTTAAGCATCCTGAAACCATTCATGTGTGGGGTTGCTTCTCAGCCAAGGGAATCGGCTCTCTCACAGTCTTGCCTAAAAACACAGCCATGAATAAAGAATGGTACCAGAATGTCCTCCAAGAGCAACTTCTCCCAACCCTCCAAGAGCAGTTTGGCGATCAACAATGCCTTTTCCAGCATGATGGAGCACCTTGCCATAAAGCAAAGGTGATAACTAAATGGCTCAGGGAACAAAACATAGAGATTTTGGGTCCATGGCCTGGAAACTCCCCAGATCTTAATCCCATTGAGAACTTGTGGTCAATCATCAAGAGACGGGTGGACAAACAAAAACCTATAGGTGGCGCTATAGAGTACAAGTCCTCTTTGTTTGAAGAGGCAATTTGCATATTAAAATTTCCCAGAGGAGCATTGCACGGCGAATAAGCCTCCTTACCTAGACACGCCAGAGCTGGTATGTCACTCTCCAGAAGGAGTAACCATACCCCCCAGACCCCAGTCCAGAGCCTCTCATCTAGCCAAATCAGATCTCTCCTACTTTGCATGACGAGGACCAACAGTCCGAAACACAGTGTCTGCAAATGGAGATTCTAATTTGGCTTTTATCCTAAGTCATATTACAAGACTCGTTAAAGGGTTGATTGTGACTTGTAGGATCGCTACTTCCAATAGGTGGCGCTATAGAGTACAAGTCCTCTTTGTTTGAAGAGGCAATTTGCATATTAAATTTTCCCAGAGGAGCATTGCACGGCAAATAAGCCTCCTTACCTCGACACGCCAGAGCTGGTATGTCACTCTCCACAAGGAGTAACCTTACCCCCCAGACCCCAGTCCAGAGCCTCTCATCTAGCCAAATCAGATCTCTCCTACTTTGCACTGATGAGGACCAACAGTCCGAAACACCGTGTCTGCAAATGGAGATTCTGATTTGGCTTTTATCCTAAGTCATATTACAAGACTCGTTAAAGGGTTGATTGTGACTTGTAGGATCGCTACTTCCAATAGGTGGCGCTATAGAGTACAAGTCCTCTTTGTTTGAAGAGGCAATTTGCGTATTAAAATTTCCCAGAGGAGCATTGCACGGCGAATAAGCCTCCTTACCTCGACACGCCAGAGCTGGTATGTCACTCTCCACAAGGAGTAACCTTACCCCCCAGACCCCAGTCCAGAGCCTCTCATCTAGCCAAATCAGATCTCTCCTACTTTGCACTGATGAGGACCAACAGTCCGAAACACCGTGTCTGCAAATGGAGATTCTGATTTGGCTTTTATCCTAAGTCATATTACAAGACTCGTTAAAGGGTTGATTGTGACTTGTAGGATCGCTACTTCCAATAGGTGGCGCTATAGAGTACAAGTCCTCTTTGTTTGAAGAGGCAATTTGCATATTAAAATTTCCCAGAGGAGCATTGCACGGCGAATAAGCCTCCTTACCTCGACACGCCAGAGCTGGTATGTCACTCTCCACAAGGAGTAACCTTACCCCCAGACCTCAGTCCAGAGCCTCTCATCTAGCCAAATCAGATCTCTCCTACTTTGCACTGACGAGGACCAACAGTCCGAAACACCGTGTCTGCAAATGGAGATTCTGATTTGGCTTTTATCCTAAGTCATATTACAAGACTCGTTAAAGGGTTGATTGTGACTTGTAGGATCGCTACTTCCAATAGGTGGCGCTATAGAGTACAAGTCCTCTTTGTTTGAAGAGTAGTGTTGAGCGATATTGCTCGATATCTAAAAATATCGTATCGAAATTGTATCGCCGATAGCACTAAATATCGTCGATATCCGATTTTGATACCGGAAGTCCCATGTAAGTCTATGGGAACAAAATATCGCAAACAAAAAAAACCCTTTCTTTCGTTGTAAACACAAAATATACACACATAGAATACATATATATATATATATATATACATGTCATTGTGACATATAATATATATATACATATATTTATAGTTTATACACTTCTACATAGTAAAATAGACTCTGATTCAATTGCCGGGTAAAGCCGTGACATACCCCATAGAAGTCGACGGGCTCGGTGCCGAGTACCCCCAAAACCTCTGGCTCTGTGCGACTCAACTTGGGCGTCACAAACAGGATTCTGTAGCTCGCTATAAGCGAGTCCTGTGTGCCTGAATTGAACTGGTTTTGTGCTTGAGAATTGCTAAAATCATCAGAGAATGTATTTGCCATTTTTCCGCCATATCTGCGTCACGACGAGGCACTGGTGAAGAAGAAGGGCGTGCTCTTCGTGGGTGTACACTCACTCAGTGACGCGAAAACGATGCCTCTAAATGGTACTGCAATGTAAGATCGTGCCCCACAGCTCTTCAGTTCCGCCTCCTCATCCTCCTCAGTGTGCGGAAACTAACACGAAGGTCCCGCCTCCCTACAAAAGAGGGGCCCTCTCCAGATGCTAATGACACATGTGACTTGGCAGAGATGGCTAATGGACACGAGCAGAAGTGTGAAGGGATGGAGCAGTCAGACTCAGAGCTCTCCCCCCACGGAAGCGACCCGATCGCCACAGAACCACCATTGGGCACCCGGCCTGGAAACCCTCCTACGCTGCAAGAAGCGGAGGATACCCTAAGAGGCCTGGCCCGGCACCGGGAGGAGGTCGCCAGGATGGAAGCGAGCTGGCGTGCCCTAAAACTAAACTTGGAGTGGCGCCAATCCCTCTTACCTGAAGTGTCTGTACCGGAAGGTGAGGCACCCGTTCTAGTAGAGGAGTCCTTGCAATGTGATCCGGTTGACGTTGTCGCAGTGGAGGCACCCGTTCGTGCAAAAAACGCTGCACCGGCAGCACCCCAGATCCCGCTGTCTGCCCCCGTCGCTGAGACAGAAGAAGCGACACCCGTCCTCATGGAGGAGGCCGCGCAGGCACCAGAGGTCTACCTGTCTGTACCGGAGCCCCGACTGTCATCTGTTCCAGAGCCGGCTGCTTCCTCCGCAGGTGAGCGCCGCCAGGACTGGGGGGCGCCAGGAGAGCTGCCGCAAACCGGACACTGTAAGCTGCAGTTTGATGGTGGAGACATGGAGCAGCTGGTGGAGGAGAATTTCAACCGGCGTCAGGAGGAAGAGTGGAGACGTTGGGAGCGGGAAGCAGAGCGACAAAGGGAGCAGCGAGAATCCCAAAAACTTCGGCAACGTAACCTGGAGAAGGACCGGGCAGATAATACCGGATGAGAAAGGATAAAGGAACCCTGTGTGAGCCGCGGCGTAAGGGTGCAGTACGGAGCTTTAAATTGAAAGGTGGTTGGGGCTTCATCCAGGAGCCTGGACTTTATTTAGAAGTCTTTGTGAACCGGCGGGACGTGGAGGCTCACCTCCCAGAAGGACACCCGGGGAGGGACCTTTTGCCAGGAGACTTGGTGACTTACACCCGACACTGGGGTTACAATGGATGGTAGCCCTAAATGTTACCAGGTGCGACCCCTACTCCCCAGAGTGTCAGGAACCTGTGAGACCCTCGGAGCCTTCAGCCTCCCACATCCAGGCCTCTGCACAAGTGCCCACCCCACGCCGTAAATCTCCCAAGCCTCCCTCAGTGGTCTCCTCAGCAGCCCCAGCTATGGACATGATAAGTATAGCTGGCCCGTACCCGGCGCCTGTTAGGCCCCCTGGGGTTCGTTCAGTCCGGGACATAGGGTTCCAGACCCAGGAGGGAGATGAAAGAGGTGGCCACACAGACCCAGATAGCGGGTCACGACTTGACTGTACAGGCCACACGACGTCATCAGGTCCTGGTGGTCCTTGGTGCCTCGGATGTTTGGCAAGCATCAGAAGAGTACCAGGTGGTACCTGGAACACCCCTGCCAAAGAATTATAAATAACCCGGACAGGGTCCCTGTATGTAAATAGTTAAATTGTTTATGTACCCGGACGGGTGAATGTTCATAAAAAAGTTTTTTAATTTAATAAAAAAAAAAAAACACAGTTTTCATTACTTTTATTACAGTCTCATCCTGCGACGCCATCGATCTCCTGTAAAAAAATGAAAAAAAAAAAAAGTATACCACCTGACCGACGCAGTCCATAGTAACGAGTGTCCCACGACGATCCAGCTCTGCTACATCAGAATCCCGGCGCAGCACAGCTGATTACCTGCTTCCCCGGCGGTGACGTCATCGGACTGGTTTACGGCTGGGATTACCCTGCAGTCACTGCAGTTATCGCGAAAAAACTGCATGTGACCGCCAGGGAGAAGATAATGGCGGCCATCAAGCAGTCCAGGACGTGACCGCCGGAGATCTTCTGCCAGGTAAGTGCCGCTGACTCCTGAGTCCTGACAGACCCGACCGACGGACACTCACAGTGACAGTGACAAATCCGATTCCGGTATTCGATAAGACGAAAATATCGAAACAAATTATCGAAAGGCCGATAGAGCTAATATCGGCCGATAGCCGATATTTGCATTATCGTATCGCTCAACACTATCGAAGAGGCAATTTGCATATTAAAATTTCCCTGTGTGAGCCGCGGCGTAAGGGTGCAGTACGGAGCTTTAAATTGAAAGCTGGTTGGGGCTTCATCCAGGAGCCTGGACTTTATTTAGAAGTGTTTGTGACCCGGCGGGACGTGGAGACTCACCTCCCAGAAGGACACCCGGGGAGGGACCTGTTGCCAGGAGACTTGGTAACTTACACCCGACACTGGGGTTACAATGGATGGTACGCCCTAAATGTTACCAGGTGCGACCCCTACTCCCCAGAGTGTCAGGAACCTGTGAGACCCTCGGAGCCTTCAGCCTCCCACATCCAGGCCTCTGCACAAGTGCCCACCCCACGCCGTAAATCTCCCCAGCCTCCCTCAGTGGTCTCCTCAGCAGACCCAGCTATGGACATGATAATAATAGCTGGCCCGTACCCGGCGCCTGTTAGGCCCCCTGGGGTTCATTGAGTCCGGAACATAGGGCTCCAGACCCGGAGGGAGATGAAAGAGGTGGCCACACAGACACAGATAGCAGGTCACGACTTGACTGTACAGGCCACACGACGTCATCAGGTCCTGGTGGTCCTTGGTGTCTCGGATGTTTGGCAAGCATCAGAAGAGTACCAGGTGGTACCTGGAACACCCCTGCCAAAGAATTATAAATAACCCGGACAGGGTCCCTGTATGTAAATAGTTAAATTGTTGATGTACCCGGATGGGTGAATGTTCATAAAAAAGTTTTTTAATTTAATAAAAAAAACAACACAGTTTTCATTACTTTTATTACAGTCTCATCCTGCGACGCCATCGATCTCCTGTAAAAAAATGAAAAAAAAAAACAGCAGTATACCACCTGTCCGACGCAGTCCATAGTAACGAGTGTCCCACGACGATCCAGCTCTGCTACATCAGAATGACATCAGAGGCAGGCAGGCAGGCAGAGCCTGTCATCCCGGCGCAGCACAGCTGATTACCTGCTTCCCCGGCGGTGACGTCATCGGACTGGTTTACGGCCGGGATTACCCTGCAGTCACTGCAGTTATCACGAAAAACTGCATGTGACCGCCAGGGAGAAGATAATGGCGGCCATCAAGCAGTCCAGGACGTGACCGCCGGAGATCTTCTGCCAGGTAAGTGCCGCTGACTCCTGAGTCCTGACAGACCCGACCGACGGACACTCACAGTGACAGTGACAAATCCGATTCCGGTATTCGATAAGACGAAAATATCGAAACGAATTATCGAAAGGCCGATAGAGCTAATATCGGCCGATAGCCGATATTTGCATTATCGTATCGCTCAACACTATCGAAGAGGCAATTTGCATATTAAAATTTCCCAGAGGAGCATTGCACGGCGAATAAGCCTCCTTACCTCGACACGCCAGAGCTGGTATGTCACTCTCCACAAGGAGTAACCTTACCCCCCAGACCCCAGTCCAGAGCCTCTCATCCAGCCAAATCAGATCTCTCCTACTTTGCACTGACGAGGACCAACAGTCCGAAACACCGTGTCTGCAAATGGAGATTCTGATTTGGCTTTTATCCTAAGTCATATTACAAGACTCGTTAAAGGGTTGATTGTGACTTGTAGGATCGCTACTTCCAATAGGTGGCGCTATAGAGTACAAGTCCTCTTTGTTTGAAGAGGCAATTTGCATATTAAAATTTCTCAGAGGAGCATTGCACGGCGAATAAGCCTCCTTACCTCGACACGCCAGAGCTGGTATGTCACTCTCCACAAGGAGTAACCTTACCCCCCAGACCCCAGTCCAGAGCCTCTCATCTAGCCAAATCAGATCTCTCCTACTTTGCACTGACGAGGACCAACAGTCCGAAACACCGTGTCTGCAAATGGAGATTCTGATTTGGCTTTTATCCTAAGTCATATTACAAGACTCGTTAAAGGGTTGATTGTGACTTGTAGGATCGCTACTTCCAATAGGTGGCGCTATAGAGTACAAGTCCTCTTTGTTTGAAGAGGCAATTTGCATATTAAAATTTCCCAGAGGAGCATTGCACGGCGAATAAGCCTCCTTACCTCGACACGCCAGAGCTGGTATGTCACTCTCCACAAGGAGTAACCTTACCCCCCAGACCCCAGTCCAGAGCCTCTCATCTAGCCAAATCAGATCTCTCCTACTTTGCACTGACAAGGTGCAAAGTGTTCTGGATACCTTGAGTGCTGTCTCTTGGCCTTCCGGTATCGCCACTTCGGTGGCTTAAGCCGGTTGCTGCTTTTGGGAGATAGCCAGGAGGATTCAGGGAGGAGATCCTTGGAGTTGTGGACGATGGGAGTCCGACTTCAATTTTCTGGGACCGGTGATAGCCGGGTCAAAAATGGATTCCGGATTGAAATCGTTGAAGATAAGAAGTTGCATTTTTCCCTGGGATATTTGGTCAACCTGGTGTTTTATGACATCCTGAAGATTCGGAAGTCCGATATAATATGCCTGCAGGAGTTCAGGAGGGAAGGCAGGTATGTGCTGGTGCTATCTTCTATGGCGGCTTGCCAGAATTTGTTTACTGCCCTGAAAAATGGAGTTGCAAATCCTTTGCTGGAAGGACTTACCTTTACTGTGCTATACTCTAAGGGGGATATCCCACTTGTGGTTTTCATGCACAACCCTTTTGTTTCCCTGGAGGACATTACTTTATTTTTGAAAAGACATTGCATTTATGTTCAGTACTCCCACAGGGTCCTGAATGGAGAAGGGCTCTGGACCGGGAAGTACAAATTTTTTGTGAGATTTGGGATGGATCCCCAAGGCCCAGGAGGCATCCATTACCCCCCTCTTAATTTTTCAATTGGGAAAAATAGTGGGTTTTTTTTTCCAGATGCCCGATGTATTGCAGGAGGTGTAAAAATTTTGGGCATACCCAGGATAGTTGCAAGGGCATGCCAACTTGTAGGAATTGCAATGGTTCCGGACATATGGCAAAAGACTGCACAAATCCTGTTATGTGTAATGCTTGTGGTGAGGAGGGCCATAAGTATCGGGATTGTAAGGCCAGGATCAGTCCTAGGTCTTACGCTGAGGACACAGGTGGGGCAGCTGCGCCCCTGCTGCAGTTGTTGACATTCCACAGGTTACAGACCCGGATCTTATTGAGGAACCTGAAATCATGGATGCACATGAGGAGGCCCTGCCCCAAACGGAGTCTTCCAGCCCAGAGGTGGCAGGTTTGGAACTTGCTGAGGTTGAATGTGAGCTCCCTCATCAGTCTGATGTCTGTGGGGAGGGGGAGTTGGAGGGTTCTCTTGGTAATACCCCCAGTATATCTTGGTTAGCTACTGAAGAGGAGTTGACCAGTTGTGGAGATCAAGGTGACTTCACTCTTGCAAGGCCCTCTGAGGAGGAGGAGGAGCCTGGAACTTCCCGTAAGAAGCCCAGAAAGGATTGGGCAGACACCGGTGAAGTTTGTTTAAGTCCGGTGAGTGAACGTAGTTACCCTCAGAATGTCTTCTCTCCAGACACCAATGTTTTTTTAGGCATTCCCGCAGACGTAAACAGATTCGGGGAGTTGCAGTTCCAGATGGAAGACGAAAACGGCTGAAGAAGAAGTGGCCTGTTTGCCGTCATGTAAATAACACCATCATGTTATGGCTCCCCAAGCTGGTTGGGGCATTGCGTCCCTGAATGTCAGGCAAATTAGATCTAAATCCAGGAGGGCAATCGTCCTAGATTATATTAAACAGATGAATGCTCACATCTTTTGTTTTCAGGAATGTGGGATTGAGGACGCTCCAAGCGATAAGGACTGGCCTTACGGTCAGCATGTATGGTCTGGCTCAGGTGATAATAGGAATGATGGTGTAGGGATATTAATGGGTAACAGGGAGATTAGTTTAGATAGCTACACGGTGGTAGAGGTGGGTAGATGTATAATTGCACATGTTAGCTATAGGGGGTGGCGGGCTAGAATTATTAATGTGTACTGTCCATCAGGAAAGGACAGGAAAAAGGAGCGTCTGGCTCTTTTGGAAAAATTAAGTTTGTTTCTTCCAGGCAAAATGCCTACAGTTTTAGTTGGAGACTTTAATTGCATCACAGAAGGGAATTGTGACATAACTGGTAAAAAGTTATCCAATCTTATTTCTGATTTTTCCCTTCTAGATGCTGCTGCTCTGAAATTTGGCATCCCACCACCGCCAACATACCATGCTGATAGGGGTGGTATTGCATCCAGAATAGATAAAATGTTGTTTTCCAAAAATATGTTGTGTATGAATTTTGAACAAAATGCTGTACCTTTTTCGGATCATGAGTGTTTGAGAGGTGTGTTTAGTGCGATTGATGACCGTGTGTATGGTGGTGGGGTTTGGAAGCTGAACGTTAGGTTGTTAGAAGATGAGGATGTGATGAATGAATTAAAAATAAAGTATAAAGAGTGGAGAGTATGCGTGTGTGCTGGAATGGTGGGACTGGGTTAAGGTGTGTTGCAAAAAATTCTTCAAAAAATGGGGCTATAAAAAAGCTGCTATTTATCGGAACAGATTCAATGATTTAAACAGGCGTATAGACTGGTTAAGGAAGTGTGGAGAAAGTGGGATGGATGTGTCTGATCTGCTGGCTGAGACAAAGAGTGAATTAAAGCGTGTTATGGATGAAAAAAGGAAGGAAATCATCTATCGCACCAAAATAGAACATCTTGAGAAAGATGAAAAGTGCACAAGGTTCTTTTTTAAGAAAATGCATGGTAGAAAGGTTGATATGGATAAAGTCCTGGATAGGAACGGTTTGCTTGTGTCAGGTGAGAATGTGATAAAGGAGGTGAATAGGTTCTATATAGTGTTGAGCGATACGATACTGCAAATATCGGGTATCGGCCGATATTAGCTGTATCGGGCTTTCGATTCCGAGTACCGATATTTTCGTCATATCGGATACCGGAATCGGATTTGTCACTGTCACTGTGAGTGTCCGTCGGTCGGGTCTGTCAGGAGTCAGCGGCACTTACCTGGCAGAAGATCTCCGGCGGTCACGTCCTGGACTGCTTGATGGCCGCCATTATCTTCTCCCTGGCGGTCACATGCAGTTTTTCGTGATAACTGCAGTGACTGCGGGGTAATCCCGGCCGTAAACCAGTCCGATGACGTCACCGCCGGGGAAGCAGGTAATCAGCTGTGCTGCGCCGGGATGACAGGCTCTGCCTGCCTGCCTGCCTCTGATGTCATTCTGATGTAGCAGAGCTGGATCGTCGTGGGACACTCGTTACTATGGACTGCGTCGGACAGGTGGTATACTGCTGTTTTTTTTTTTCATTTTTTTACAGGAGATCGATGGCGTCGCAGGATGAGACTGTAATAAAAGTAATGAAAACTGTGTTGTTTTTTTTATTAAATTAAAAAACTTTTTTATGAACATTCACCCGTCCGGGTACATCAACAATTTAACTATTTACATACAGGGACCCTGTCCGGGTTATTTATAATTCTTTGGCAGGGGTGTTCCAGGTACCACCTGGTACTCTTCTGATGCTTGCCAAACATCCGAGACACCAAGGACCACCAGGACCTGATGACGTCGTGTGGCCTGTACAGTCAAGTCGTGACCCGCTATCTGTGTCTGTGTGGCCACCTCTTTCATCTCCCTCCGGGTCTGGAGCCCTATGTTCCGGACTGAATGAACCCCAGGGGGCCTAACAGGCGCCGGGTACGGGCCAGCTATCATTATCATGTCCATAGCTGGGTCTGCTGAGGAGACCACTGAGGGAGGCTGGGGAGATTTACGGCGTGGGGTGGGCACTTGTGCAGAGGCCTGGATGTGGGAGGCTGAAGGCTCCGAGGGTCTCACAGGTTCCTGACACTCTGGGGACCAGGGGTCGCACCTGGTGACATTTAGGGCATACCATCCATTGTAACCCCAGTGTCGGGTGTAAGTTACCAAGTCTCCTGGCAACAGGTCCCTCCCCGGGTGTCCTTCTGGGAGGTGAGTCTCCACGTCCCGCCGGGTCACAAACACTTCTAAATAAAGTCCAGGCTCCTGGATGAAGCCCCAACCAGCTTTCAATTTAAAGCTCCGTACTGCACCCTTACGCCGCGGCTCCCTCACCGTACTTTTATCTTTTCTCATCCGGTCCTTATCTGCCCGGTCCTTCTCGATGTGACGTTGGCGAAGCTTCTGGGATTCGCGCTGCTCCCTTTGTCACTCGGCTTCTCTCTCCCGATGTCTCCACTCTTCCTCCTGACGCCGGTTGTAATTCTCCTCCACCAGCATCTCCATGTCTCCACCATCAAACTGCAGCTTACGATGTCCGGTTTGCGGCAGCTCTCCTGGCGCCCGACAGTCCTGGCGGCGCTCACCTGCGGAGGAAGCAGCCGGCTCTGGAACAGATGACAGTCGGGGCTCTGGTACAGACAGGTAGACCTCTGGTGCCTGCGCGGCCTCCTCCATGAGGACGGGTGTCGCTTCTTCTGTCTCAGCGACGGGGGCAGACAGCGGGATCTGGGGTGCTGCCGGTGCAGCGTTTTTTGCAGGAACGGGTGCCTCCACTGCGACAACGTCAACCGGATCACATTGCAAGGGCTGGGATGCCCGCACGGACTCCTCTACTAGAACGGGTGCCTCACCTTCCGGTACAGACACTTCAGGTAAGAGGGATTGGCGCCGCTCCAAGTTTAGTGCCGGGCCAGGCCTCTTAGGGTATCCTCCGCTTCTTGCAGCGTAGGAGGGTTTCCAGGCCGGGTGCCCAACGGTGGTTACGTGGCGATCGGGTCGCTTCCGTGGGGGGAGAGCTCTGACTGCTCCATCCCTTCACACTTCTGCTCGTGTCCATTAGCCATCTCTGCCAAGTCACATGTGTCATTAGCATCTGGAGAGGGCCCCTCTTTTGTAGTGAGGCGGGACCTTCGTGTTAGTTTCCGCACACTGAGGAGGATGAGGAGGCGGAACTCAAGAGCTGTGGGGCACGATCTTACATTGCAGTACCATTTAGAGTGGTCGGCCATCGTTTTCGCGCCACTGAGTGAGTGTACACCCACGAAGAGCACGCCCTTCTTCTTCACCAGTGCCTCGTCGTGACGCAGATATGGCGGAAAAATGGCAAATACATTCTCTGATGATTTTAGCAATTCTCAAGCACAAAACCAGTTCAATTCAGGCACACAGGACTCGCTTATAGCGAGCTACAGAATCCTGTTCGTGACGCCCAAGTTGAGTCGCACAGAGCCAGAGGTTTTGGGGGTACTCGGCACCGAGCCCGTCAACTTCTATGGGGTATGTCACGGCTTTACCCGGCAATTGAATCAGAGTCTATTTTACTATGTAGAAGTGTATAAACTATAAATATATGTATATATATATGTCACAATGACATGTATATATATATATATATATATATATATATATTATATGTATTCTATGTGTGTATATTTTGTGTTTACAATGAAAGAAAGTGTTTTTTTATTTGCGATATTTTGTTCCCATAGACTTACATGGGACTTCCGGTATCGGAATCGGATATCGACGATATTTAGTGATATCGGCGATACCATTCCGATCCGATATTTTTAGATATCGAGCAGTATCGCTCAACACTAGTTCTATAGCAAGTTATATGATAAAAAATGGATTGACTCTGGTCTTGTTTCAGAAGTGCTGAATGGGTTAGAAAACAAGTTGGGTTGTGGAGAATGTGATATTTTGAATGAGGACGTGATTATGGATGAAGTAGAAAACGTGATGAAGAGTGCTAAAAAGAATAAGACACCAGGGAAAGACGGATTGCCGGTAGAATTCTATGTGAAAGCATGGGATTTTCTGGGTGCTGATTTGACTGAGATATGTAAGTACATGTGGGAGAATGGTAAGTTGTGTGAATCAATGAAAGAGGGGGTGGTTGTGCTTGTGTATAAGAAAGGTGAGAGAAAGTGTTTAGAGAATTGGAGACCTATAACACTGCTGAATGCAGATTACAAAATCTATAGCAAATTGTTGGCGAATCGTATGCGTGAGGTGATTGGTAATGTTGTGGATGAGGATCAGGTGTGTGCTGTGCCTGGGAGAAGTATGAGTGATAACTTACTGTTATTAAGGGATTTGATTGGGGACTGCATGGGAAGGAAACAGAAGTGTATGGTTCTGACAATTGATTTTGAGAAAGCGTTTGATAGGGTCTCGCATGTGTTTTTGTTTAAAGTTTTGGAGAGAATGGGATTTCCTAAAAAGTTTGTGAATGGGATAATGTCTTTTTATGATTGTGTGTCAAGCGAGTTTCTTGTTAATGGGTGGTTGAGTGAGAAAGTGAATATTATGTCTGGTGTAAGGCAGGGGTGTCCCATGTCCCCTGTCTTATTTGTATGTGTGATTGAACCTTTGTTGTGCTTGGTGAGACGTGATAAAGTGGTGCGAGGTTTGTTGGTACCTGGGAGTGGTGGAAAACATGTGAAAGTTCTTGGATATATGGATGATGTTGTGGTTGTGAGTGCAAGTGTTGCGTCTATGAGTAGGGTTAAGTTGCTTTTGGAGTTTTTCTGTGGTGCGTCTGGATTTAGAGTGAATTGGAATAAATGTAACTTTAAGTGTTTTGGGGATGATGGGGTTAAAATGGAGGGGGTTAAGTGTGAGGAGGGTGCTCTCAAAGTGCTGGGAGTATTATTTAATAAGGAGCTGGAAGGTAATGAGAGCTGGGAGGAGTGTGGATTGCGCATAGAGCGTAAGTTAAATTTTTGCCGACTGAGAGACTTGACCTTGAGTGGTAAGATTTTGGTCATAAAAGCGGTGATTCTTCCGATTTTGCTTTTTATTGCAACAGTTTTTCCACCGTCTTATAGGAAAATAAAAAGAGTGGAAAAGTTAGTTTTTACTTTTTTCTGGAGTAGTAAAATAGAAAAACTTAAGGGAGAAAGTCTTTTTAAGGCATGTCACCATGGTGGCATGGCCTTTCCAAACATTGAGATTTTCCTGGGGCTTCAGTATATCAAAACGGTAGTTATTTTGTTGAATAAAGGAAATAAAGGAGCGTCTATGGCAAGTTATTCTGCTGGTTGGATGTTGTATGGCTTGTGTTGGAGAAAGAGGGATGCTAGAGTGCCTGCTGCTTTCAAGTGTCCGGTCTGGTATGAGGTGATTGAAAAGTTTGTGAGGAAGCATGATTTACTGAGTGTGCCGATGAATGATTTTAGAATGGCTAAGAAGGTGATGAAAATAATACATAAGAATGATGTGGAGTGTAATATTGTGGGTTTGAGAGGGAATGAAGGATCAGTTGCATGGAAGAGTTTGGGAACGCATGGGATGTCTAATAGACAAAGGGATATTGTATGGATGTCCTTGCACAATATTTTGCCTGTGCGACAGGTTCAGAAGAGACGAGATCTGACCAGAACGGATGTGTGCCCGAGAGAAGGATGTGGTGGATGTGAGACTGTGTGGCATACTATGTGGGACTGTGATTATTCGTACAGTGTGTGGAAGTGTGTAGGTGGGTTGTGTAAGGAGTTAGCAGGTGTGAGTTTTATTGACTGACGTGTTGCAATGTTTGGAATTGGTGCATGTGGTCGTGTGAAAAATAGAATCCTATGGTTAATTATGACTTGTGTGATGCAGAGTTTGTGGGATGTGAGGAATTTAGGAATTTTCAAAGAGAAGCATTTATCTGTGAATAAGTGTGTCGGGCTGATCCTTTCTAGATTATACTTGATTTATAAATTAGACAGTGAAGGCGGTGGTGGTTCTGATGCAAAGGGCGTTTGGAAATTTAAAAAATGGCAGCACCTGATCAAATATCAGTGAATTTTAGTGATGTTTATGACGTCTTTTGTGTATACCTTTGGTTTGTTATGCTAAAATAAATATGAGCCATGATGATGAGAGTTGAAACAACGACGTTTAAGTTGATGAGCTTATATTGAGTTGTTTATAACTAACCTGAATGGTTTTAAAAAATAAAAATAAAAAAAACAGTTCGAAACACCGTGTCTGCAAATGGAGATTCTGATTTGGCTTTTATCCTAAGTCATATTACAAGACTCGTTAAAGGGTTGATTGTGACTTGTAGGATCGCTACTTCCAATAGGTGGCGCTATAGAGTACAAGTCCTCTTTGTTTGAAGAGGCAATTTGCATATTAAAATTTCCCAGAGGAGCATTGCACGGCGAATAAGCCTCCTTACCTCGACACGCCAGAGCTGGTATGTCACTCTCCACAAGGAGTAACCTTACCCCCAGACCCCAGTCCAGAGCCTCTCATCTAGCCAAATCAGATCTCTCCTACTTTGCACTGATGAGGACCAACAGTCCGAAACACCGTGTCTGCAAATGGAGATTCTGATTTGGCTTTTATCCTAAGTCATATTACAAGACTCGTTAAAGGGTTGATTGTGACTTGTAGGATCGCTACTTCCAATAGGTGGCGCTATAGAGTACAAGTCCTCTTTGTTTGAAGAGGCAATTTGCATAAACAAAAACCTAAAAATTCTGACAAAATGAAAGCATTGATTGTGCAAGAAAGGACTGCTATCAGTCAGGATTTGGTCCAGAAGTTGATTGAGAGCATGCCAGGGAGAATTGCAGAGGTCCTGAAGAAGAAGGGTCAACACTGCAAATATTGACTTGCTGCATTAACTCATTCTATCTGTCAATATAAGCTTTTGTTACTCATATGTTTGCAATTATATTTCTGTCTGTGATAAAAACATCAGTCAAACACACATAAAAACCAGAGGGCAGCAGATCATGTGAAAATATAATATTTGTGTCATTCTCAAAACTTTTGGCCATGACTGTACATGCAGTCTGGTTTGTATACACAATGGTACAGAGAAGCAGAAGCTGAGCAGAATGTTACATATAGGTTTGTTACAAAATATTCAGTATACCTTCGATTTTATTCAATGAATTCCTGGGTGTTTGCATGTACAGTACAGACCAAAAGTTTGGACACACCTTCCCATTCAATGATGTTTCTGTATTTTCATGACTATGAAAATTGTAGATTCAAGAATAAAAGGTAGCACACTGTAGCGCTATAGCTTGCGGACAAAAAAATATGAAAAAAAAAAGAAAAATGAATTGCATCACTGCCTTAGAAATATGAAAAATTGAGAAGTCTTAGCGCATAAAAAGGCCAATTTATGTGTACCTGATAGCCACGTTAAGGCTCTTCTTGTATATCAGGTCCTAACTATGCCAATCCTCACTTAGAAAAGTCTGTCTGCATGGGAACATATGAATCCTCTCTCCAGACTAAAATCTACATCTCTGTGGAGGGGTAATGAACCTGTTATAATTAAAACGCCTGTGACCACCAGATGGAGTGCTCAGGCAGAAGGTAAATGAATACATATCAAAAACTGACTGGCACATCCAAACATAGATCCAATGTGAACAGGTGCTAAAACCTAGAGTCACCAACTCATACACATTCAAGAATAAAAGGTAGCACACTGTAGCGTTATAGCTTGCGGACAAAAAAATATGAAAAAAAAAATGAATTGCATCACTGCCTTAGAAATATGAAAAATTGAGAAGTCTTAGCGCATAAAAAGGCCAATTTATAGCGCTACATTGTGCTACCTTTTATTCTTGAATGTGTATGAGTTGGTGACTCTAGGTTTTAGCACCTGTTCACATTGGACCTATGTTTGGATGTGCCGGTCAGTTTTTGATATATATGAAAATTGTAGAATCACACTGAAGGCATCAAAACTATGAATTAACACATGTGGAATTATACATTACACTTTACAAAGAAGTGTGAAACAACTGAAAATATGTCTTATATTCTAGGTTCTTCAAAGTAGCCACCTTTTGCTTTGATTACTGCTTTGCACGTAGAAAAGGTGAACGGATGGACTCTACATGCCTGGTTCCCACCGTGAAGCATGGAGGAGGTGGTGTGATGGTGTGGGGGTGCTTTGCTGGTGACACTGTGGGGATTTATTCAAAATTGAAGGCATAGTGAACCAGCATGGCTACCACAGCATCTTGCAGCGGCATGCTATTCCATCCGGTTTGCGTTTAGTTGGACCATCATTTATTTTTCAACAGGACTACGACCCCAAACACACCTCCAGGCTGTGTAAGGGCTATTTGACCAAGAAGGAGAGTGGCCTCCACAGTCACCAGACCTGAACCCAATCGAGATGATTTGGGGTGAGCTGGACCGCTCACCGCTTCAATTTTGAATAAATCCCCAACACTGATGCCTTCAGTGTGATTCTACAATTTTCATAGTCATGAAAATACAGAAAAATCTTTGAATGAGAAGGTGTTTCCAAACTTTTGGTCTGTACTGTATGTGAGTCTAGTGGACTGACAGCAATCTCTACACTATCATACAGGAAAGACTATCAATCACTGAACAGAATGGCCCATTGGACTTATCTACATACAAACACCAGGGTTTCAATGAAAAAAATAAAAAGTTTACTGACACTTTTCCCATAAAAAAAATGTAGCTCAATCTGATCTGCCCCTTTTGCTCTAGTTCCCTTTCATAAAAAGAATACAGAAGCATTCAATACAGGAAGATTTAACCCACTATCAATTAAATCAAAGCACTTTTTACATTTAAAGGAAACCTAAGACTGCCTCAATTCATTTACCTCAAACAGGAGTCTTAAAAAAGATATTGAATTAAAAAGCAAGCTATATGAAAAAGTCTCATAATGTTTTAGTATATAATTATGTTTTTATATAACACAAGACAGGCTCTTTAATCTGTACTTAAACCAGTCTTTCATCAAACATCACATGCTTAAAAAGTTCTAGTTAAAGAAGATAAATATTGGCATTGGTTTGTTTCCTTTGGCATCACAAAAGTACACACAGCAGACAATGAGCCTTGCACGAAAAATACATGGCTAAGTGGATATATACTTAGTATTAGAAATGGAAAAGTAAATGACCAATAGAAAATCTCTATGAGTCTGCAAGTCCATGCAAAATGTTCTATAAAGTAAGAATTGGACAATTAATGTGTGTAATTAGTTTGTGGGCATATCTGAATGTGAGACTGTGGAGACACAGGAGGTCAGTGTGTGCTCTCTTCCTCTAGACGAGACCATATGGACCAGTGCTCATCCCGCTGAACACGAGCTCTTCTTTGCTGTGGGCATAGTACTACTCAGACAACACAGGGTGAGGGTAAAACAGCGTAGCAATACTTTATTGAACCACAAAACAAACAGTAACATTTAAAACAGTCCCAACAAATGAACAAGATGATGCAAATTGCAGAGTCTCACCCTTCCACTGACTCGCCGGGATTAGAGCAGCTGTGACTTCAGGGCTGACTATCCTCACCTGTGTCACACAGCTTTTGGCAGCACCCAAAGAGAGGAGGTAATGACAAGCTTAGGAAGTCCACTGAGGCACATGGCCAGGTGACCAGATGGTCCCAACCTGGCTACTCCAAACATCTCCATGGAGCCAGGTGATTGGATGGTACCAACAGTGCTTCTCCGAACGTCTCCATGGATTCCGTAATGTCAATGGAACAGATCTGTATTCTTCCAGCTAGGGTTGTGGTCCTTAAGCTGGCATCCTGTAGAATGTCAAATCTGTGTCCCTCTTGATGGAGCCATGTTGTCCTGGCAGATGTCCTGTAGAGTGTTCCTTTATGGAGTCATGGTGACCTGGCTATTGTTCTGTCAAGTTGCATTAGATACAGAGGCATATCCCCCTTGCATATTTCACAACTGTACTTAAGCCATCATCCATAGGTCAAAGGGAAGGTGTCATGAGATTAACTTACATTGTTTGAGTATTTAATCAATCTGCCTAGTTTGTCCTCCACTGTTTTGCAGGTCAACAAATTAATTGACCTGATTCAATGTGTAATCAACATATTAACAAATATTGATCATTCTATGACCCTACGTCCCTGTCTCTCAAAGACAGCAGACAATGAGTTGCAGCAAACAGCAACTCAAAAGTCAATATCCAGGCTCATAAAATTAATAGTCAGTGTTTCTATACAACCAAAGAAAACACATAAATTCAATAGTCAACATAAAGATATTAGCCTATGTCTCCTGGCCTATTAAAATTAGGCGTCTGGATAATTAAGAATAAATGCTGTGTCGTCACATAGACCATATGTTAAAATCCTTTTTTAGCATTTTCGATGTAGGGTATATTTTAGCTGCACAATGATTATGTACAGTTCACACAATTTTTTCTGTGTATGGAAAAAATGTTAAAATTGGTTTGCTCATAGTTTATTTATTATACTCTTTTATATAGCATCATGAATTTACACAATGCTTTATAGACATCATCAGCATTGTCTCAATGTGGGCTAATAATCTAAATTACAAATCATTATGTCTTTGGAATATTGGAGGAAACCCATGCAAAGACGGGGAGAACATACAACTCATTGGTTGGATTTGAACCCAGAACTGCAAGGCTACAGTGCTAACCACTGAGCCATCATGATGCCCTAGTTATAATATGTTTAATTTAAGGGAATGTGTCAGCAGGTTTTTGCAATGAAATCTGAGAGCAATTTCTCCATAACATCCTCCATAGTCCGAAGCTCACTTCCCCGATTCTCCAAGACTTCTCTCGTGCAGCTCCAGTCTACTGGAATGCAATACCCCATCGATCTGACCAATATCTAGCCCCCATGTTTTTAAGCGTGCTTTAAAAACACATCTGTTTAGACAGACCTATCACCTCACCTCACTAACCTAACTCTCCATATTCCCTCCTTCTGAATGTTAATCATAGGCTCCACACCCTCAATGCACCCAATACCACTTAGTAACTGTACCTATACAGATCCTGGCAGATGACCGGATCATGTAGCTTAATGAAAACCCTAATTATAATAATGATGGCTGGACCCATACAAAACAGCACGTTTTACCTTTTGTGTCCCCCTATTTCCTTATAGATTGTAAGATCGCGAGCAGGACCATCACTCCTCCTGTAACTGTTGAAATGTGTTACATTGCATTGTTTTTATTGTCTGTACATGTCCCTGCTTAATTGGAAAGTGCTGTGAAATATGATAGCGCTATATACCGTATATACTCGCGTATAAGCCGAGATTTTCAGCCCATTTTTTAAGGCTGAAAGTCCCCCTCTCAGCTTATACGCGAGTCATATACCGGGGGGTCGGTGGGGGAGGGGGAGCGGGGGTGTCAGATCATACTTACCCCCCGCCGGCGCGTCTCTGCAGCCCCCCTGCTTCTTCCACGATCTCAGGCTCCTTCCTGCAGCGGTCACGTGGTACCGCTCATTAAAGTCATGAATATGCACATATTCATGACTTTAATGAGCGGTACCACGTGACCGCTATAGGAAGGAATAGCTGCCGGAGACCGCGGGAGAAGAGCAGGGGCTGCAGAGACGCTCCAGGAGGGGGTAAGTACAGGAGATATTCACCTGTCCCCGGTCCACCACTGCTCGTCGCTGTGCCCTCGCGTCCTCTGGCTGTCAATATGCAGGTCAGAGGGCGCGATGATGTAGTTAGTGCGCGCCGCGCCCTCTGCCTGAGTACACACTGACAAGAGGACCCGGAAGACGGAGCAGCGCGCAGCGGTGGACCGGGGACAGGTAAATATCTCAGGGGCCGGGGCCCTCAGCGAGCGGTGACACCGGCACCTGTCCCCCAAAGCGCGCCGGTGTCCTCGCCTGCTCAGGACACTGGCACCTGGCCCCCAGCGACGAGAGGTGAGTATGTCATTTTTTTTTTTTAGTTGCAGCAGCAGCGGCAGCATAAGGTACCTATACTATGGAGCATATGGGGCATAATCTATGGAGCATGTGGGGCATAATCTATAGAGCATGTGGGGCATAATCTATGGAACATATGGGGCATAATCTATGGAACATATGGGGCATAATCTATGGAGCATATGGGACATAATCTATGGAGCATGTGGGGCATAATCTATGGAGCATGTGGGGCATAATCTATGGAGCATTTGGGGCATAATCTATGGAGCATGTAGGGCATAATCTATGGAGCATGTGGGGCATAATCTATGGAGCATTTGGGGGCATAATCTATGGAGCATATGGGGCATAATCTATGGAGCATGTGGGGCATAATCTATGGAGCATGTGGTTTGGGCATTGAAATCTATGGCGCATGTGGGGCATAATCTATGGAGCATATAGGGGCATAATCTATGGAGCATATGGGGCATAATCTATGGAGCATATGGGCATAATCAATGGAGCATATGGGGCATAATCTATGGAGCATGTGGGGGCATAATCTATGGAGCATATGGGGCATAATCTATGGGGCATGTGGGAGCATAATCTATGGAGCATATGGGGCATAATCTATGGAGCATATGGGGCATAATCTATAGAGCATATGGGGCATAATCTATGGAGCATGTGGGGGCATAATCTATGGAGCATATGGGGCATAATCTATGGGCATAATCTATGGAGCATTTTATGGGGGCATAGTCTATGGAGCATCATATGGGGGCATAATCTATGGGGCATAATCTATGGAGCATCTTAGGGGGGCATAATCCATGGAGCATTTTAGGGGGGCATAATCTATGGAGCATCTTATGAGGGCATAATCTATGGAGCATCATATAGGGCATAAAATATATGGAGCATTTTATGGGGCATAACTTTTATGGAGCAGCATATGGGGCACATTATTCTATGGAGCATTTTATGGGGCCATTATTAACCTTTATGCAGCGTTATAGGGGGAGTATTTTGTATGGAGCATCTTATGGGGCCCATCATTAACGGTATGGAAATTATATGGGGCTCCTGATTCAATATGGATATTCAAAAACATTTAACCTACTGATGTCTCAATTAATTTAACTTTCATTGGTATCTATTTTTATTTTTGTAATCTACCAGTAGCTGCTGCATTTTCCACCCTAGGCTTATACGCGAGTCAATAAGTTTTCCCAGTTTTTTGTGGCAAAAATAGGGGGGTTGGCTTATACACGGGTCGGCTTATACATGAGTATATACGGTAAATAAAAATTATTATTATTTATTATTGAGAGCAGCTTATTGTGGAGATAGAGATCCTAATTACAGGGATGTAACACTTCCTGGTGTGCTTGGCGCAGTTTTGAAAGAATCCCTGTTTTTTTGTCTGATATAGATGTAGCAGACCTAAGAACGGACCCAAAAATGCAACAAGTTGCATCCGGCGCGCCTAGACGCTCACCTGGAAATAACGTATGCGCACTACATGCAAACGCAAGACTATGCGAATGCCATGTTAAACATAGGGGTGCATGACATGTGCGATCGGATGCGCATGATGCGCTGCGCACAAAAAACGCTAATGTGAAACCAGCCTAAGACTTCTGGGCTGTGTATAACTCCATCCTCACCCTGAGTGGTAGCTTCCTATGTACAATATAAATTGTCAGCAAGCTGCTAATCAGTGTTGGGGCAAGATTATACAGATTACCTGGTCTGGCTTGCAAGTAACACCAAGTACTGTAGTGATAATCTCCTGCTAGTAAAACACTGGCTGTATTGGAACTGCACTGAAACTGGGGGCGGCACATGCTTGATTGAGATTGAGAGGTGAGATTACAGGATAACGAACCAATTTACGAAGGACACCTTGACATGGTAATTGGGCACACATATATTGGCCAATCTATGCGCTAAGAACCTTCCTTTTTTTATAGCAATTTTTGCAGATGCATATTTCATATATACACTATATAGCGCTTTTTTCAATTTTTTTCTCCCATTTTCTATGGCAGCAATGCAGTTCCTATGCTCTACAGTAATCATTCTTGGTAAGTTATGGGGCAAACCTTAATCTTTTAGACAAAAAGTTAGACATACAAGGGAAATGAGCTTAGCTTGAGCAGACTCAGAGAGGTAACACCAAACGTCCCCATACAGCTCCACAGAGGAAGTTAGCCGACTGCTATAGCTCCAAGCCTTCACAAGGGAAAAATGTAAATATCACTGACGACTCCCTGCAGCAGACTGGGGATATATAAACACCCAGGTCGGGGTTTCTCAACTAGAGCCGGAGGGAAGTTGCCGCTGGGTCCAAGAGTCAGAGGGATTAAGGAGGCGTCTGTAATGCCAAACGCAGAGACCTTCTGCAGCCAGATGCAGAGCGACAGTCTGTTGCATTTGACACACCCGTGAGAGTACAACCCCCTCTACGAGTGTCCTCCGGACACTCAGGACTAGGCTTTTCAAGATAAGAGGTGTGGAATGAACGAGCCAGCCTGGGGCGTTCACCTCTGATGCTGAAACCCACATCCTCTAGTCTGGACCAAAACCCTTCCAGGGCACCACATACTGTAGAGAACGACGCAGGGAGACGAGAATCTACAATCCTCATAATCTGAATACAGACTACCATCAACCATTATTGGAGGCGGCAGTAGGGGTGAGGACTCATGAGGTTCCACATATTTCTTTAGCAGAGACCTGTGAAAGACATTGTGGATCTTAAGGGCCTGAGGTACCTCAAGACGAAAAGCTGCTGGGTAAATGACGGCGGTTATTTTATAGGGACAAATAAATCTAGGTCCCAACTTCCAGGAAGGAAGTCTCAACTTGATATTCCTGGTAGACAAGCACACAAAGTCATTCACATTCAGGTCAAGACCTGGCAAGCGCTTTTTGTCACTCATGCATTTGTACCTGTCTCCCAAGATCTTCAAATTACTCAGAACCCCT
Organism: Oophaga sylvatica; assembly: GCA_033576555.1. Taxonomy (NCBI): domain Eukaryota; kingdom Metazoa; phylum Chordata; class Amphibia; order Anura; family Dendrobatidae; genus Oophaga; species Oophaga sylvatica. The sequence goes on from JARQOD010000001.1 coordinate 880,816,062, forward strand.
TGCCAGATCAAAGAGAGCGATGAACGAAAATGTTTCTCCTCAGGAACTCCTGCAGCCCCTCCTGCGCTAAAAGTACCAAACTGTGGATGGTAACCGTACACACCAAAGAACGGTGACCTGCCGGTAGACTCCTGATGATGATTATTAATAGTAAATTCTGCCCAATCCTCCTGATTCTTGGAGACAAAACACCTAAGGTAAGTCTGCAAATTCTGATTGACGCGATCGGTCTGTCAATTCAACTGAGAATGGAAGGCAGAGGAAAAGGGCAGCTGCACCCCTAGTCCAGAACAGAACGCTCTCCAGAACTTAGAAACAAAATTGGGTCCCTCGATCTGACACCACATCAGAGGGAACCCCGTGAAGCATCACAATCTCATTTGCAAACACCTGTGCAAGAGTCTTGGCATTCGGAAGTGCCGGTAATGCGATAAAGTGAACCATTTTACTGAATCTGTGTACAACCACCAAAACCACAGTCTTGCATGCAGATACTGGTAGGTCAATAATAAAATCCATGGACAAGTGTGGGAGGTGTTTGTAATGCCAAACGCAGAGACCTTCTGCAGCCAGATACAGAGCGAGAGTCTGTTGCATCTGACACAACCGTGACATTGATTGAGAGGTCTATGGGGGCTAATATTGTATGTGGGGGTTCATACTGTATATAGGGGATGTCAGCATACTGAATTCTGTTCTGTATTAAGTCATGCAATTAATATAAAAAATTAATTATTAATATGTTGCTAATATTAATATTGAGCAGAATTAATTTCAGCCTATTGTTTCAGCCTCCACAACAGTTATGGTCTGTCATGTGGCCCCTTGGGAAAATTAATCTCCCACCACTGCTCTATTTTGTATAGTGCCATGTTATGTATAGTGCTGTACATAAGGAAAAAATTTGCATGGCCCACTACGCGCGCTACTATATCTGTAGTTTTACATCTGCAGATGTGCACCAGAGCACCTGTGTGTTGCTCACATGACTTATCACATGATCTATCAAAGGGACTCATGTGACATGTCACATGCCAGTGGGGCCCACGCCTTCTAAACTGCCCAGGGCCCTGGCTACTCTTAATCCGCCTCTGCATGCCTAGCTTACAAGGTGAGCATGTAGACATCACGTACACTGTGTATGTTCTTTGCATCAAATAATGCTACTCAAGTGAGTACCAGTTCTTTCCTCTCCTCTGTTAATATTAGCACCACCTTCGCATGTTGACCTTCCAGTTTTTAAATCTGGATGATAAATCCAACAATACAATATCAAAAGAATCGTGACTTTACTTGATATTGATTTTATCTATGCAGTATTAACAAATACATAATATATGTATAGAAAGAAGAAATTACATTATCATATGGTACATTGCAACTATTTTGCCAGTTAATGGCTACGGATATTCAATATAGTAAAAGAATATTCTGTTATTTCCCGCAGTTCTATAAAATAATAAACTACTCTTCTTACGGATTTTTGCTAGCTTCAAAGGATAAGAATATTTTTTTTCTGAAAGTCATGGTTATCAGAAATACAATTCTACATTTACGTTTGGTCTTTTGTTAAAGAAAATGTGAAAACCGGTTGCCATGGAAACCATTTCATTCTGAAATGTACGCACATTTTATCTGTGTCTACAGTCAATTACTTGAGCTTCATCCTCACCTTAAACCTTTTAAAGCAATATAACCAGCCTTGCATTCAAATTTCTGCAGCTCATTAACCGTATGGGGAAATGTCACAAACAAATACACGTACAGTGCCTTGAAAAGTATTCATACCGTGTGAACTTTTCCACATTTTTTCACCTTACACCCACAAACTTAAATGTATTTTATTGGGATTTTATGTAGTTTACCAATACAAAGCAGAAAGTATTTGTGAAGAGTAAAGGAAATGATCCATAGTTTTCTAATTATTTTAAAAATATAAATCAGAAAATTTTTACTTGCATTTGTATTCAGCCCCCTTTAGCCTGATAACCCTAAATAAAATTGTGGCGCCCTGAGGGTCCAGTCGCCACAGGGATGTTGCATCGCACCCAGCGGTGTGACACCTGACTCTCAGGTAAGGAGGAAACACCCCATTGACTCCAACCACTGCATTCAACACTACACTATGCCAGCTGAGTGTAGGCGGACCCAATGGGATGGTCTAGCTCAGGCTGGTTAGAACAGGGTGTAGCTAGTTAGATGGGAGGGGTTGAGGCAGCCTCATGCTGCGTGTGAGATTTGAGTTTAGTCGGAGTCAGGCAGCCAGCGTGGGTACTAGGCTGGCCTGCAGCTCTTCCTGAGTTTACCTCAGAGAGCCTTGCTGAGAAGAACGAAAGGGTCCGGGGTCGGTACAGCAATTGACGCTGTCCCCCATCCTCATAGGAGGAAGGACCAGGCAAAACATCGGGGAGACGGTTCCCAGGCTGGTGGGTCAGTTCAGCACCATCAGCAAACACCGCATCTAGTGGGACTCTTCAAGAGCCACTAGCTACCATAATCTCGTCCGGAAGCAGCTCAGTGGTCAAGTACGTCCAGGTTTCCGACGGTGTCTCGGTCTCCTTAGCTCTCAGGAGATGATCACCCGGGGCATCGGGTCGCACCTGAAAAACTGAAAAGGCCTAATACTGCTTCGCTGAGGGCTCTGTGGTAGGGAGGTGCAGGTAGAAGTAAGGAGTATTGCACAAGCGCCGGAAAGGAACATAAAAGGGAGTCTTTGGAAGTGTGACCAACTTACCTGAGGGTTACTGGACTACTCACTGGAAGGACACAGTGCCCGGCTGGGATCTGTATGGCATGCAACAGACTGTGAGTAAACCCTTGAAACTGCATAAGAACTGTCTCCTGCTTTATTACTACGTCGCATACTCCACTCTGCTACATCACCTTGCACCATTGCTTTCCATTACATCTATCTGCCCTGGGAGGACACAGTCTTACCTGTAGAAGACTTATCATCTAGCTGCATATCACCATCCCTTCCAGAGGACCTGAAGAGCAGCGCTGGTCACCCTGACCAGATACTACAGGTGGCGTCACGACAAACTATACGAACATCCCATTTAATCCCCTGTAAATATTCCCACATTTAAAGTGAGCGCCCAGGGCACGGACCGAGCTGTGCTACCCGTGACATCCCCCATAGACATCAACGGGCTCGGTGCCCTCAAAATCCTAAACTGCAAACCTACCAAGACATGGCCGTCCATCTAAACTGACATTCCAAGCAAAGGGAGCACTAATTAGAGAAGTAGCTAAGAGGCCCATAGTCACTCTAGAGGAGCTGCAGAAATCCACAGTTCAGGTGGGAGAATCTGTCCACAATACAACTATTAGTCTCATACTCCTCAAATCTGGCCTTTATGGAAGAGTGACAAGAAGAAAGCCATTTTTGAAAGCAAGCCAAAAGAAGTTCCATTTGCTTTTGAAAAAGCCATGTAGGGGACTCAGGCAGCATGGGTAAGAAGGTGCTCTGGTCAGATAAGACCAAATTAGAACTTTTTGGGCTAAATGCAAAGCACTATGTGTGGAGGAAAAGTAACAGTGCACATCACCCTGAAAACACCATCCCACGGTCAAACATGGTGGTGTTAGTATCATGCTGTGGGGATGCTTTTCTTTAGCAGGGACAGTGAAACTGGTTAGAGTTGATGGTAAGATGGATGTAGCTAAATCCAGAAAAATCAAGGAGGAAAACCTGTTAGAGGTTGCAAAACACTTGAGACCGGGGCATAGGTTCACCTTCCAGCAGGACAAGGAGCCTAAACATACTGAATGGGATGGTTTCGATCAGGAGGGGGACATCTCAGGCCCATGTGGTCTTTACGGCCTTTGATGAGCTTTTATCCGGCCCCAGGCAGAAATCCCCAGTGCTTGGGCCAGCAACTGTATTATGATGGCCGCTGGTCCATTCATTTCTCTTTGCTCTGTAAGCACGCACATGCACTGTTCACTACAGAACGTTGAGGCCTGTGCAGTGAAACATTACGTCCTGAAACCTGTGCCAGTACCAGGATGCACTTTGTGGGTGGAGGTAGTGCGCGATTTGTACGGTCTCCAAAGTATATGGTATAAATATCCAAATGTCCCTTGGTAGAAAAAAGATTCCTCTCCCCTGGTTTAGATCAAAGCATATTCATGTGTTTGAATAGCCCAGTCAAAGCTCATACCTAAATCCCATAAAGATTCTGTGGCAAGACGTTTAAATTGTTGTTTACAGACCCTCTGCATTCAATCTCACTGAGCTAAAGTTAGTTTGCAAAGAAGAATGGGAAAAATTTGGGTCTCTAGATGTGCAAAGCAGGTAGATACATCCCCCAAAAGATTCGAAGCTGTAATTGCAGTGAAAGGTGGTCCTGCAAATATATGACTAGGAGAGGTAATAAAAAAAGCATGTCATAATTTTCAGATTTATGTTTTTAAAATAATTAGAAAACCATGTATCATTTCCTTTATACGTCACGATTATTTGCTACTTTGTGTTGGTATATCACTTTAAATCCAATAAAATACACTTACGTTTGTGAGTGTAAAGTGAAAAAATGTTGAAAAGTTCACAGGGTATGAATACTTTTTCAAGGCACTGTATTCTTACTAAAGATTTCACCAAGTTAAGGTCCATTTATATTGCATGATTAAATAGGCTGCAGATTACCTGATGAATTAGCAAAATGCTCATTCGTAGTGTGAATTGATCTTTTAGTCTGCACAAAAACATAATTCTTGACAGCACCTCGTAATGTGTCAACAGGATCTGTGCTGTAGAGAACAATGGTAGCCTATGCTCATAGAACGATCTATTACAGATTGCTCGGGGTGCATCTGAAGCTTGGTTGGCCTGTGTAAACATCAACTGAATATAAATTATTTCATCACCATGGCCGCTAAATATATATACGGTATGTGTTCAATGAAAATAAATTACGTCACCACAGTGCCCCTGAATAAACCTTTAGGCACCACTGTGCATCATAAATGTTGTGTAGCTGCCATGGATTTGCTGCCAATATGGACGCCCATTGATGAATTTATCTATTAGGTCATACCGTTCCTAACCAGTTATGGCATTGTGTTCATACTGCCCCTGCTTAAAATGCAATTAACACAGTTCCTGTACTATGACTATCTGCTGACATACCCCTGGATCTCTTTTTAGATTTGATCCTCAACTGTTAGTTTTCTCTTCCACCCTGTCTCTTTCTGACCTCATGTACTTGGTCCCAGCTATCCCGTGGTGTATGCTTCTCTCTAGTACGGACTCGGCTTGCTGGCACCTCTTATCCCAACTCGCTTCACTGGCGACAATTACAGCAGACGCAGCCGGTTGACTCATGGTAAAAGCCAATTTTTCCATATGTGGTGAAAACCAGAGGGCTTTTAAATTAACCAGAGTGGCAATTATTTTTAAGTTGACTGATGCTCTACACCAGAACAAGAAAAGGAATCTACTTCATTAAAACACCAGAGCAAAGAGAAAATTAATAAAACTTTAATTTGCAGAAAATAAAAACTTTTACATTTTATATCTAAACTTTACTAATCACATTTGTGTGTTTTCTGTTACAAAATACTTTGCATATTTTACTTTCAGACTTTCGAGCTTACCAGGGAAATTCAGGACATAAGAAACATCAATGACAACTATAAGATTCAGTAGAAGACTTCATGAAGATACGGTGTAATCTCTGGGCTGTGGTTAGGCATAAGCAAATAAGTATTTAGTAAGCATTCTACGTAAAATAGGTTGAAAAATGTTACAAATGTGATTGTGATTACTTTCATAAAAATATGAATCATGACAAAAGCATATAATAATGCAAAGCAGCAAAACAGTAGAATAAATAGACCATGTTTCTTTGTTATCAACAGTTTACATTCAATAATTATGATTAATTAGATATTCAGAATTTACAGGGAGAACACATTATAAATCAATGTCTCCAATTATTTTCCTAAAGAGAAATATGATAATGACACAACGTAATGTAGAATAACAAGGTCACATCAGGAACAATTCACTGGAGAATACATTATGATGATAAAGAGGTTTAAAAAAATATTTCTGCTGATAAGAGGAAGTCAGCTTACATTTCTGTCTTTTAAAACTGTATTTATGTGATGGGCAAAACTGGGAAATGGTGTTACATACCTACAAATTGAAAGCAATCTATTATTCAAAAAAGTTCTTTTTTTCATTAATGTACACTCTGCACCCCATCTTGACTGAAAAAAACAGAAATGTAGAAATTTTTGCAAACTTATTAAAAAAGAGAAACTGAAATATCACATGGTCATAAGTATTCAGACCTTTTGCTCAGTATTGAGTAGAAGCACCCTTTTGAGCTAGTACAGCCATGCGTCTTCTTGGGAATGATGCAGTTTTTCACATCTGAATTTGGGGATCCTCTGCCATTCTTCCTTGCAGATTCTCTCCAGTTCCTACAGGTTGGATGGTGAACGTTGGTGGACAGCCATTTTCAGGTCTCTCCAGAGATGCTCAATTGGGTTTAGGTCAGGCCTCTGGCTGGGCCAGTCAAGAATGGTCACAGAGTTGTTCTGAAGCCACTCCTTTGTTATTTTAGCTGTGTGCTTAGGGTCATTGTCTTGTTGGAAGGTGAACCTTCTGCCAAGTCTGAGGTCCAGAGCACTCTGGAAGAGGTTTTCATCCAGGATATCGCTGTAATTGGCCGCATTTATGTTTCCTTGAATTGCAACCAGTCGTCCTGTCCCTGCAGTCTACTTCTATCTCAGATTCTGCATCGCACACTACCGTATGGAGTTTGAAAGTGTAATGAACTATTCAGGGGTTAGTGACCTGGCATTTCCACTGCACAGGCCCTTCCTCCTCCTGGCATAATCCGGTCTCTTTAGAGTCAGACTGGCAAAGTAGCAGATGAGTCCCCAGTGGTCACCTCTTTCTTCGATACAATGACCAATCCTTCATCATCAGACGGGACATCCTGGTGTGTGCGATGTGGCAACTCGCTTGGGTGAAACAGCATCTGTAGACCTGATGACTTACCAGGGCTCGGTAGGGAATGTTGCCTCTTACTCCTGGCTGTAGGACAGTCACACATCAACAACCCTTTTCTTCTTCTCCTATGCAGTCTTTCTCTCCTCTGTTTCTCCTATCACTACATTATCCGCCATTAGGTCTCTTGTTGAATCGCACACATAGCTCTCACTTCTTCCTCTACCGCTTCCTCTTTGCTGACTCACAGAGCAATTGTGCTAATCTTCCTATGACAGCACTTTTGCAGCTTTGGCTCCTCCTCTCTAGAGGACATCAGTCAGTTGCTCTGATTGATCTTCTCATTTTCTCTTCACCTTCCAGTGGTCAGGCCTATGTCTTCCATCACACTCTCCTCTTCTGCACAACCACTCACATGCCATCTGACTGCACATTGACTAAATTTCATCCAAATTCCCACTGCTGGTTCACTTCCTCCACTTCCCAGTAAGCAGGACTTTTCCCCACTATGTGCTTTTCGTCTGCATTCCCCTCTTATGATGGATGGGGATTTTCCTTCAGTACTGCACTTTACTCTGCTGTCACCTCAGTGGGATGGGCTACTGTTTGCGCTGCTATGGTCTGTCTCCACCCACGAAGAGTCAGCTTTCTAATTCTAACTGCACCATACTTCGCCATCTTTGAGCACATGTAGTCAGGTGCTATTTTTACTGTGCCACATGTCACTTCCATTCTCTGCAAGCCTTCCTGATCCTGATGACTATGTCATTTATGGTGTAAGGGTCACACAGTGCAATGTTGCAACCCCAGGGACCAGTGAAACGCATTCCTCCGAGTGTGTGTATAGTTAGTATGTTGTGCATGCAGGTTGGATACCTCCAGATGGTGCAGGGTTCCCCAGTGCATATCAATTGTGAGGAAGTAATTAGTCCATTTTATAAAAATAAAAATGTAGCAGTCATTTTTCAAGGAAATTTTCAAAACTTATTTTTTTAGGGACCTGTTCAGTTTTGAAGTTACTTTGGGTTCCTAGATATTGTAAACCCCCAAATGTGATACCATTTTAAAAACAACCCCCCCTTAATGTATTCAAACTTGCTTTAAGATACTTCATTAACCCTTCAGGTGTTTTTCAGGAATTAATGCAAAGTGCCATGACAGGAATGAAAAAGTTTATTTTTACCACCTACATTTTGACAACTTCTGAACAGGCCACTTTAGCCGGCAGACTCTAAGGCCATTATTTGGCCATGAATTGCCATGGCAAACATCAGGACCACATGATCAACATCTCAGGGTGCCAATGGGGTTAAAGAGGGAGCCCCCATGCTCTCTTAATCATTTAGATGCTACAGTCACTCTTGACAGTAGCATTTAATGGGTTAAACAGCTATGGTCGGTGCCAACATTGATAGTGACTGCTGCAGAAAGTTGTCCGCTATAAAGTACAGCTGACAGCTGCTGGATTGTCACCCATTGGTGGATGCTATTCTCTCATATCTCAGGTCAGTAAAAAGATGTATTGGTGGTCACTAAGGGCAATACCTCCTTATGGCTCCAGGCCGCAACCAACTGTAACTAAGCTCTCCTTATGTCTCTAATCTATTTCATTGCACAATGACCAGGGTACTCTGGTCATATTACTCTGGGATTCAGTTACAGTATCTTGCTATCTCTATTCTCCTTCCTTTCACACACTCCTTACTATGTGACCCAGTCTGTCAGGTTATCTGTGACTAGCTTCACTTCACTTCACTACTAACTGCTGACTCCACTAACCTGGAAGTAACTCCCTTTTTACTCCCAAACACTCCTCGCATCTGCAGGGCTGTCTAACTGATAGCTCTTCCTTTCCCTTCTGTCTAATCTACGACATTTCTAATGGGAGACATTTCATTCAATTCAGTATAAAACAGTACTTAACAATAATACATTTTATAGATACACAATAAAAGTCTTCAGGAACGATGTCTAATTACTTCTCGTTCCTCTACACACCCACTCCACCCACACCCACGTTATACTTACCTGTCCCCAACAGTCAACACTGCATAGTCAGCTCTCAGGCAGCATTTGTAATAAGAAGGCTTAAAACCTTGTATTAGTATGTGCAGACACTGATATATTGAAGCAAGAATATGTATATTATTTGGCTTGCCTTACAGTTCTTGAAGGTTTTTAAACGTTAGGTTTTGAGATTTGAAATGAAACTACTGGAGTGGCTATCACACAGAATGGTGGTCTGAATCCTATAAATTTATGGACTGAACTTAAAAACATCCGAAGGTAAGGGTCACATGTATGATTTAGTTAACTCTGCTCATAACATGTCTAAGAACTAAATTTACTGCAAAGACTAGAGGAATCTCGTGATGTATGCTTGTATAAACCATACCTTGGAATATGCAATCTCTAGGTCTCAACTGAAAAAAAAACAGCCCTTGAATATCTTTAGCTTAAGTGCAAGTCCATTTTTTCCCCGCCCTTGAATATCTTTAGCTCAAGTACATGTAAATTTTTTTCCCTCAACTGCAGGTATAAATGAAAACAAATATTAACAAAGTGAACTGGATTCTAATAGTTTGTACTTTATGAACATGCGCCAAAAATTAGCTCACCACTTTCTGTTGAGGACCTGAAGCTTGCACGGACATCTGCCTGGATCCACAGACTTTTCAATATCAAATTTAGAAACCGTCCAGCAATGCCGTGATGATTTCATCAGGCTTAATGTTTATTCCCTCATGATTAAAAATAAGGTTTAAATAAATACAGTATATAATTTATGGTGGAATGAATAAAGAAAAAAAGTATGAAACATTGAAGCCCCAGTTCATCAAAGTGTTTATGCCAGTTTCATAAAACATTTTGAAAACACGCAAAATTGCGACATGACACTCTGACACTCTGATCAAAAGCAATGATGAAACTCGAAATGTTTATTTTTTTACAATGAAAATAACTGAGGTGTGAATGAGGCCTTAGACCAAAGACCGTGGAGTCCAACTGAAACACCAACATGGAAAGTCTATTCTTGTGTCCATTCTATGCAGAGAGGTTTCCTCAGATGTGGACGCCGAGTTTAATATAAGTTTATTGGTATTGTCTTGTATAATGCTGCGTCTTTTACAATGTTTTGTATTGTCTTGTATGATGCTGCGTCTTTTACAATGTTTTGTATTGTCTTGTATGATGCTGCGTCTTTTACAATGTTTTGTATTGTCTTGTATGATGCTGCGTCTTTTACAATGTTTTGTATTGTCTTGTATGATGCTGCGTCTTTTACAATGTTTTGTATGTCTTGTATAGATATTTTCTTACCTTCTACAGTACGTACCTCTATATACTGTAGTATCTCTTGCGTGTACTTTTCGCTACATTTCAGTAGACTATATTATTATTCAGCCTTTATGTGTGAATCCATTTATCATGCATGTTCGATTCCATTATAAAACACTTACACATCTAATAATCACTTAAATGCCATCTGTACGGCCATTTATAATTGACAACTCTCCTTGTGGATTAGTAATATACCAAGCAAAGCCAAAATGGTTTTTTTTGAAAGACATATTTTATATAGTTTATGTAAAACCCTAACTGTTTTGTGTAGATGTAACAATGGTTCTCTTGCTCAGTTGCCACATTAAAGTTTAATAAGCGCCTGAGGGTATGTGTTATTGAAACTCCAATCTTGTAGAAAGCACAGTCTTAATGTTACAGTAATTATGGAAAATGTACTGCTCAAGGACTAATTACTATGAGTAAGATATAAATTTCTTTATGATTGGGTGCACAGATGTTAAAGACTTTTACACTGTGATCTACTATAGTCTTCTCTTGCTTATAGGTCTAATGATATATGCTCTATGTCTTTAAATCAAGTCTATGTCATCCTTTACAGACCTGCTCCATATGGTAATACACAGACAGAAATTATTGTGCAGATCACATATATCATACTCCCTCATTACCTTCACACTTTTCCTCTTCATCATTTTTTAATAATCATTTAGTCTTGCAATTGCAAATACTTTTCTAATCACACAAGTAATATTCAGAACCCGAGTTACCAAGTCTTTAAAGATTATATTATGGGAAATTATGAATTTGTCCTCTTTTCTTTTATCTGTTAGTATTTTATTTTGTTCTAGATTATAATTTTTATTCAATTGATTAGTCCACATACATGATTTCTCTTTCTTTCAAGTTTCCTTCCTCATTAACCAGTCTCCCTCTTTACTAACTAAAACAACTAATCCTATATAAGTACAGGGCAAAGAAGAGATCCCACGGAATAGAGATAAAACCAATTATTTTATTAAACAATATTTGAAAGATAAAAGTTAAAAAAGCAGGAATGCCGTTGTAGGGGACGCCAAGCACTGTATAAAAAAGTGGGGGCCAAAAATGCCAGAGTTATGTGGACAACAATGAAATCAGAGTCAATATCCAAGTATAATGCTCCTGACTGTAATAGACTGGGGCTGCCCATATAGGCTATAGTTATCTGACCCAAAACCCTATTGGTCTAGTAAAATTGTGTCAATACGTACAAAGGCAAATGCCATATATCTAAATAACTACCTGTGGAGAAGGTGCTCATGGCGTCCGCTCACCCGACAAGTGTTTTGCCGCCAGCTTTTTCCGCGACACCCCTGAAGAAGCTGGCGGCGAAACGTGCTTTTCATTATCCGACTTGGTATGATGTCGCATGTGCGTCACACTACAATGATGATGTCACATGAGGACGGCTAATCAAAATAAAGTCAGACAAGACGTACTACAGCTTCGGTGCAGCAGCAACAGACCATTGTCGTCACTAATGGAATGAGATATGCGAATTGATTAGCAGCAACTCTAATTGAATTAAAAGCAAAAAGAGGAATAAAAAATCCTCTAAAAATTCAAAATTTAACAAAGCAAAAAAAGGGCAGCAGTATTTACCTGCCCAGGTCTCAGAACTAATGCAGCAAACCCATATAGTAAAGAAGGCGGCAACACAGGTGCAATATACTGACGAAACAACCACTCACAACCTACCAATTAGTATGGGCATCACTAATAGGCTATAAGCCAGACACTGTGCATTACCTGTGTGTGAGCAGTACCCTATGCAAGCCTTTTTTGTGCAAATTTAATACTAAGCAATCACCCCCTTCATCAGTATTTTGCACCTGTGTTGCCGCCTTCTTTACTATATGGGTTTGCTGAATCCTGATAGTGCATTAGTTCTGAGACCTGGGTGGGTTTTTGCTGTGTTATTTCACCAACTCTGCTTTCCAGCAGACAGTGGCTCTCATCCTAGAAGATTCAACACTATCATGAATTTACATTGATGCCCGTTCATTTTAATGAGTGCAAATCAACTCGCCATTCCAGCAACCTTGGCACCTGGTCTCTTGTGGCTTACATGAAAGTATAACAAATGTTATAGCAATGTCATGCAATTATATGAAGAGCAGGTGCCCACAATGGAGGTGAATATAGCTGTTATTATTTTACATGGAGGAAATATGGGTATTGAGAAGGAAATGTCCATGTCCACTACTTGGTCAGAATACAAAGGTCTGCCCTGAAGGGACAACCTTTTACGACACATTTTTTAGCATTGTAAATGTCTTTTTCCTTATGTTAGTAATATATTATTTTGCATCTTTTAAGTGCAGTTCAATAGAAAGAGATCTTCAGAAACATATAGTGAATGTTGGTAGAGCTATGCTTAAAGCAGGGGTGTGAACATCAAAAAGCTGGAGTACTTCTATTGTAGTTTGGGAGGGTCTTAGTACCCAATTCAGACAGGACCATGCAAGAAATAGTGTAATCATGGGCAGAATGGTAGTAGCGCTCAGCTCTAAGAACATGTCCCTAAATGGAGATGTTTTTAAATGAAACTCAGTACTACAGACCATACAGGAGAACATATCAGTACACAACAATTTCACGCAGTCTTCTATGCTTGTGGATGTTCTTTTATTTCCTCTTCTCTATGCAGTCCAGATCACCATGATTTTTCTTCCAGCCATAAATCATCCCTACAGATTTTTCCATAGACATTTTTGGTTTTGATACTTCACCTGATCCTCTTCTCACCTTCTCATTGTAAACTCCCCATCCTGGAACCATAACAGTGTCATCCTGTTGCTACATTTACTGTCCTCACTGCTGTGCTGCTCTCAATACTGGACAAAGAGTTAATAATAGGTTTTAGTCACTCCAAAAATTATACTGCCATACATACCATCCCAGCCATGCTACATTCCAGGCAACCCTACCCTTTATTGCCAACCTCTGAATATCACAGCCCATCAAACTTCTAACAGGAACCACAATCTGCTCATACCAGCTACCAAACATCAGTATATATCCATGCTATTAATGCCAGTATCGAAGGACATCTTAGTTAATGGTAGATATCAGAACCTGAAACATGTCAAAGAGGTTACCCATTTTTTCTTAAAAAAAAAAACACTTGTACTGTCTACCACCATCACTACTAATGATTCATTCAGGAGACACAAGTTGTAGGTGGGATGTCATTGTCACCAAAGAAGCCCAGGCAGCAGTGCAAAGGTGGTACTGGAGCAGCAGCTGTTTCAACAGTTAAGTAAAGCTTATTTTTTTTTTTTTTTTTTTTAAGCTTTACCTGCCTGTTCCCCAATTTATAATGATCATGGGTAACCCTTTATCCATCATAGTCCACCCCCAACCACCTGCTGTTAGAGAATACCATATATGCCAAAATTCAGAGCCTCCTCAATAGTCTAAAACGCATATCTTTGCTTTGATCAGCCATGCTAGTGTTGGTTTTGATCTGAGGTCTATTCATGTTGCTTTATTCCTATATTCTTCCTATAGGCTTTCTGCAAAGCCACCAATGAAAGCAATTAATAGTATTAATCGATCTACTTTAAAAGGTTCAGAAATGCTGACTTGCTCATCCTTCAATATTTACTATCTCCGCTATATATTATATGTGCCTTAAATGAAATTAGCAGATTTACGAATATTCATTGATTAGTGCTGTTGGAATGTGAACATAAATATGATAGCACGGCTCATTCCTTATGAACAGATCAATTCTCCAAGACACCAATAATATTTATTGGTTTGGAATGGTATCTAGAACTGAATGTAAACTCCATAAATTTAGTTTACAAATAAGATTAATTGATAATGTGATCAGACGTGTGGAGGAAAGATATTTATTACTGCATAATCTCTTAAACTCGCCATATTAGTGTGTAGACAGTTGTCGTCCTACCTATCATTACAAATGCTCTTCTATGTGTTCTAGAGTTCTCTATGCTAAAATGAGTAAAAATAAAAATATTATTCTGTCTAAATACACAAAGAAACACAATAAACCTTTTGCTGTGAAGTAAAACTGCATTGTAAAAAACTATATAAATTAGAGAAGACTACAGTTTTTGTTTGTGTTGTTTTAATTAAAACCGTCAGCCAACAGTGAGGTGTAATTTTAATGTCTTTGATCTTTTTTTCCTTTTTTAGATTTTTGTCTTTAGGATATTATGTCTAATCCTGGATATAGTTCTCCCTAGTGGCAGATCATGTATAGCCTGGGTCTCACATAGCGATACACCAGCGATCCCGACAATGATATGCACTTGTCAGGATCGCTGGTGTATCGCTACATGATCGCTGCTGAGCTGTCAAACAGGCAGCTCAGGCAGCGATCAGTACAAGCGACACTGCGGTAACGTCGCTTAGTTACCCGCAGTGTACCTTGGATACCAGCACCCTGATGCAGGGAGCTGGTAACCAAGGTACACGTCGGGTTACCAAGCGCTGCGCGGTGCCTGGAAACCCGCTGTGTACCTTGGATACCAGCTCCCCTGCATCAGGGCGCTGGTATCCAAGGTACACAGCGGGTTTCTAGGCACAGCCCCGCGCCTGGAAACCCGCTGTGTACCTTGGTTACCAGCGGATCGCTGGTCTCCCGCCTGTCACACGCAGCGATGCGTGCCTGTCAGTGGGAGACCAGCGATCAAAAAAATGTCCTGACATTTCAGCGACGATCAGCGATACCCAGCAGGGGCGCTGATCGTCGCTGAATGTCACACACAGCGATATCGCTGGTGAGATCGCTGCTGCGTCACAAAACTAGTGACTCAGCAGCGATCTCGGTAGCGAGATCGCTATGTGAGACGGGCCCTTTAGTAACTAATACAGACCTTCATAGTAATACAAACTGACTAATCAGATATTATCTTTTTTCATCAGTTGGAGGTATCATTTTAATCAGTAGAAAATGATAAGAAAGAAAAGGCCATAAGAAAAGGCCATTCAAAAATTTGTGGGAGATTCACAAGGAGTGGACTGCTGCTGGAGTCATTGCTTCAAGAGCCACCACACACAGATATATCCAGGACATGGGCTACAAGTGTCACATTCCTTGTGTCAAGCCACTCATGACCAATAGGCAACGCCAGGAGCATCTTACCTGGGCCAAGGAAAAAAGAACTGGACTGTTGCACAGTGGTCCAAAGTGTTGTTTTCAGATGAAAGTAAATTTTGCATTTCATTTGGAAATCAAGGTCCCAGAGTCTGGAGGAAGAGTGGAGAGATAGACAATCCAAGCTGCTTGAGGTCTAGTGTGAAGTTTTTACAATCAGTGATGGTTTGTCATCTGTTGGTGTAGGTCCACTGTGTTCTACCAAGACCAAAGTCAGTGCAGCTGTCTACCAGGAAATTTTAGAGCACTTCATGCTTCCCTCTGCTGAGAAGCTTTTTGGAGAAGAAAATTTCACAGACCTGCCAAAAAGTACCAATACCTGGTTTAAAAACAACTGAATATACATTTCAGTAGGCCAACATGTCAGATTTTAAAATAATTTCTCAAGCAGGTGTTATAAAGTATTCAAATTTTTACTGAGATAATGACTTTTGGGTTTTCATTGGCTGTAAGCCATAATCATGAACATTACAGAAATAAACACTTGAAATAGATTATGCGTATAACGACTCTATATAATATATGAGTTTAACCTTTTGTATTGTAGAACTGAAATAAATGAACTTTTTAATGATATTCTAATTTTGTGAGAAGCATCTGTATATATATAATGCAATCATTGTCCTGGGACCAGAACTTTGCCCTTATGCGGATGCATTTTCTAGTACAGTTGTGTGGCCCAGCTGCGCTTGGTGACACATGTTCCCTGGAGGATGCACAGAAAGGTAAATCACAAACACCTGATATTCATTCACATCCACATTTCCCAGAGCCACCAGAGGGAGCCCTTTAGATTCAGGTATATAGGGGTGTGGAGAGACGCAGCAGTAGGCATTCTAGCCAGACAGTCATGCTAGTTGTTGGTTGTACCTCAGACAGATGAGTTCTCCTCAGAGCATTGGAGTGAGAGATTCTACATTCTAGTCTGAGCGAGACATTTGATTGTGATTCCTGTCAGATGAGACAGAGGAGGAAAGACAAGCTGTTACCTCAGAACAGGCTGACTGTTAGATCCCTAAGAACGTGGAAAGTGACTCTCGAAGTGAGCATGAAATCAGTCTGACGGAAGTCCTGATAGCTACTTTGGACAGAGTCTATGAAGGAGAAGAAGGAAGGGAACTACAGTATTTGTAACAATGAGTCGACTGAGGAACGGTCAGTGAGCGGTGATAGAAGGAAGCTGGTGACTGCACCTACTGTTGCCTGTGCTTATGTTAAGGGTGTGAGTAGGGCGACAGGCGAGTGGTGAAAAGGAAGAAAGAGTGACTGAGGAGAAATAGCGACGATAGCTGAACCTCACTCTGCACTACCGGACACCGGGTCTGAGCTTGCTAGTTCCTTCACGGCTAGTGGGAGAAACCGGATTCCCTGCTGGACTTCAGGTCGCAGAGGGGCCCTACAGTGCTGATACGTAACCGGAGTCAGGAAGAATAAGAGTCTAGCAGGGCCCTGCATATAGAGACTAGTTCTGTCCAAAAGAAGGCTCCACCACAATGTCGGCCGGGCGTAGCTGTTCTATACGGAGTTAAACTTAGCTTTATGCAAGTTGGAAATCACCAATAAGTAATACCAGGTTTTAAAGCGTATGGAATGAATAACCTGATTGTTGTGTGTGTCTGCCTTATTGCCTGCACCCTGCACCGCCATATACCCTGAGGGATCCAGTCTCGCCTGTGGGAGACTTAACAACTTGCTGCCCAGTAACAACCCCTCAGAGAATCTACCCTGCAGCGCTGGTCATCCTGATCAGAAACCACAGGTGGCGTCACGAACATTACTCAATCCCCTGTAAATATTCCCCCCCTTTGAATGAGCGCCCAGGGCAACGGACCGAGCTGCGCTACCCGTGACCTCTCCCCCATTGAAGTAAACGGGCTCGGTGCCGAGTACCCCATAGGCCCTGGTACTTGTGCGGCTCACAGTCACCATCCTGGAAAGGTGTATATAACAGTATATCAAATGTGCTATTTAGTCTGAGGAAAGCCATTAACAAGCTCTGCTTCATGGACATGAAGACTGCCATGGATGAGCAAAGAGAGCAAACACTGGAGCTTGTTCAGAATGTCCTGAGAGAACACCTATTTCATCATCAGATTTCCAGAAAGTTATTTTATCATTTTCTAATAGTCGCATGAGATTAATGTCAGAGGATCCAACAGTGCAGATAATTCAAGTCATGTCACATTAAAAAAATATCTGCATTTATCAAGAATAGACTGATACACTCTACATTTACTGATTATTTAACTTTCCACCGTTTACACCAGTGTTTCCCAAACTCCAGTCCTCACTGACCCCACGGATCGTTTTTCAGGATTTCCTTTGTATTGCGCAGTGGAAGTATCATCAAGGCATCAGGAATTCTCTCACCTGTGCAACACTATGGAAATGCTAAAAACATGACCCATGGGTCCGTGAGGACTGGAGTTTGGGAAACACTGGTTTACACTGTGCTTTAAACTAATTGTTCCTGAATCCAGCTGTGCACAAACTGAGATCCATGATGCCATTTTGTGGATTTTACCTGTCTGACACTCGTGATAGGAGTATATGAATTACATAGGAAGCCATCTACTGTATTTTATGGGACTTGTGAAACGCTAGGCTTTTAGCACAACGAGAGAACCTGACAACTGATACATGCCTCACGATCCAAGGTCAGCATGTATCAGGCACTGGTTTTATGAGTTCAGCTATTTATATATATTTGACTCTGAAACGCTGTGGTGTTTCAGAGAAAACTTAGTTTAACCCCTTTCTGACATCTGATGTAATATTCCGTCCATGTGCCCTGGGCCAATTTGAACATGGACAGAATATTATGTCATCGCCATTGGCCACGCACTCGGGGGGTGCGCAGCCGATCGCAGCCGGGTGTCAGCTGATTGTGTGCCAGGACCGCTCGCAGCATTCAAACTGCCGAAATACTACGATCAGGGAGCCTGCACAGGGCTGACAGCCCCTCTGCATTTGGATCAGAGACCCTGCAGAGTGACGCGGGTCCCGATCGTTGCCAAGGTGAGCGGATGTCGTCATGACGACATCCGGATCACCAGAGCGAGGAAACTTGCTGATCATGTGTAAGGAGATAGACCGAACCTCGGGTGCCTGCATTCCGGGTTCGGAACTAGAAGGGCTGCATTCTCTGTTCCCGGGGGAAGCCTGAGTGGGGCGGACCTCCCTCTGCTGCATGAGGGAAGCCAGAGAGATACGGATATTCCTGCAGTCCCAGGAGGGTGGGCAGAACTAGAAAAGGGCTCGCAGCATCAGGGGCATAAAAAGAGAAAGCACGCCAAAAAGGTCAGCCTGGTGCCGGCGCAGAGCAGTGTGGAGGACAGCGCAGAGAGCAGCATGCAGAGCAGTGAGGGGCATGCTCTGCTTCCCCCATCAAAGTGTCCCGGTGTGGTGACGGGCCAGAGCAGAGCGTGCCAGCAGAGAAGAGATGCACAGAGCGTTGCCAGCAGAGCAGAGTTAAGCCTAGGGCCGTACCCGCCGTGATAGTGAGTACCGCACACGCTCTGCCCCAAGAGTGACCGCATACTTCACAGACCCCCTGAATATAGGTCCACCGTTTGTGGACGACCATCTGTTAGCCACCGCTACCCTCCACGATAGGAGGTGACCCCAATTGATGCCAGAGACTGCACTGAGTGTGCGACTCAGAGAGAAACAGACGGCTAGGCCAGACCCTGACTACTAAGGACTTGGAGAGAGCATCATCCCTGGGAGAAATGGTACGGCAAAAGGAGCCGCATCCAGTACCAGACAAAGACACGACGACGGATGCCGAGAGGAGATGGAGAGGGTGTCGGCAGTCCACGGTGAGATGTCTGCATTGGTCAGGTGCATGGAGGCGAGTCTGCTGGAGCTACAACTTGGATCCGAAGGTTCTGTATGTGAGACTCAGCCTGGAGAAGACAAAGAGCCAGATGTCCCTGAAACTCCCGCTCCCACGGTTGCCGTTTGTGAGAAGGAAGAATCACTTAACTTGTCCTCTGAAGCAGACAGTTTGCTGGCCATCAGCTCAGTGGACCCTGATCCAATGGAAAACCTGCAAGGTGCCCCTGAGATACTACCGCCAGAAACAGTAGACTATGAAGAGGAAGAAGGTCCTGAGACATTACCTCCGGCAGCTCTAGAATATGAAGGGGTGAGTCTGTGGACACTCCAAACTGGATCCAAGGGTGCCGTCCGTGAAGACAAACCCAAAAGGGAAGAAGAAGTGTCTAATCGAATGATCCACCGAAGCCTGTTGTGTCTCTGCCTGTTAAGGGAACCCGTAGAGATGGAACAAGTACCAAGTGTTCCCAGTACGCCCACTTCCACGAACCCGTTTGTGAAGAGGGATAAACACTGGATTCGCTCTCTGAAGTGGAAAGTTCCCGCCTGACAGCCCAGGAGATTTTGACAGGTTGGAAGAGGCGAAGCAGCCAGGTGAGGCAGAGGGTGTGGCTGAAAAGCAATGGGAAGAGATGCCCGCAGTACCCAGCGAGGAGAAGGAAGGGTCCATTCTATATGGTCTTAATTCATCAGAATTCAGTCCTGACGGGAGTGCGCCTGTCAAAGAGAGGGGGTGCTTTGGAGAGGAATTGCCAGTACTTAGTCCACAGACTGAGGAGTCCGAGCAAGAAGTCCCTAAGGTTTCCGAAGAAGACAAGGAAAAGGATGAACCGTCTGCTGGCAGCAAAGCTAAGAAAAGGAAAAAGAAGAAGAAAGGTGTGAAAGTGACTGATGTTGCAGAGAAATTGAATGAGACTGAAGATGTGGAAAAAGTGACTAGAGTCCCTATCCATTTCACTCGAAGGTTGAAGTGACCTCTACAAGCTTTACTGGGAGAAGATGGAACCAGAAAGGCAGAAGGAGATGCGAACATTGTGGGCATCTATCAGCCCTCAGAAGACTTATACCGGAGTATGACGAAGCCTCGCCAGTGGAATGGCGAGTTAAAAGAGAGGGGGAGTGTAAGGAGATAGACCGGACCTCAAGTACCTGCATGCCGGGTCCAGAACTAGTAAAGGCTGCATTCTCTGTTCCCGGGGGGAAGCCTGAGTGGGGTGGACCTCCCTCTGCTGCATGAGGGAAGCCAGAGAGATACGGAGCTTCCTGCAGTCCCAGGAAGGTGGGCGGAACCAGAAAAGGGCGCGCAGCATCAGGGGCATAAAAAGTGAAAGCGCGCCAACAGAGGAGTGCGCAGGACAGCGCAGAGAGCAGCGAGGAGAGCACTCTGCTTTCCCCATCAGAGTGTCCCGGTGTGGTGACGGGCCATATAGAAGGACCCCCGTCGCCTGTAGAGCAGAGCCGTGCAGAGCCGTGCCAGCAGAGCAGAGCTAAGCCTGGGGCCGTACCTGACGTGATAGTGAGTACCACACACGCTCTGCCTAAAGAGTGACCGCATATTTGACAGACCCCCTGCATATAGATCCACCGTTTGTGAACGACCATCTGTCAGCCCTGATACCCTCCACATTAGGAGGTGACCCCAATTGACACCAGAGATGGCACTGAGTGTGCGACTCAGAGAGAGAGACAGACGGCTAGGCAAGAGCCTGAATACTAAGGACTTGCGTACACTGCAGAGCGAAGTCTCGTTCCGGCGGTTCTTCCCCTTGGACTCTGTACCGTGCTAGCCAAGTTGAAGCACGGGAAATCCCCCCTGTTACCCAGAGACTTCACCGAGACAACACATGCCGCTGTTGTCGGTGCCACCATTGGATTCCTGCCTGCCACAGACTTCATCGTGACTTCATGCGCCGCTGTTGTCGGTGCCACCGTTGGAACCCCGAGGAGCTGCACCCACGAAAACTACAGACTGATAAGTTCACCTCTTTATTACTGAACTTTCGTTCATACCTGACCTACCCTGCCACTCTCCCAGTTCCGCCCCATTCCTTACTATCACCCTACAATCCCTCACTCCCTGCTTGGAGTATATTCCCTTAAAATACTTTAACCCTTGTTCTGCCTGCGTCCCATCACTGCATCCCACATTCCTGCTCAGACCTTTACACATATGCAGTTCATGATCAGGAAGTCTCCCTGTCAGTGCAGGGCTGACAGCTCCTATGGCATGCAGATGCTGCTTCATCTTCATGCTATAGAAGCGATCAGCCTGCAAAAAATGATTGTCCCATAGTGGGACTAAGTAGAGAACTTAGGAAAAAGTAAAAAAAAATTTTAAACAATTGAAAAAATAATTAAAAAAAATAAAAAATAATAATAAAAAATTAATACATATTCTATCTCTAAATAAATATTTGAATGATAAAAATATACATAAACAACAAAAGTACACATATTTGGTATCGCCGCATCTGCAACAACCTGACCTATAAAAATGTCTCACTAGTTAACCCCTTTAATGAACACCATAAAAAAACAAGTAAAAAAAATGCATTATCATCATACCGCCGAACAAAAAGTGGAATAAAACTAAATCAAAAAGACGGATATAAATAAAATGGTACCGCTGAAAATGTCATCTTGTCCTGCAAAAAACAAGCCAGCATACAGCTCTATCAGCAAAAAAATAAAAAAGTTATAGCTGTCAGAATAAAGTGATGCAAAAACAATTATTTTTTTCTATAACATACCGTAGTTTTTATTATATAAAAGTGCCAAAACATAAAAAAACAATATAAGTGAGATATCGCTGTCATCGTACTGACCAAAATAATAAAACTGCCTTATCAATTTTACCACAAACGGAACGATATAAACCCCCCTTCAAAAAAAAATTCATGAATTGCAGGTTTTTGCTCATTCTATGTCCAAAAATCAGAATTGGAATAGAAAGTGATCAAAAAATGTTGTGTGCCTGAAAATGGTACCAATAAAAACGTCAACTCGTCCCACAAAAAATAAGACCTCACATGACTCTGTGGGCCAAAATAAGAAAAAATTATAGCTCTCAAAATGTAATGATGCAAAAACTATTTTTTTGCAATAAAAAGCGTCTTTTAGCGTGTGACAGCTGGCAAACATAAAAACCCACTATAAGGCCTCTTTCACACATCCTAATATTTCCGGTACCAGAGATGTCAGTGTCCGTGTGTGTAATACTTGCGGTACACATGTGGCATGCGTGTGCCGCATCAGTACTACATATGGACGGGCGCCAGGGAAGAAGCATTGCAGTTGTTCCAGAGTTATGGTCTTATAAAGGGACAGTGGTCAGAATTGTAAATATTGGCCGGTCATTAACATGCAAACCACCCTCAGGGGTTAAGGGGTTAATAGCCACCAGGGACCACACCACACTGGTGATTAGTCAGACAGTCCAATCCTTGACAGCTTCTCCCCACTCGCTGACAGTGACTGACAAGTCTCTCCCTGAGTGCGTGTATAGGGAGAGACCTGTCGCTCAAGGACCCACCTGTCCTACTAGTCTTTGGTGTGTCTCGGTTCCCCACGGTTTTTTCTGTTTTTCTTGAAACTGCGCAGTGTTTCATAGTCAAATATACAGTCATGGCTGAAAGCCAAAAATGGGTCTGACAACACTGTTGACACCTTCACAAACTTGTGGGTAAACAATTTTGTTTCAAACTCATCTGGGCAAGTAACAGGTGTGGGAAATATGAAAATCACACCTGAAACTGGATAAAAATGGGAGAATTTGACTCAGTCTTTACATTTTGTGTCTGTGTGTGCCACACTAAGCATAGATAACAGGGAGTGGAAAAGAGAACTGTTTGAGGACTTAAGAACTGAAATTGTTGAAAAATTTAAACAATCTAAAGGTTACAAGTCCATCTCCAGAGATCTTGATGTTCCTTTGTCCACGGCAATATAATAAAGAAGTTTACAACCCATGACACTGTAGCTAATCTCCGTCAACGTGGATGGCAGTGAAAAATTGATGAAAGATTGCAACGCTGGATAGTCTGGATAGTGGATAAACAGCCCCAATCAAGTTCCAAAGAAATTCAAGCTGTCCCGCAGGATAAGGGTATATCAGTGTCAGCGTGAACTATTTGAATGAAATGAAACGTTATGGTTATTGCACATGAGTAAGCCAAAATCATTCTGAGAAAGCATCTTGAGGACAGATAAGACCAAGATAGAGCATTTTGGTAAATCACATCATTCTACTGTTTACCGAAAACAGGATGAGGCCTACAAAGAAAAGAACACAATACCTACAATTAGAGTTGAGCGAAACAGGTCGGTCAAATTCATAAGTCGCCGACTTTCGCCAAAGTCGGTTTCGCCAATCGAAACCCGACCATAGCGTGAAGTTGGCCATGCGGTCGGCAAAACGAGCGACAAAGTCGGATTTCCCAGAATGCTTTCAGGCGCCTTTTTTCAGCCAATGAGCAAGGACGTACACTGTGGGCAACGAGATGACATGTGCAGCGTCCACCACCATCTTAGAAAGGGCATTGCAGTGATTGGCTTGCTTTGGGGGGCATCATAGTGTCTATAAAAGCCCTGACCGCCAACCTCCATTTTACTTCTGCCAATCTTAACAGTAGGGAGAGGTTGCTGTTTATCAGTAGGGAGAAAGTTAGGGCTGGAAAGATAGAAGAAGTTCTTCTGTGCTTGTGCTGTACAGTTAGTGTGCAGTGACAGGGGAGGATTTTCTTGTGTGCTGCAGCGCTGGCTGCCTGATAGCTGTTTTGCTGTGTGTACACTGCTGTGCAGACTGCTTTTTACACAGCACTAATACTTTATTCTTTTTTTCTGCACAGTTACCGACCGTTCATTTTTTCCCACACGCTCCTCAAACACTACCGTGTACCGGCTGGGGGGGCCACGCTGGTACTGATGGTGGTGGTGGTGCATCTGCTGGTAGTGCCAAAAGCACAATAGCACCTAAGGCAGGAGGTGTTGAGCCTGCATCATCGTCTGGCTCCAGAAGGCCTGGAAGGCTCCCTTTTCTGGGAGTAGGTAAACCGCTTTTAAAGCCGGAGCATCAGGAACAGGTTTTGGCTTACATTGCCGAAACAGCCTCCAGCTCTATCGCCTCCTCTTCTGAAGTTTCAAAAACTGCAGGCTCCTGGTCAGGACAACACCTTTCCTTGTGTCCTTCACCCACACCAAAAGTGAAGGATGCGGCAGGCCACACTTCAGATTACTCCCTGGAGCTCATTTTATATACCATGCCTAACTTATCAAGTTAAATCCTGAATTCCCCTGTCCAAGATGAATATGACATGGAGTGCACTGATGCACAGCCACTGCTATATGATTCTGCTGGTACATTCACCCAGAGCACTACATTGCCCTCGCAGTCTACTGAGCCAGAATCTGACCCTGATGAAACTCAGGTGCCCCTTGCCGCATACTATACCACCTTACACGATGACACAGAGGAAGGTACAGATGAAATTGAAGAGGAGGTGATGGATGACCCAGTTGTTGACCCGGATTGGCATCCTTGGGGGAAGAGGGTGCCATTGGAATAGCTCAGAAGAGGAGGAGGATCCGCAGCAGGCATCGACATCGCAGCTGCCCGTAGCAGTCCAAAAACGTGTTAAAAAAGCAAAAAGAGTTGCAGGACAGCTTGGCCAGATGGTCAAATTAGCACAGCGTTCAAGCCTGAAAAGTTTTCCCATAGTAGGAACAGTGCAGTGTGGCACTTTTTTGACCAAAATCCTATTGATGAGGCAAAGGTTATCTGTAAGAAGTGCGAAAGGACCTTTAGCCGAGGGAAAAATCTCTGAAATTTGAATACCAGTTGCATGCTTAGACATGTAAACACCATGCACTTGCAAGCGTGGACGGACTACAAAACCTTAGGTAGCACACGTGCACCTGCTCCTACTGAAGGTAGCCAGCAGCGCTACATTGCTTCCACCACCAGCAAGAAATGTTGAGGTGTCATCGCAGGCAAAATCAGTCAGGGGATCCCAATGGTTTTCCAACGAAAGACTGCATCTAGGCCAAACTGAGTCATGGCTGGGCAGTCTACATTTTGAGCCAGGCAAGGTAGTCAGTGATAATGGCCGTAATTTTTTGGCAGCCATAGCCCTGGCAAAACTCAGACACATACCTTGCCTGGCTCACACCTTGAACCTGGTGGTGCAGTGCTTCCTAAATAATTATCCAGAGTTACCAGCCCTGCTCCATAAGGTGCGAAGACTGTGCTCGCACATCCGTCGCTCGCCCGTAGACTCCAGTCGTATGCAGAGGCTGCAACAATCGCTCCACCTCCCCAAGCACCGCCTAATCATAGACGTTGCAACAAGGTGGAACTCCACCATGCACATGGTTGAGAGGCTGTGCAAACAGAGGCAGGCTGTAATGGATTTGTGGGAGGATACACGGGCAGGAGTTGAGGGCAGACATGGAGTTGTCGGGTGTGCAGTGTTCAAAGCTGAAAGACCTCTGTAAAGTCCTTCAGTGTTTTGAGGAATGCACACGGCTGGTAAGCGCAGACGACGGCATCTGTTATGTTAGGTAGCTGAGGAGGACAGGAACAACAGCCGGGCAGCCGAACACCTGAGATGTTGGTAACTAATGGGTTGCAGATTCCTAAACTAACCACACAACTAGAGGTAGCCGTGGAGCGTTCCTACGTTGATCCTAGACGCCTCGTCACAGCCTGAGAGATAACTACACCTAAAGGCAGAAAGATGAAAGCTATCGCCCCGGAGCAGATCCCCAAAGAAAATAGGAAGCCCCCAAACATGTAATGGTGGTTAGACAAGAAGAAAGCAGGAACACAGACAGAAAATAGAATGAGCAAACGCTGGGGCTACAAGCTGACTAAATAGGATAGGACAGGAGAGATTACTTTCTGCAACCCAGAAAACCCTACAAAGATCCAACAATTCTGATTACAAAAATACTGAGATCACACGATCTCGCCACCCACTAAATCAGATCTCAGTGTGAACAAAACCAAGCCGCAGCCACTGAAAAAACAGGACAAAGAAAATGAACAAATAACAGTGGCTTCAGATAAACTGAGAGGAGCACAAGCCCCGCCGGAGGGGACCTGGCTGACCTCCACAGAAGTGCAGGGAACAATGCAAAAAGCAAGCACAAAAACAAAAGCAGAAAATATATTATCTGAAAGCAGAAGATCCAGGCAAGACTCAGCAAACTTCCAAATGTACCAGGAACCACAATTGAGACAAGAACAATTGATCACCGGCAACCATCATGGAAGGGAGCCTCCCTTATATCAGACCAGTCAGTGAACCCAGATTGCCATTCCTCGCTGAAAGGTTCAGTACTGTCTGTAACCACCAGAGGGAGCCTCTGCTCAGAAACCATCTCTAGCACATTCATAACAGTACCCCCCCTTGAGAAGGGGTCACCGAACCCTCACTTGTGCAACCAGGCCGATCAGGATGAGCTCGGTGATAGGCACGGATCAGTCTCCTAGCAAGGATGTCCGAAGCAAACACCCAAGAATTGTCCTCCTGACCATAACCTCTCCACAAATACTTGAGTTTCCGTCTAGAAAAACGAGAATCCAATATTTTCTCAACCACATACTCCAGATTTCCCTCAACCAAGACAGGGTCAGGAGGCGCAGCCATAGGAACCACTGGCTCGACAAACCTCTTCAATAAGGACTTGTGAAACACGTTATGGATCTTAAATGTCGCTGGAAGAAGCAAACGGAAGGAAACAGGATTAAGAATCTCAATGATCTTATAAGGTCCAATGAACCTAGGCTTAAACTTTGGAGATGCAACCCTCATAGGGATATTTCTTGAGGACAACCAAAACCAAGTCCCCCACTTTAAACCGAGTACCATCAGTCCTATGCCGGTTGGCAAACCGTTGGGCCTTCTCCTGAGAAAGAGACAACCTCTCCACTACCTGGTCCCAAATCTGCTGCATTCGCTCCACAACAGAGTCAACACCCGGACAGACAGAAGCCTCCGCCTGTCCCGAAGAAAATCGAGGGTGAAACCCAAAATTGCAGAAAAATGGAGACATCAAGGTGGCAGAGCTAGCCCTATTATTAAAAGCAAACTCAGCCAAAGGCAAAAAAGAGACGCAGTCATCTTGATCAGCAGACACAAAACATCTCAAATAAGTCTCCAAGGTCTGGTTTGTTCTCTCGGTTTGTTCATTGGTCTGAGGATGAAAAGCAGAGGAGAAAGATAATTGAACACCAAGTTTAGAACAAAATGTCCTCCATAATCTGGAAACAAACTGGACTCCTCTGTCAGACACAATGTTCTCCGGAATGCCATGTAACCGAACCACGTGCTGAAGGAACAAAGGCACCAATTCGGAGGAGGAAGGTAACTTAGGTAATGGCACAAGATGTATCATCTTGGAAAACCGATCACAGATTACCCAGATAACAGTCATTATCTGAGAAACAGGGAGGTCGGAAATAAAATCCATAGAGATATGGGTCCATGGCCTCTTGGGCACAGGTAATGGCATTAACAAACCACTAGAGCGAGAGCAAGGCTTGGAGCGAGAGCAAGTCCCACAGGACTGCTCAAATTCCCTGACGTCACGAGACAAAGTAGGCCACCAAAAGGACCAACTCACCAAGTCTCTGGTACCAAAAATCCCGGGATGACCAGCCAACGCGGAACAATGAATCTCAGACATCACACTTTTCTTCCACTGGTCTGGGACAAACAATTTCCCAATAGGGCAGCGCTCAGGTTTATCCTCCTGACACCCTTCCAAAGCCAGTCTCAAATTGGGCGAGATGGCGGAAAGAACTACACCCTCTTACAAAATAACAGTAGGATCAGATAACTCAGGAGAGTCCGCAAAGAAACTCCTCGAGAGGGCATCCGCCTTAACATTCTTAGTGCCAGGAAGAAAAGAAACCACAAAATTAAAACGTGTGAAAAACAAGGCCCACCTGGCCTGTCTAGGATTAAGTCACTTGGCTGATTCGAGATAAACCAGATTCTTATGGTCCGTGAGGACCACCACCTGATGTTTGGCTTCTTCCAGCCAATGTCTCCACTCTTCAAAGGCCCACTTCATGGTCAATAACTCCCGATTACCCACGTCATAATTACGTTCAGTTGGAGAAAATTTTCGAGAGAAAAAGGCACAAGGGTTACTCTTAGAGGTCTCTGGATCTCTTTGGGACAAAATGGCACCTGCCCCAATTTCAGAGGCATCAACCTCCACCTGAAACGGTAGAGAAACATCAGGCTGCCGTAGAACAGGAGCAGAAGTGAATCTCTGCTTATGTTCCTGAAACGCAGAGACTGCCTCAGGAGGCCAATTCACCACATCAGAACCCTTTTTCGTCAAATCAGTCAATGGTTTAACAATACCGGAGAAATTACCAATAAATTTACAATAAAAATTGGCAAAACCTAAAAATCTCTGAAGAGCCTTTAATGAAGTAGGTTGGACCCAATCACAGATGGCCTGAACCTTGACCGGGTCCATTTCAATAACAGACGGAGACAAAATGAATCCCAGAAATTAGACCTTCTGTACGCCAAAAAGACACTTTGATCCCTTCACATACCGTGCATTCTCTCTCAAAATCTGGAACACAGTCCGAACATGTTTCACATGAGAGTCCCAGTCATTGGAAAAAATCAAGATATCATCCAAATAAACAATCATAAACTTATCCACAAAATCCTGAAAATATCATTCATGAAGGATTGGAAGACGGAAGGAGCATTAGTGAGCCCAAAGGGCATCACTAGGTACTCAAAATGCCCCTCTGGGGTATTAAACGCCATCTTCCATTCATCCCCGTGCTTAATGCGAATAAGGTTATACGCCCCCCTGAGGTCAAGCTTGGTAAACCAACTAGCACTTTTCACCCTGGAAAACAGGTCAGAAATCAAGGGTAACGGATATTGATACTTCACAGTGATCTTATTCAAGAGACGATAATCAATACACTGCCTCAATGAACCAACCTTTTTGGCCACAAAGAAAAAAACGGCACCCAAGGGTGAAGAGGATGGTCTGATATGACCCTTCTCCAATGACTCCTTGATATAAGATCGCATAGCATCGTGTTCAGGTACAGACAAGTTAAAAAGGCGACCTTTAGGAAATTTACCACCAGGCACTAATTCAATAGCGCAATCATAGCTCATGTGAGGGCGCAAGGATGCAGATTTACTTTCACTAAATACATCTGAAAAATCAGTCTAAAAGTCAGGAACATCCTGAGACTGGGGAGAGGCAGAAAAAACAGGAGTGTCGGCATTAACACATTGGTAGCCCCAATTGGTCACAGACACAGATTTCCAATCCAAAACAGGATTATGAGTGTTGTGAATGTTTTAGAAATGAATTCTGAGCAGAAGCTCCCTCTGGTGGTTACAAACAGTACTGAACCATTCAATGAGGACTGGCAATCAGGAATCACAGACTGGCTGGATATAAGGGAGGTTCCCTCCCATCATGGCTGCCGGTGATCAATTTTTCTTGTCTCAACGTTGTTTCCTGGTTCACTTGGAAGCTTGCTGAGTCTTGCCTCTTCTCCTGCTCTCAGATAAGATATTTTCTGTTTTTTGTTTTTGTGCTTACCATTTGCATATTTCTCTGCATTTCTGTGAGGTTAGCCAGGTTCCCCTCCCCGGGGGGTTTGGGCTCCGCTCATTTCCTCTGGAGCCACTGTTATTTGTTCATTTGCCTTTTCCAGTTTTTTCAGTGGCTGAGGCTTAGTTTTGTTACACCAGAGAACTAATTTAGGTGGTAGAGGTCGTGTGATCTCAGGTGTTTTTGCAATTAGTAGCGTTGGCATTTTTTAGGGTTTTTTTGGATTGCAGTAAGTATCCGTCCTATCCTTTTCTGTCTAGGCAGATTGGGCCCCAACGTTTGCTCATACTATTTTCTGTCTGTGTCTGTATTTCTTCTTGTCATTACATGTTTGGGGGCTTCCTATGTTCTTTGGGGATCTGCTCCGGGGCAGATAGCTTTCCTCTTTCTATCTTTAGGTGTAGTTAACCTCTCAGGCTGTGACGAGGCATCTAGGACCAACGTAGGAACACTCCACGGCTGCTTTTAGTTGTGGTGGTTAGTTAGGGTACTGCAATCCAGTAGATTCCAACCTCTCTGGTGTATTGCCGTTTTTGCCTGCTCTCCTCAGCTACCAAATCATAACATATGAGACTGTAAACAAGGGAAACCTAGTACAATAATGTCATGCAGATTATACAGCACCAGAAATTTGCAACTCTCCTGATGATCTGGTTCAACCCTCATTATCACCTGAGTAGAAAACTGGGGTTTATTCTCCGCCAAAGGGGTAGAATCAATGCCCAGTAAAGGAATAGACTTCCGCAGGGGTATCATGGGAAACCCACAATGTTTGGCAAAGTCAAAATCCATCAGGTTAATAGCTGCTCCTGAATCAACAAAAGCCTGAGCAGAAAATGTGGACAGGGAGCAAATCAGGGTAACAGTCAACAGAAATTTAGTCTGAACACTACCCAAGACAACTGAGCGTGCAAAACGTCTTCCCCGCTTAGGGCAGACTGAAATAGCATGAGAGTAGAAACATAAACCATTGCGCTTTCGAAACTCATGACGCTGAGCCCCAGAAGTCACTCTATCATACTGCATGGGCTCTGAAGCTGGCTCACAAGGCAACACTATCTCACGCATACCTCTGCGCTCACGCAAATGTCTGTCAATTTGAATAGCCAATGACATAGAATCATTGAGTCCAGAGGGAGCAGGGAATCCCACCATAACATCCTTTACATTCTCTGACTGCCCCTTCCGAAAAAGGGCTGCCAAAGCATCATCATTCCATTTGGTCAGGACTGCCCACTTTCGGAATTTCTGACAGTACAACTCAGCGTCTTCAAGACCCTGATTTAATGCCAACAAGGTTTTTTCAGCTTGATCAGTGACATTAGGTTCATCATACAATAACCCCAGAACCAGAAAAAATGCATCAATATCATTCAAAATAGGATCCCCAGGTGTCAGGGAAAAAGCCCAATACTGAGGATCGCCGCGCAAGAGAGAGATGACAATTTGAACCTGCTGTGCTGCGTTCCCTGAGGACTTAGGCTTTAAGGCAAAAAACAACTTACAGTTATTTTGAAATTCAGAAATTTAGCCCGATCCCCCAAAAACAAATCTGGCATGGGAATCCTAGGTTCCACAACCGGCAACCTAGCAAGATAGGTAGCAATACTCCGAACCTCAGTGGCAAGCTGATCCACACGGCCAGACAACTGTGCAAACTACATTGAGAGAGAAAAAAAAATACTCCTCAGCACCCAGAGAAAAAGAGGGAAAAAATGCAACAAACATAAAAAAAAATCTCTGACAACTCTGACATTTTTTTTCTTTCCACACTATTTTTCCCTTCTGTGAGTACCATATAATTTTCAGTTTGGCCGGTGATACTGTTATGTTAGGTAGCTGAGGAGGACAGGAACAACAGCCGGGCAGCCGAACACCTGAGATGTTGGTAACTAATGGGTTGAAGATTCCTTAACCAACCACACAACTAAAGGTAGCCGTGGAGCGTTCCTACGTTGATCCTAGACGCCTCGACACAGCCTGACAGATAACTACACCTAAAGGCAGAAAGATGAAAGCTATCTGCCCCGGAGCAGATCTCCAAAGAATATAGGAAGCCCCCAAACATGTAATGGCTGTTAGAGAAGAAGAAAGCACGAACACAGACAGAAAATAGAATGAGCAAACGCTGGGGCCGCAAGCTGACTAAATAGGATAGGACAGGAGAGATTACTTTCTGCAACCCAGAAAGCCCTACAAAAATCCAACAATTTTGATTACAAAAATACTGAGATCACACGATCTCGCCACCCACTAAATCAGATCTCAGTGTGAACAAAACCAAGCCGCAGCCACTGAAAAAACAGGAAAAAGAACAAATAACAGTGGCTTCAGGTAAACTGAGAGGAGTACAAGCCCCCCGGAGGGGACCTGGCTGACCTCCACAGAAGTGCAGGGAACAATGCAAAAAGCAAGCACAAAAACAAAAGCAGAAAATATCTTATCTGATAGCAGAAGATGCAGGCAAGACTCAGCAAACTTCCAAATGAACCAGGAACCACAATTGAGACAAGAACAATTGATCACCGGCAACCATCATGGGAGGGAGCCTCCCTTATATCAGACCAGTCAGTGAACCCAGATTGCCATTCCTCGCTGAAAGGTTCAGTACTGTCTGTAACCACCAGAGGGAGCCTCTGCTCAGAAACCATCTCTAGCACATTCATAACAGGCATCATAAGCATGAGCATGAAAACTTTGACGCACATTAAGGATCAGGCGTCTGCAGCGAAGGAGGAAGAAGAGGAGGAGGGAAACCTTGATGATAGTCAGCCATTGTCTGCTCAGGGAACTCTCCTGGACGAGGTTGAGGAAGAAGAGGAAGAGGAGAAGGATGAGGAGGATGATTATTTTGGGGAGGAGGATGCTTCTCAGGGGGCAAGAGAAAATGTTGGCTTGCCAAGGTCAGGTACAGGGTTTGTGCGTGACTGGAGGGATGTGGATTTGGCAGAAAGTGCTCCTTCACCCACCAGTGGCAGTGCATCATTGACACCTGTGTGATTATGTCTTGCGGATCCTAAAAAGGGACCCCTCGCATTGCCAAAATTATGAAGGATGACGACTACTGGTTTGCCAGCATCCTTGATCCACGCTATAAAGGCAAATTACAGAACATCATGCCACAGGAGAACCTAGAGCTAATATTGATGAAAAAACAAGCAACTCTGGTAAACCATTTGTTAGAGGCATTCCCAGCACACAGCAACAGTGCAGGTTCTACCACGAGCCGTATTGGGCAACATGGAAGAGGTGTTCGTGGTGCACACAGCCAAAGTGGTGTTGGAGACAGGGGTTTCATGACCATGTTGTGGACTGATTTCTCGAGTACCCTTCACACGACTGTTAATACTGAATCGATTGCAACAGACAGGAGACAGCAATTGTCAACTATGGTTCAAAATTACCTCTCCTCCCCATCAATGTTCTCCCTCACAGTTCATTCCCCTTTGACTAGTGGGCCTGTAAACTGGACACCTGGCCTGAATTGGCACAATATGCCTTACAGGAGCTCGCTTGCCCTGCTGGTAGTGTGCTATCAGAAAGAGTCTTCAGTGCTGCTGGATCAATCCTGACAGAAAGAAGGACCCGGCTGTCTACTCAAAATGTAGGTGATCTCACCTTCATTAAAATGAACCATGCCTGGGTTTCAAAGGATTTTGTACCACCTTCCCCTGATGACACATAGGTTGCCAGCAAAATGGCTCGCTTTGTCCTCCTCTTCCTCTGACTTCTCCAATTCCTCCATTTGCAGCTGCTGAACATCCAGCCTACACCTCAACATATGCCAGTTTTTCCACCTCCCTAACTGGGCTGTACCCCCCCCAGGGCCAGCATCAGCACCTGGCGCACCCGGGCAAGTGCCGGGGCCCTGAGCAGGTGGGGGGGCCCACTCACCGTCAGAGACACCGGTGTACTATGAGGGGCCCTGTGCCAGTTCTGGTGCCCACGAGTGTGCCCCCCCTGCTTGCTCAGGGCTCCAGCACTTGCAATATTTACCTTTCCCTGCTCCACCGCTGTGACATCTTCCGCGTTTCCTGACAGTGACATTCAGGTCAGAGAGCACGATGACGTCACGTCTGTGCACCCTCTGCCTGAACAGTCACAGTGCAGAGAGCTGGAAGATGGTGACGCTGAGGAGTCCAGAGTAGAGCAGTGCCTAGCGAGGGAGCTATTTCATTTTTTTTAATGTTTGGAGCAATATATGGGGAGCATTACACACTGGAGCATTATATATGGGGCCCATCATACACTGGAGCATTATAAATGGGGCTCATCATACTCTGGAGCATTATAAATGGGGCCCATCATACACTGGAGCATCATGTGGGGCCCATTATATATGGAGCATTATAAATGGGGACCAATATATTTGGAGCATTATATGGGGCCCATCATATACTAGAGCATCATATGGAGTTTATTATTTATGGGGCATCATATAGGGTCCTTTATATATGGAGCATCATATGGAGCACATATGGGGCCTATTCCGTATGGAGCATTATATGGAGCCCATTCTGTATGGAGCAATATATGGGGCCCATCATATGCTGTATGGAGCAATATATGGGGCTCTTTATGCTGTATAGAGCAATATATGGGGCTCATTATTCTGTATGGCGCACTATGTAGTGCCCATAATACTGTATGGAGGACTATATTGTCCGGTTTTTGAGCTATTGTAGAATTTACAATAGATATCACTCATGTAATGTAAGAAGTGAAGTATTTGGCATTGTACTATACCTACTGTATATTTCTCTGCCATATCGGAGCATCATGAATTGTGGTATGTGTTAAAAAGGCCCACTGAGACTCTTTGGCCCGGGGCCCACTAAAACCTGGAGCCAGCACTGCCCCCCCCACAACTTTAGCCAAATAACCCCCAGTTTTCAATGCGTAACTATTATTATAAAGTAAATTAAGGTTGACAACCTTAAGTAATAAGAATTGATGTCGTTGGCATTGAAATGGGCACTGTAGGTGTGTTTACTGCCCTCCACTCCCTGCCGACTTTTATTCCCATTGACTTGCATTGGGGTCGGATTTTCGACTCCGACTCGACCATTTCCATTAGCCGACCGACTTCGTTCGACTCGACTTTTGAGAAAGTCGGGTTTCACAAAACCCGACTCGACCCTAAAAAAGGCAAAGTCGCTCATCTCTACTCAGCAGCTCTGCTCTGCTCCCGTCCCACAACCTGCAGCTCTTCTCCCGTCCCCTTCCTGCGGCTCTTCTCTGCTCCCTTCCCACATCCTGCGGCTCTTCTCTGCTCCCTTTCCACATCCTGCAGCTATGTTCTGCTCCCGTGCCGCATCCTGCGGCTCTGCCCCTGTCCTGCATCCTGCGGCTCTGTTCTGCTCCCATCCTGTATCCTGTGGCTCTGCTCTGCTCCTATCCCACATCCTGCGGCTCTGCTCAGCTCCTGTCCCGCAGCCTGCGGCTCTGCTCTGCTCCCGTCCTGCATCCTGCAGCTCTACTCTGCTCCCATCCCACATTTTGTGGCTTTAGTGCTTTTTGGTAAACAATGATTCTGGTTTTACCTTCAGGTGCATATATGAAAAGATTTTTGGGGTTTCCCACTGTAACATTTCCAGGGGATATAGCTCTAGGATCGCTGTCTGGGTAGACAGAATGGCACGAAAACAGTTCATTCAGACAGCAGTTCTGGTGTAAAACTGGCCGCAACCAGCTTTATTAAAGTCCACAGCAAACAGATAAAAATAAAGCATAAACAGAAAACCTAGGCTTGTCCAGCCACTAATTACACATAGATCGATTTCCCTGTTTATCCGGGTCCAGACTCTACCAGTCTGTGCCCAAAACAACACATATGATATATGTTACCAGTATGGAGTTTCACAGATACTCCTCCTTGTGTCTGAAGGCCCCTTCAGCGTCCAGACTTGAGAGAGATCCACTCCTATTCAGCCGCTATTCGCACGGATTCTCACTGAGACTACTCCTGTGTCCGGGGTACTTCCTGCACCCAGACTGAGATAGCTCACACTCCTGGAGACGTTTCTTGTGCCGGGACACCTTCCTGTGTCCAGACTGAGCGTGCTCCCACTCCTGGAGACTGCTTCTTGTGCCGGGACACCTTCCTGTGTCCAGACTAAGCCAGCTCTCTGATTGTGTTTGCAGACACCTACTTCTGGTCTCCTAATTAACAGCTGAATGGCTTCAGGCCTGAGCTGCCAGTGTGGGCTGAATGTGAGGTGTAGTGACCTTTCTCTACCACTAGGTTTACAAAGCCACACATTTCCCTTATACCTAGGTGAAATGTACACCCCATTCAACACATATTCCTTCACTGTCTCACATATCCCCTCCCTCTTCTCCAGACTGGAGGGCTGGTCATCCAGAC
Source organism: Oophaga sylvatica (assembly GCA_033576555.1). NCBI lineage: Eukaryota > Metazoa > Chordata > Amphibia > Anura > Dendrobatidae > Oophaga > Oophaga sylvatica. The sequence continues at coordinate 880,852,326 of JARQOD010000001.1, forward strand.
CGGAGGGCTGGTCAACAATCCAACAGAGACAGTGAACTCTGGACCAGTCATGGCCCTCATCAGCTTCATCTTCACCACTGTCATAGCCAACATCAGTTTTCTCTTCATCTGAAGCATCCGCACTACCCTGTACCCTCCCAGGCCTATACTCTCTGCGGGCCTCGGGTATCCTGCACGGTTTCATCTTGACCTTAGGGCCGGGCTCAGTTTCGATATAGTGCCTGGCCAGAGAAGTACGACCCGGCACATCAAAACACTTCTGCTGACTCTTCCTCAGAAACCCACGTACCTCCTGTCCCTGGTGCACTGACCATGTGTCACCAACTATCACAGAAGGTATAGGGGGTTTTTCACTTTTCTCCAGTTCCCCACCTTCAGGCTCTTCTGGCAAGACATGCCCAGAAGCCCTACCGTCCGTCCTATATTCTACTTCTTCAGTCACATCTGGCTCACTGTCAGGGCTATACCCTTCATTTTCATTCATATCCTGCTCACTGTCAGGGTTATACAATTCATTTCCATTCACATCTTGATCTGGAACCTTAGTTAACATGTCATTCACAACATTAACTTCACCATCTGGTCCCTCAAGTATGTGACTATGTGACAACCCCAGCACTATACTTCTATATAGTTCAGGTACTAGGAGCTGGCTCACGACCTCTCCCTGGACTTCAGTGTTTATGGCAACATGAGGAAACCTCTCCTCAGAGCCAGGCTCTTGGGAAACCTCATTTAGAACATTTATATTTTCGTGGGCCGTTTTAAGAGAGGGTTCTCGCCACTGCTCACTCTCAAAACCGTCACAGGACACAGGCAAGTCCGGGACACTCGGTTCCCGAGAACCACCATCCTCGTCTCCCAACATCACCTGCAAAGGAATTTCATCACTATCACAGTCATCATTATTATCAATATCATTATCATGATTATGATCAGTATCATCATCACTATCATGATCATCATCATTATCATTATCAGCATCAGCATCATTATCATGGTCATCATCATTATCATGATCATCATCATCATCATCATTATCACATAAGTTTAACGTCCCACTAGCATTGTGTTCCGCCCCTCGGGACTGCGCACCCTCAGTAGGAGCTTCATCACACTGTCCATCAGAAACATTTTTCCCCCAGAGATCCTTAGATCGGGGAAAGTCATCACCCAATATGACGGGGTGCACCAGGTTCTTCACTACCCCCACTTCATATGAAACCTCCCCGAGTTTGGGGACCAAGTCCACGGCAGTCTCTGGGTAGACTTTGGTATCTCCATGGATGCACACCACACTCAGGTGCTTATCAGGGATGAAGTCCCTATCAATCAGGCTGTCACATACGGAAGTCACTGGACTCTCTGAGTCTAAGAGGGCCTGTGCTGGGCAGTCGTTTACAACCACCGGGCACACCTGTGGTCCAGTCTCTTCGGCTGAGGTGGACACACACACAGGCTCTGCGCAGGGAGAGAGGGATCTGCCAACATCACAATACATAGGCTCCCCCTCTATTGGACAGTTGGCTGCAATTTCACGCCAGCTCCAACACTGTCCATCACACTCTCCCACCCATATGTCCCCTCGGGCCTGAACCCGCTTATCAGCATACCCCATGTCCCCAACAGCTGGAACGCTCTTACCGCGAGAGTTCAGCATCCGGGAACTCTGAAGGGACGACCTCTCAGACGGCTGTACCTCAGGAGGACATGCTTGGGTGTAGTGGTCCACTATCACCTCTTCAACTCCATGACCAGGTTTGCTGACGGCAGACTCGCACTCCTTCTTTCCTGTAGGCAACGCAGGTGCCTTTACAACATTACTCGGGGACAAGGCGCTGAGAGGTTTTTCTAGTGCTGCAATCTCCTCAAGAAACAACCGGTTAGCCTCCTGCTGCTGCTGCCGCCAGCTCTGCATGCTCTGCCGGACCTGCTGCAGGCTCTGCAGGTGTTTCTTAACAAGCTCCTCCATACTGCCGGACTTATCTTCTCAACCACGGCAGTCTTATGTTGCACATTAACTTGCGCCATTTGTTCAAACTGCGACTCCATGCTGTCATCCATGCTGTCAGACTTCTCTGTCTTAACAACGGCAGTCTTCACTCAAGACATACACACTCTACAGTCTTTTCCATAGAAAAAATTCAGCTCTGCTGTGCAGACACTTTTTTTTTTTTTTTTTTCTTTGCAAAGTCTATTAGGGCTCCTGTCTCTTTAAGACTGCTCCAAACAGACGTTTCTGCTGACACACTTTTTTTTTTTTTTCTCTGCTGCTATTTCAACAGACTTCACCTTTATTGCTGTCTCTAAGCCACTGTGCTGCATGCACACTCCAGCACTAACTGTATCAGCCACTGCGCTGCCCCAGCATTCTCCACCAATTGTAACATTTCCAGGGGATATAGCTCTAGGATCGCTGTCTGGTAGACAGAATGGCACGAAAACAGTTCATTCAGACAGCAGTTCTGGTGTAAAACTGGCCGCAACCAGCTTTATTAAAGTCCACAGCAAACAGATAAAAATAAAGCATAAACAGAAAACCTAGGCTTGTCTAGCCACTAATTACACATAGATCGATTTCCCTGTTTATCCGGGTCCAGACTCTACCAGTCTGTGCCCAAAACAACACATATGATATATGTTACCAGTATGGAGTTTCACAGATACTCCTCCTTGTGTCTGAAGGCCCCTTTAGCGTCCAGACTTGAGAGAGATCCACTCCTATTCAGCCGCTATTCGCACGGATTCTCACTGAGACTACTCCTGTGTCCGGGGTACTTCCTGCACCCAGACTGAGATAGCTCACACTCCTGGAGACGCTTCTTGTGCCGGGACACCTTCCTGTGTCCAGACTGAGCGTGCTCCCACTCCTGGAGACTGCTTCTTGTGCCGGGACACCTTCCTGTGTCCAGACTAAGCCAGCTCTCTGATTGTGTTTGCAGACACCTACTTCTGGTCTCCTAATTAACAGCTGAATGGCTTCAGGCCTGAGCTGCCAGTGTGGGCTGAATGTGAGGTGTAGTGACCTTTCTCTACCACTAGGTTTACAAAGCCACACATTTCCCTTATACCTAGGTGAAATGTACACCCCATTCAACACATATTCCTTCACTGTCTCACACCACTCTAAAGCAAGCAACGTACAACTGTCCATGTGAAAAACACGGGCTCTCCAAATTAATGCCAGCTACTTTAAGTGATTGACCTTGTGCTTTATTTATAGTCATTGCAAATGCAAGTCGGATTGGGAACTGAAGACGCTTAAAATTGAAGGGCATGTCGCTTGGCAGCAAAGGAATATGCGGAATGAGAACATTTTCTCCCTTAGAGTTTCCCATAAGAATAATGGCTTTAATAACATTGGGCATGAGACTCTTAATGCACAATCTTGTGCCGTTACATATTTTTGGTGGGTCAAGGTTCCGAAGCAAAATTATTGTGGCTCCTATTTTTTAAAGTGAGCTTACGGTATGTGGTGGCATTCCAAAAGGCTCCAAAGAATTCAGGAACTCAAATGGATACATTACGGCTTGTTCACTCTCCATGACTGAATCAATGGACATGTATGTGGTTGCCAGACCAGGCAGCCTTCCCTAAATTAGTAGATTTATGGAGCTGACACTATCATTTTAAGGCGCTAGGATTGCACGTTCACAAAGCCACTGATGGTTGTTAAAACTGTTACAAATATCAGGGAAAACTTGGTCATTAAGTTCCATTACCAAAGATGTCATTTCACAAAAATCTTCCAGAATGGAAATGAGACCAGTTGTGGAATCAGTAGGGAACCTGACATCTCCAAGGCATAGTAGCTGGTGTGTAAATTTGACCGCAGTTGTATTTCCCATCAAATGAACCTGCATATTAGTAGTAAGAGTTTGCTTCTGAACATGTACCACAGATAAGATTTTAGACAGGCATTCAGCTCATCTGCTGCTGTTGCTCCCTTAAGAACAGGTAATGTCTGGCAGAAGTCAGCTGCAAAAATTACAACAATTCCCCTCATTAAATGATCAGTTCCCCGCAGATCTTTCAAGGTGTGATCAAGGGCCTAGACCGCTTTCTTGTGCATCATGGTACATTCATCCCAAACAATTACTTTGCAAGTTTGTAATACCTTAGCTTTCCCAGAGCCCTTAGTGATATTACAGACAGGAGTTTCTGACAGCGCTAGATTAAAGGGCAATCCTAGTGCTGAATGAGACGTGCGCCCTCCATTTAAAAGAGTGGCCACAATCCGAGATGATGCAACGGCCAAGGCAATGTGTCATGTATAGTGTACAGTTCCTATAGCGTCTTGTGCTTGGGTGCGAGGAAAACACAGGAGACACAGGTTTATATGAAATGACTTGTATTACTTCATACAAGCATGCTGAAAAGTTCACACAGTTTGCAGGAACAGCGACAGGAGACACAGCAGGCCAGAGTAACTTCAAGCACTACAATAAATCTCCAAAGCAGGTTCAGGATCTCTTCTCTGTACCATAATTCCTCTGCAAACATGGATTCACCAAACAGCAGGTTTCCAGAGTCCAAAAGTGTTCCAAGGCTCCTCAGTAGGAAATAGCTGGAGTACAAGTCCAAGGTTTCCAGAAGTCAGGTCACAGACTGACTGAGGCTTGATTCAGGAGCACTGATTGTTAAGCTGAGGCTGCTTAAGAAGCAAGAGGGAAGAATCAGGGCGGGAACATGAAAACTGGAAACTCCATATTAACTGAGGGCAAGAGCTGCAGAAAGACAGAAAGCAAAATGGCCGACGGAAAACTGAGTTTCAAGGACATTTCAACAGAGACAAAGAACCTTATACAATGTCATTGTTTGAGCGAATTTCTGCAAGCAGCAAATTAATTAAAAATGTTTTACCGGTACATCCTGAGGCATCTAGGAAAACTAGTCCCCCATTTCCAATTGAAATCTGAGCCATTATTGCCATATAGGCCGATCTTTGGTCATCAACCAAAAGAGGCTTATTTAATATTACAAATTCTTTCCATTTTTCCAAATCATAGCTTTTTTCTTGCAGAATATCTGTTCATAATATCAAAGTCTGGTCAATTTGGTACTGGTAAACCTAATTCTATTAGAGTTTTACTACTGATAGATATGCACGTTTCTTCTAACATCAAGAGGGCATTGTTGAATATGTCAGCAGTGAAATTTATGTCTAAGTCTGGATTAACTCTCCTTTGCACTCTAAGAATATCTTCACTAGGATATTCTTTGTATTTGTCACAAAGTGCACAGGGATTGGAAGGTGTGCAGGTTGTAAATATTATAGCGAACAGGTCTCTTAGTTGATGTGGAAAGCGAGTGAGAGATGCTTCCTGCAATGTCAAGTCCCAGTGTTGATCGTCTTCGATCAGACCACACTTTTGGCATGGTTCCCTGTAAGTTTGACACAGTTCTCCATCAACTATTTTCAAATCTGTGAAAGAAGTTGGCCCACGGACAGTGTGAAGTAGTAATCGGAGGTAGTAACACTCTGCGTTGTTTGGATGCACTGTATACACATGTCCAAGAGCATCACTGGAATGTCCGTCCCATCCTGGGACCCTTGCACCTTGTTTCCTCTTGCAAAATACTTTTCTCGATTTATTCCATGTATAATATTTTGGAACATCTGAATATAATAAAGTCCATGCAAATGGATCTGCTTGACATAGGAGAAAGAAAGCTGTCAATGTTGTATTGGGTGGTCGAGCAGCTCTTTCCTCTGCATTTTTGCGAGTAAAATAAACTCGTCCATTTTCAAGATGGACACTGAGATGAACTATAGTCGGATGTCTTTCATGGATGGGAAAATTTAGTAATCGCCACACAGCTTCATTACTACTTATGTACTTTCCCATCTGATACAGCATAATCTCATCAGAAGAACATTTTGGATTCTCTAGCTGGAAAACTGCCATATCATTGCCCTTGTTAAAATATTTGCAAATGTATTAAATTGACTTAACAGAGTTACAATATTCTACGTTAATGTGCGCATCAAACATTTTTGAAACCAGAGGAGAGTAAGGTACAATCAATCGATTATCTATTTCAATATCTGTGTTTTGTTTAACCCTTTTTAATCTGATTGTTGCAGTATATCCTCCCTGTTCAGGTTTCCGTCTTCTGTAAAGAGGATAACCATCATCTGTTTGTGTTTCTACAATCAAGTTGCGAGGATACTTTTTAGTACATTTTCCTTCCTTCATACATGGCGATCTTGGGTTAAGTGGCCCATATGGGCCATGGATCATATTTTTAGAAATAGCTTCAAAAAGTACCGAGTCCTCTTCTGGATTTGGAGGCTCAGCAGAAATAACACTGTCAATTTGATCAGGGCGTATCTTATCCTTCAGCCATATCAGTAAATGATCATGTGGAAGATCTCTTTTTTGCCACTCAATTGTATACATCCAACACTGACTTTCACCAAAAATGTAACACTTTGTAATTATGTCCATGAGCTTGATCAGTTTTTGTTTAAAAACCCTTGCTGTTAAATCATGTCGATCAGAGGGGCCCTGACCATTCAGAAGCTCTTCCTTTACCTCTGGCCAAATTGGATTACATGTAACTGTAATAAACAAATCAGGACGACCATATATCCGAACATATGTCATGGCGTCCTGAGCGTACTCATGCATATGTCTGGGACTTCCAGTAAATGTAGCCGGTAAAATAAACATACACCCAATGTCAACCACGTTGCCATCATTAGCAACAGCATCCCTTAACCCCTCTCTGACATTAGACGTACTATCCCGTCCATAAAACCCGTGCCATTCTGCCCATGGACGGGATAGTACGTCATAGGCGATCAGCTGCGCTCCTGAGGGGAGCGCAGCTAATCGCCGCCGGGTGTCAGCTGATTATCACAGCTGACACCCGTGACTGTGTGTCAGGAGCGGTCACGGACCGCTCCCGACACATTAACCCCTAGCACACCGCGATCAAACATGATCGCGGTGTACTGGGGGCACAGGGGAGGATCGCGCAGGGTGGGGGCTCGCTGCGCGCCCCCCTGAGACCCTCAGACCAGCGCGATGCGATCGTGCTGTTCTGAGGGCTTCCTCCCTCCCAGGACCCGGATCCAAGATGGCGCCGGGGTCCTGGAGGGAGGCAGCTTCCTCAGTGCCTGCTGAGAGCAGGCACTGAGAAGCCTGCTGCACTGCCTGAGCGATCGCTGGTGTGACAGTGTGCTGTGCACACTGTCACACCAGCGATCTGACAAAATACAGTGATGTCCCACCCTGGGACAAAGTAAAAAAGTTAAAAAAAATAAAAATAAACATGTTATAAAAAAAAATCCAAAATAAATAAAAAAAAAAAAAATATTCCCCAATAAATTCATTTCTTCCTGTAAATAAAAAAAACAAAACAATAAAAGTACACATATTTGGTATCGCCGTGTCCGTAACGACCCCCCCTATAAAACTGTCCCACTAGTTAACCCCTTTAGTGAACCCCTTAAAAAAAAAAAAAAACCGAAGCAAAAAATCAATGCTTTATCATCATACCGCCGAACAAAAAGTGGAATAACGCGCGATCAAAAAGACCGATATAAATAAACATAGTACCGCTGAAAACGTCATCTTGTTCTGCAAAAAACGAGCCACCATACAGCATCATCAGCGAAAAAATAAAAAAGTTATAGCTCGCAGAATAAAGCGATGCAAAAATAATTATTTTTTATATAAAATTGTTTTTATTTTATAAAAGCGCCAAAACATAAAAAAATGATATAAATGAGGTATCGCCATAATCGTACTGACCCGAAGAATAAAACTGCTTTATCAATTTTACCACACGCGGAACAATAAAAACGCCTCCCCCAAAAGAAATTCATGAATTGCTGATTTTTGTTCATTCTAGCCTCCCAAAAATCGAAATGAAAAGCGATCAAAAAATGTCACCTGCTCAAGAATGGTACAAATAAAAACGTCAACTCGTACCGCAAAAAATAAGACCTCACATGACTCTGTGGGCCAAAATATGCAAAAATTATAGCTCTCAAAATGTGGCGATGCAAAAAACTATTTTTGCAATAAAAAGCGTCTTTTAGCGTGACAGCTGCCAATCATAAAAACCCGCTATAAATAGTAAATCAAACCCCCCTTTATCACCCCCTTAGTTAGGGAAAAATAATAAAATTAAAAAAATGTATTTATTTCCATTTTCCCATTAGGGTTAGGGTTAGGGTTGCGGCTAAAGTTAGGGTTAGGGTTGGCGCTAAAGTTAGGATTAGGGTTAGGGTTGGGATTAGGGGTGTGTTAGGGTTTGGTTTGTGGTTAGGGTTGGGACTAGGGTTAGGGGTGTGTTGGGGTTAGGGTTGGAGTTAGAATTGGGGGGTTTCCGCTGTTTAGGCACATCAGGGGCTCTCCAAATGTGACATGGGGTCTGATCTCAATTCCAGCCAATTCTGCGTTGAAAAAGTCAAACGGTGCTCCTTCACTTCTGAGCTCTGCCATGCGTCCAAACAGTAGTTTATCCCCACATATGGGGTATCAGCGTACTCTGGACCCCAAGAGATATTGTGCAATTTATCCTATTTCTTCTGTTACCCTTGGGAAAATAAAAAACTGGGGGCGAAAATATCATTTTTGTACAAAAAAAATTATTTTTTTTGTTTTTTACGGCTGTACATTATAAACATCTGTGAAGCACTTGGGGCTTCATAGCGCTCACCACACACCTAGATAAGTTCCTTGTGGGGTCTATTTTCCAAAATGGGGTCACTTGTTGGGGATTTCCACTGTTTAGGCGCATCAGGGGTTCTCCAAATGCGACATGATGCCCCCAGACCATTCCATCAAAGTCTGCAATCCAAAACGTCACTACTTCCCTTCCGAGCCCCAACGTGTACCCATACAGTAGTTTTCTCCCACATATTGGGTATCAGCGTACTCAGGACAAATTGGGCAACAACTTTTGGGTTCAAATTTCTTCTGTTACCCTTGTGAAAATAAAATATTGGGGGCGAAAAAATCATTTTTGTAAAAAAAAAAAAAGATTTTTTATTTTACGGCTGTACGTTATAAACTTTAGTGAAACACCTGGGGGTTCAAAGTTCTCACCACACATCTAGATAAGTTCCTTGAGGGGTTTAGTTTCCAAAATGGTGTCATTTATGGGGGTTTCCACTGTTTAGGCAGATCAGGAGCTCTCCAAACACGACATGGCGTCCAGCCAATTCTGCGTTGAAAAAGTCAGACGGCGCTCCTTCCCTTCCAAACTCTGCCATGCACCCAAACAGTGGTTTACCCCCACATATGGGGTATCAGCGCACTCAGGACAAATTGCACAATAACTTTTGGAGTCTTGTTACCCTTGGAAAAATAAAAATTGGGGTGAAAAGATCATGTTTGTGGAAAAAATATGATTTTTAAATTTTACGGCTCTACTTTATAAACTTGTGTGAAGCACTTGGGGGTTCAAATTGCTCATCAAAAATCTAGATAAGTTCCTTAGGGGGTCTAGTTTCCCAAATGGGGTCATTTGTGGGGGTTTCCACTGTTTAGGCACATCAGGGGCTCTCCAAATGCAACATGGCATCCAAACTCAATTCCAGTCAAATTTTGGTTGGAAAAAGTCAAATGGTGCTCCTTCCATTCCGAGCTCTGCCGTGCGCCCAAACAGTGGTTCCCCCCCACATATGGGGTATCAGCGTACTCAGGACAAATTGTACAACAACTTATGTGGTCCAATTTCTCCTGTTACCCTTGGGAAAATAAAAAATTAGTGACTAAAAGATAATTTTTGTGGGAAAAAAATAGGATTTTTTATTTTCATGCCCGGGCATTATAAACTTGTGTGAAGCACTTGGGGGTTCAAAGTGCTCACCAAAGATCTAGATAAGTTCCTTAGGGGGTCTAGTTTCCAAAATGGGGTCACTTGTGGGGGGTTTCCACTGTTTAGGCTCATCTGGGGCACTGCAAACGGAACATGACCCCCATTAACGTCTGCATTCCAAAACGTTACTACTTCCTTTCCAAGCCCTGCCGTGCGCCCAAACAGTTCCCCCCCCCACATATGGGGTATCAGCGTACTCAGGACAAATTGGACAACAACTTTTGGGGTCCAATTTCCTTGGGAAAATTCAAAAATTTGGGACTAAAAAATCATTTTTGTGGAAAATTGATTTTTTTTTTTTCACACCCAGGCTTTATAAACTTTTGTGAAACACTTGAGGGTTCAAAGTGCTCACAACAGATCTAGATAAGTACCTTAGGGGGTCTAGTTTCCAAAATGGTGTCACTTGTGGGGGGTTTCCACTGTTTAGGCGCATCAGGGCTCTCCAAACGCGACATGGCATCCAATCTAAATTCCAGCCAATTTTAGTTTGAAAAAGTCAAACGTCGCTCCTTCCCTTACGAGCTCTGCCATGTACCCAAACAGTGGTTTTCCCCCACATATGGGGTATTGGCGTACTCAGGAGAAATTGCATAACAACCTTATCTGTCCATTTTCTCCTTTTACCCTTGTGAAAATAAAAAAAAAGTTTGTAAAAGATAATTTTTGTGGCTAAAAAGTAAAATATTCATTTTTTCCTTCCACGTTGCTTTAGTTACTGTGAAGCACCTGAAGGGTTAATAATCTTCTTGAATGTGGTTTTGAGTACCTTGAGGGGTGCAGTTTTTAGAATGGTGTCACTTTTGGGTATTTTCTGCCATATAGACCCCTCAAAGTGACTTCAAATGTGAGGTGGTCCCTAAAAAAAATGGCTTTGTAAATTTTGCTGTAAAAATGAGAAATCGCTGGTCAACTTTTAACCCTTATAACTTCCTAACAAAAAAAAATTTTGGTTACAAAATTGTGCTGATGTAAAGTAGACATGTGGGAAATGTTATTTCTTAACTATTTTGTGTGATATATTTCTCTGTTTTAAGGGAATAAAAATTCAAAGTTTGAAAATTGCAAAATTTTAAAAATTTTCGCCATATTTGCGTTTTTTTCAAAAATAAACGCAAGTTATATCGAAGAAATTTTACCACTAACATGAAGTACAATATATCACGAGAAAACAATCTCAGAATCGCGAAGATCCGTTGAAGTGTTCCAGAGTTATAACCTCATAAAGAGACAGTGGTCAGAATTGTAAAAATTGGCCCGGTCATTAACGTGCAAACCACCCTTGGGGTGAAGGGGTTAAATGAATGTATTCATCCGCTCTAAGTTTTTGTTGGTTCAATCTTATGTACAAAAGATTTTCACTTTCCACCTTCGCATACATATCAACCATAAATTGATGAAAAAGTTGCCTACATTGTAAAACGTGGTTAGAAGACCCATGTCTGATCATTATTTGGTAGGCATAAAAGTCCATAGCTGATATTTTTTTATTGGTTGGCCTAGCAGTCTTAGGATCAGTCTGTTAGATTAAAGTGATAGCCATCTTGGCTATTCCAAAATATTATCGGATATTGCAGAGCATCATATGATCTATGTGTTTCTGCAACACGTTGAAGATTGTCACTTCATCGCTGAATAATTATATCTCGGCTTTGAAAGTCCTGTCCAACCATTACCATAGCTACTTCGTTAACAGTGGGAGAATTAAATCGCCTTTCATGCTCGCCAACCGGTTTCTTGTCTGCTCTTATTACAACTTGATATTCATCACTTGGCTTTCTTTCTAAGGGCCCCGTCTCCACATAGCGAGATCGCTAGCGAGATCGCTGCTGAGTCACAAGTTTTGTGACGCAACAGCGATCTCAGCAGCGATCTAAATATGTCTGACACGTACCAGCGATCAGGCCCCCGCTGTGAATCGTTGGTCGTGTCAGAAATGCCTGTACTTTTTTTTATCGCTGGTCTCCCGCTGGCCAGCATGTATCGCTGCGTGTGGCAGGCAGGAGACCAGCGATCAGCCGGTAACAAAGGTACACATCGGGTTTCCAGGCACGGGGCTGTGACTGGAAACCCGATGTGTACGTTGGATACTAGCGCGCTGCTGCAGGGGAGCTGGTAACCAAGGTACACATCTGGTTTCCAGGCACCGCGCAGCGCCTGGAAACCCGATGTGTACCTTGGTTACTAGCTCCCTGCATCAGGGCGCTGGTATCCAACGTACACTGCGAGTTACTAAACGACGTTACCAGCATAGTCGCTGTCCTGATAGCTGCCTGAGCTGCCTGTTTGGCAGCTCAGCAGCGATCATGTGGCGACACACCAGCTATCCTGATAAGTTCATATCGTTGTCGGGATCGTTGGTGCGTCGCTATGTGAGACGGGGCCCTAAGACTATTTTGAAAAGGTTTGCTGATTGTGCTGATGGAAAAATCTTTGCAAATTCAATACAATCTCTTTTTTTGTCTCAAGTATAGCTTCACAACGTCTATCAGCTTGCATTTGTTCGTCTCCCAAAAAATACATTTTGTAAAAACTTTGGATCTTCATTTGCTACAGGAAGCATTGAACCAATTTTGTGATATATTTGGCCTGGACTATAAAAGTTGGCATAAATTCTGCTTCCTGGAGTACAGCTGTTGTACCAAAGGATGTCATCCATAAAGATGAATTGTATTTCCTAATATTTAGCAGAAAATGCTTGGACTCGGGAGTTATTCCTGACATGTATGAAACAAGTGGTTCAGGAGGTAGATCTAAAGGTGGCAAACTGACTTTGCCATTTGAGCAGCACATACCAAGCGATTCCAAGTTAAACTTCTTTGCTTGACAATGTTTGCATATTATGTCCATTTTGCCACTTATAACTTTCTGATGTGACCGATAGTCTTGAATTGGGTTGTAGTGAAATGCTTCCAAACTCAAATCAGCCTGCCTACATCTTTGCACACGTTGTATATGTCGTATGCGGTCATTTTCACAACATTCATCCTTTTGTTCAGATGTTTCCATATTCCTTCCTTCAGCCCGCCTTATCCGATTCTTGTGAAGATGACATTCCCGTTGCTCTGATGTCTCAGCTGCCTTACATTTAGCCTGTCTCATCCGTTTCTTTTCAAGCCACGAGTTCACTTGTCTCAACCTTTTGACACAATTTTGCTTTCTTAGCTTTTGGATGAACTTGCCCAATAGATGGTTGTTTTTTGGGCGGCATTTTAAAAAACAGTCCTTTGCATTAGGACCCTTTAGTATTCACCTGACACTGATAAGAGATGTAATAGGATGAACAGTAAAAACAGAGCAGCCCTCACACAGTATTACTATGACCTGAAGGAGCTCACATCTCAGTAATGAAAACCGCCTCACAGGCAGACTTGTCTACTTACCCATAGCAACCAATCACTTTACTGCAGCAGCTTCAGTAATGAAAGCTCCCTGTGTAGTAAGCAATAATGACAATCTTACTATGAGGCATTTTTCACCTGACCAATATTGCTGTCAGTAAGGCTGCTTGCACACACTTTACCTCAGCAGCTTCGTGATGAAAGCTCCCACGCGCATGTGATCCATGTGTTTGTGCGTGCGCAGTGCAAGTGTCCATGGTGTGTGTGAGTACGCATGTGCTCTGTTTGTCTGTGTGTGTAGGGTGCATCCATCTGAGTGTGTTTGCATGCATGTGTGGTCCTTGCGTGTGTGTGTGGTGTGCATGTGGTATTTATGGGGTGGTATTGTGGTATTTGTGGGGTGGTGTTTGTGTTGTGTGTGTCTAGAGTTGTCTGGTGTCTGTGTGGTGTGTTGTGGCATTTGTGTGGAGTTGTGCTTGTGGGTTGGTGTATATGTGCTGTTTGTGTGATATTTGTATGGTGTTTGTGAAATGTTTGTGTGTTGTGTGCGGTGGTGTGGCCCCTTTAGCAGCGACTCTTTGGCGCCGTCGCTATAATCCGTCCCTGTCAGACACAACTGTTGTTTTCCACTCAGCACTTTTACTTTCACCTTCACATTTCTCCATTATATGTAAAATGCCTAACTGTACATTATACGTACATTTCTCCACTATATGTAAAATGCACAACCCAACACCGTGCAGGACGCTTGGCATTTGCCACAGAACACCAGGATTGGCAAATTCGCCACTGGAGCCCTGTGCTCTTCACAGATGAAAGCAGGTTCACACTGAGCACATGTGACAGACGTGACAGAGTCTGGAGACGCCATGGAGAGCGATCTGCTGCTTGCAACATCCTTCAGCATGACCGGTTTGGCAGTGGGTCAGTAATGCTGTGGGGTGGCATTTCTTTGGAGGGCCGCACATCCCTCTATGTGCTCGCCAGAGGTAGCCTGAGTGCCATTAGTTACCGAGATGAGATCCTCAAACTCCTTGTGTGACCATATGCTGGTGCGGTTGGCCCTGGGTTCCTCCTAATGCAGGACAATACCAGACCTCATGTGGCTGGAGTGTGTCAGCAGTTCCTGCAAGATGAAGGTATTGAAGCTATGGACTGGCCCGCCCGTTCCACAGACCTGAATCCGATTGAGCACATCTGGGACATCATGTCTCGCTCCATCCATCAACGTCACGTTGCGCCACAGACTGTCCAGGAGTTGGCAGATGCCTTAGTCCAGGTCTGGGAGGAGATCCCTCATCCGCCGCCTCATCAGGAGCATGCCTAGGCATTGTAGAGAGGTAATACAGGCACATGGAGACCACATACACTACCGAGCATCATTTTGACTTGTAGGACATTACCTTCCACTTTAATTTTGTGGGTGACTCCAAATCCAGGCCTCCATTGGTTAATAAATTTCATTTCTATTGATGATTTTTGTGTGATTTTGTTGTCAGCACATTCAACTTTGTACAGAGCAAAGTATTCAATGAGAATATTTCATTCATTCAGATCTAGGATGTGTTATTTGAGTGTTCCCTTTATTTTTTTGAGCAGTGTACATAGCAATTTAGCCAATACTAAACATTCAGATTGCATATACATTCCCACAGAAACAGCGACCACACCTAGAAGGCAGAGATTATCCATTAGTAAATGCCTGAGGGGAGGCTCAAAAAATTATCTTTTTCTTTTTTTTCAGTTAGTCAGAATTTTAATCTTTTTATTACAATTCAAGAAGTCAAAAGGCTTGCACACCTATTGATGGCTAAAAGACATCGGATGGTTGTGTTAGACTTCCCTTCTTACCTGTCATTTTCTTGCCTTGCAGCCCAGATTGGGGACAAATATACAGCATATTAGAATGCTGTATATCAGGGCTTACAGCATTACATGAGGGCCTTACCTCATAGGGGACAAACCTGGTGACAGGTTCCCTTTAACTAAGTAACCTTGTTTTTTACATGTATTACTACTAAATATTTACTTACTATTTAGTTACTGCAAGGTATTTATTGATTGTTTTTATCCTAGGTTTTGTCTCTTAATGGCCACAATGTGAATGTGCACCTACACATTGTAATTATACCAATTGGTATACTAACTCATGTCTTTGGTTCTGCTTTAGTTCCTTGTACTTGGCACGTATGGGGGAGGGAAAGTCCCCTTTGGGCTGTGCACCTTGCCTATTTAGCTTTCGACAAGTAGATGCAAAATACAGTCAGTTCTAGGTCCTGTTCTGCCCCATCTATTTTGAGGCCCGCTGGCAGATAATGAGGTAAATCACTATAGAGTTAGAGACCATCATCATTGGGACACCTTATCACTCTTGTCGCAGTGGGATGGCTTTTACACTCTTTTGATCAAAATAATGTCAACTAACTACCCTATGTTATTTACATATATTATTACTATTTACTTCAGGGTATCTACTCATTGTTCTTCCGGTTTTATAGCATGAATGGGCAAGAAAAATGGTGAGAACTTACTTATTCTTATGATTCATGGAGTTGCTATTAAAAACTACAGATAACATGATGACTTTGGTTACATTTTACAATCAGCTGTAATTCACTGACATACTCAAGGGACGATGCAAATGGCGCAAGTTGCCGAGATTGGCTGTGGTTGTGGTAATGTGATCCGTTGATGAGATATCACTACTGCTGCCAAAACTTTGAGACAGGAGCAGCAATGGATAGCTGGTGCTGGACCCAGTGAAGGTGAGTACTATCTGATTTTGTTATTTTGCCTTACAGAAAAAGTTTGGAGTCCATTTTTATAAAAGTAGAAAAGCCCTTAAAGAGACATTTTTACTCAAAAAGAGCCCTGATAGATACAGGAGAAAAATATATATTTGTACCATGTTAACCAGTAGCTAGAAAATTTGACATTTTGCTAGTTTATTCAATAGGTCAGTTGTGTCCTGAATGTAGCTGGGTGTATCCTTTACAAGGGGTTTAAGAATACCCCCTACCTATCCAGAAACTTGCTTAGTAAGGGTGCTCACAAATGAAACTAACAGAACTAGCGGTATTTTCAGACAGGGACCTGAGAACTAGCAAGCGTGTTGGGCACAGACTAACAACTTTGCACAGGCACCTCCATGCAAGTGGAGGTGCCTTAAATAATGAGTGTCTCTCAGCCCTGTGGCCCCATTAAGAAGGAGGGATGCACAGTGCCTGGGACGCTGCGTGCATTGCATGGACCCTGGGCAGCAGCCAGAGAGGACCTAGACTTCCTCTTAAAGTCTATTCATGAGAAGGCAGAGACAGTGACTCCAGTGCTGATTGAACACCGGGGCATGTCTCACGACAACAGCGCGGGAGCCCAGGGGAGAGCGAGTGCCGACACTACATGAACGGTGCCTGCACAGGAGGTGAGTATAAGCTTTTGTATTTTAAAGTGGAGCATAAGAAGGAGTTGTCCAAATAGTGGACAACTTCTATAACCATTTGTGAAAATAATATATTCATATTTACTGTGCACTGTTACCCAGTGGTGAAGCGTACATCAGCTGCAGCACTTACAATTCTTCCCAGAGCACGTTCACTTCAGATTAGTGTCAGAATAATTTAATAGTTGCAGGTTTATTATATCGGCTTCCTTTACAATCTTACCGCTCCATTTATTTATTTAATTATTCATTTTATCTCCATTGCTGCGTGCTCCGCTCTCCTGCTGTTTCTGCAATGAGAGGTTTCATAATGCACTGCCATTACGTACAGTAACTTGCTTTACTTACTAGACTTGCCTGATAAGCCACTCTATGGGCATCAGGTAGGTAGATGCACTTACACTTTAACAGATGGAAACATTTTTCTGGCATCCTTTTGTACTATTTATACGTAATGAGTCCCTTCTCTTCTGTCTGACGAGAAGTCTAGATTTAGAACATGAGCAGATGGTGCATGACTTGGTTGGCTATCTCTCCTCCCTCAGGTTCAATGATACATGTGAGCTGTCAGTGAATATCACATCATATTGACTTGCCAGGGAAAGAGGTGCAGGTTCACCTGGGAAATAAATATTTGCATAGCAGAATATACTGAAATTATCAGCATAATTTAGAAAGCAATCAGTGTACTTATAGGAAGATCCTCCATGGATTTACCTGCAGATGTGATTTCCAGACTACTCTGGTTATAACATTACTGCAAGAAATGTTAAAATCTAGTTATAATAGATATTGTAAAAGAACATAAAAGCAAAACAGCAAAAAAACAGATTATAGTCATTCATTAAAATGTGCCACTGGGATGATATTAAGACTCTGCTTCCAACAGATTTGGCCGTACAGTCGCAACTTGCCGTTATACATACAGATACAAGATACATCCATACACATGGCTGGTGATTTGTTGGATAATGATCCGAGTCGTGCTATTGGCTGGTGCCCAAACTCATTATTCTGCACTGTTATATACATACCATACAGGGTGTAAATTACAAGTTCTGTGTAGTAAAGTGCCCAGTACCATAAATAATGCATATTACCGTATATTGCTAAAACAGTACACTGAACGAGCAGTAGTGCCATACTGTGCCTACATAAATACCACTATACAACGCTTAAATGATGGCAAAATATAGTGAAAGGGATTATAAATAATCTGATACCTGTGCTGCACAATATCTGCATATTACTGCTATGCAGTGAAGTGGATCTCTCAAGAGACTTCACAATACAAACTGCATACCAGTCTTCTAGACCCGATGAGCCTGGTGTATTTACCGTGTAAATCCGTGTCAGAATGACTGTATAGCCCTGATATTAACAACATCACCCGTCTTGATGGACAGCCACAGTCCCTGGTATATATGTTTCCTATAATAAGCGCAGCCAGACTCTTGATTCTTGCTGCCTGTGGTTTCGGGCAGCATGAATCAGAGAACAGGTTCCCATTATTATTGTTTTGTATTTAGTTATATTTTTAGATGAATTATTATTAGACTGAGTTACTGTTTTAGGAGTCTCAGCAGTGTAAAATAGATACACAAGCAGAAGCAAACAGAGAATTTCAGGTGAAATTTGTATGTGAAAATTCCAATGTAGAAGCACAGGATACAGCTCAGAGTAGCAGAAAAATTACACACTAATGGATATTCAATGATAACAAAAATAGCAGAACTTTTTCGCTTTTTGGGCAGTAGCTCACCTTTACTGGCTCAAGTGGCAAAAGCAGTGGCCAATATCTCATCTGTTCTTTTGCACACGTGCACTTCTGTGAAAGGAAACCTGTCATGTTGGCTTATCTACAGATATAGTGTTAATCTGCAGGTTAATAGCATTTTAAAGCAGCCAGCCGCTGCACTGAAAGTGCAGCTACCTGAAGAAAGTTAATCTTATTTCTCCGTGCAGCCTTCAGCTTTCAGACATAGAGGTGTGCTACCCCAGCCTCAGTCACCACTCAGGATACAGCAAGCGGCGTCAGTAAGCACGCCCTGGAACAATGGCTGACGAAAGAAAATGAACTGTATCACTAAAAGCCGGAGGCTGCTTGGAGAAATACAGTTAATGTTCTCCCGGTAGCCACAATTTCATTGTGGTGGCAGCTGTAGAATGCTAGTAACAGACAGAATAAACCCATATGTAGAGGTTAATATATTTGGGGACATGACAAGTCAATGCCTGAGTATCCAGGTAGTTGGCGTTCCTCCCACTATGCAACTCCTCTCCTACAGTTGTTCTATCCTAGCTCTGCTACTCTGTACCACCACTGTAAAGTCATCTCTCCTGGATCAGTTCCACTCTGCTGTTACAACTTTGCTCTTCTGGTCTTGTTCCAGCACTGCTACAACTCTGCCATTCTGATCCATGTTGTTTAAGCATCTGCCGCTGCTATTTGTCATGGGTGCATCGCCACGAAGATCGTCGCGATTGCACATTCTGACTTCTCACAGCTGAGCTGCTGTTTCTTTGTGTTTGGTAATGAGAGAGTTAATTTTACCTAGCTCTTTGCTAAGACTAGGTTCAGCCTCGCCCGGCTGCTTTGGATTATGTTCTAATTAGTTTCCTTTATATTCCTGCCAGTCTGGGTGTTGGATGCCGGTGAAAGCATTCATATAGTTTAGCAGACTGGATCGGTTCTGGGAATACTTAAGCTAAGAGCTCCTTAGTTGTTTTTACTCTTACAGCTTATAGTTTATCTCTGAGACCTATGGTGTTCCTACTGTGTGTGAGTGTTGTATGTAAGACTTTATTTACTTTATTTCTTATCTTTCTTGTATGTCTTTCTGTTCATTAACCGTTACCTGGTCATTCCCTTTGGTGGTATTCAGGGTCCTTCTTAGGACTAGAATACAGTTGGCAGGGATTGATAGGAGACAGGGTTTACGCTGGTGGCCTGGACCTCTGTACCTTTAACAGTACCTCCAGGTTGAGGGATTAGTTAGGACCCCAGTTAGGGTCAGCTTAGACCCCGGTCACCCTCTAGCCGGAGACAGCGTATAACGGATTCCGTTTTGACCCACTGGACTTTCTGTCAGGTAAATCTATGTTATCATATAGCTATGCACATGTTATATAGTATGTTGCCCTTTTGATATAGATTATTGTCATCACATATATATATCTGCTATACAGCGTGATATTTTCACCGGCCATACTAAAGATTCTCCCCAGCTATCATGGATCCAGTAGCCCAGCTGGCCCGGCAGTTGCAGGGATTGTCCATGGAGTTGGCAGACATTAAGTCCAAGGTTTTGTCCCCCCCGGAGCAAACCAGATCTGAACCTAAGGTTGCTCTCCCGGACAGGTTCACTGGTGGGCGGGACAAATTTTTTACTTTCCGGGAGGCATGTAAATTGTACTTTCGGCTGCGGCCTCGGTCATCTGGGAGTGAAGAGCAGAGGGTGGGAATTGTTATCTCGCTCTTACAAGGGGATCCTCAATCTTGGGCGTTCTCTATTCCTCCAGGCTCCCCAGATCTCCAGTCAGTGGATCGATTTTTTACTGCCCTGGGTCTGGTATATGATGATCCGGATCGAGTCTCCCTTGCTGAAACAAGGTTACGTAAAATACGGCAAGGAAATCGTCCAGCGGAGGAATATTCTTCTGAGTTCCGTAGATGGGCAACAGATACTCAGTGGAATGACCCTGCTCTTAGGAGCCAGTTTTGTCAAGGGTTGTCTGACAAATTAAAAGATGTGTTGGCTCAGTATGATTCTCCTCCATCACTGGAGGCTGCTATGGCCCTCGCTATTCGCATTGATAGACGTCTTCGGGGAAGACGCGAGGTAACTCCGCCCCCCGTGATGACTCCACCTACTACTAAAGTCCCTTATACTGAGGTTCCTCTGGTCTGTTCTGAGGAACCCATGCAGTTGGGAGGGACATCATTTTGTAGGAGGGAATCAGCGGTGCGCCGCAAGACTAGAAGGTGTTTCTTTTGCGGGAGAGAGGGACATTTTGTTGGGGGGTGTCCATCCCGGACCTCTTTGAACCAAGGAGTTAACCTGGGAGTGTGTATTTCGTCCCCAAATCCCTCTCAGTTTCTCGTGCCTGCGGAGGTGGTGATTGGTACTAGAACTGAGAGGATTTCTGTTTTTCTTGATAGTGGGTCCGGGGCTAATCTGGTGGACACTCGGTTTGCCCAGGTGCATGGTATGCAACTGAGTGTATTGGCCAAACCGGTCCCTATACTCTCTATTGATTCTAGACCTCTTGGTCAAGGTAGCTTGGTACAAGCTGTTCATAACATAGATCTTCGAGTAGGGGCAATACATAAAGAGCAATTGTCTTGTTATGTGTTGGAGGGTCTGCCTGCTCCTATTGTGTTGGGACTTCCTTGGTTGGCTAAACATAACCCAGTGATTGATTGGCAATCCAGAAAGATAAGCCAGTGGGGTGAATTTGGCAAGAATAACTGCATGAGCACGGTCATCGGTGCGGTTGTGCCTAGGACTTTGCCTCCTTTTCTGGAGGACTTTTGGGAGAAGTTCTCAGAGGAGGGGTGTAAAGAGTTACCTCCTCATCGCACATATGACTGCTCAATAAAGTTGCTTCCTGATGCCTTATCTCGTACTTTCCCAGGGGTCGGGAAGACTGATGATCCGGTTCCTATTCCTCAGGAGGGATTGTAGTGTCAGCTGTATGCTCTGAGCTTGAGGGGGAGGTATTGGGGGCTCAGGGGGACGCCCCTGTGGGACTTCCAGGGAGACTGATAGTTCCAGATCGCTTAAGACTGAAGGTTACGGAGAACCCTTACAAACGGATGGCTGATAGGAGGAGAGTTTCTGGTCTAGATCTGAGGGTGAACGATCTGGTGTGGTTGTCTACCAGGAATATAAAACTTAAAGTTCCCTCCTGGAGGTTGGGTCCCAGATTCATCGGGCCATACAGGATCAGTTCCATAATTAATCCTGTGGCATTTCGTCTGGACCTCCCTCCTACGTTTAAAATTCATAATGTGTTTCACAAGTCATTACTTAAAAAGTATGTGGCACCAGTCATACCGTCACCTCTACCTCCTCCTTCAGTGGTAATCAATGATAACGTGGAAGTTCATTGGAGGGGTATGGTCCTGAGGAGAGGACGTGGGTCCCTGCGTCTGATGATAACGCAGATCGATTGGTTCGGACCTTTCACACAACTTACCCGGACAGACCTGGTCATGAGGGTCCGGAGGCCCCTCGTAGAAGGGGGGGTACTGTCATGGGTGCATCGCCACGAAGATCGTCGCGATTGCACATTCTGACTTCTCACAGCTGAGCTGCTGTTTCTTTGTGTTTGGTAATGAGAGAGTTAATTTTACCTAGCTCTTTGCTAAGACTAGGTTCAGCCTCGCCCGGCTGCTTTGGATTATGTTCTAATTAGTTTCCTTTATATTCCTGCCAGTCTGGGTGTTGGATGCCGGTGAAAGCATTCATATAGTTTAGCAGACTGGATCGGTTCTGGGAATACTTAAGCTAAGAGCTCCTTAGTTGTTTTTACTCTTACAGCTTATAGTTTATCTCTGAGACCTATGGTGTTCCTACTGTGTGTGAGTGTTGTATGTAAGACTTTATTTACTTTATTTCTTATCTTTCTTGTATGTCTTTCTGTTCATTAACCGTTACCTGGTCATTCCCTTTGGTGGTATTCAGGGTCCTTCTTAGGACTAGAATACAGTTGGCAGGGATTGATAGGAGACAGGGTTTACGCTGGTGGCCTGGACCTCTGTACCTTTAACAGTACCTCCAGGTTGAGGGATTAGTTAGGACCCCAGTTAGGGTCAGCTTAGACCCCGGTCACCCTCTAGCCGGAGACAGCGTATAACGGATTCCGTTTTGACCCACTGGACTTTCTGTCAGGTAAATCTATGTTATCATATAGTATGCACATGTTATATAGTATGTTGCCCTTTTGATATAGATTATTGTCATCACATATATATATCTGCTATACAGCGTGACACTATTACGACGCTCTTGTTCTAGAATATCAGTCAACACTGTTAGTAGTATAGGGACCCCATTATTCGTCAAACTCAAATCTGACAGGTCGACACGCCCCCTATCATTTAATCTGTCTCCCTGTCAGATTGATCCAGGTCGTCACGTCCCCTGGCTGAACTTTGCTCAGGCTGTGAAATCTGGTCTGCTGGATTTGTGAATTTCAATCAAAGTGATTTATTCATGTCTATTGATATTTTATCCACTGGATTAGATTATTCTGTGGAGTATTATTGTATTAAAGAGCGCTTCTTGATTTTATAACTCTCAGGAAGAAACTTTTAAGGACCCAGTAAATGTATAAGGAGTTCTAGTTAAATACAGACTTCTGTATATAACTAGTATATAAGGATTTTATTGAAGTATCATCTTATAACACATTTGGAATTACGACGCTCATCTTATAGTTTTATTCAGTATATATATTTTTAGCTTGGCAGTGTATCTACACTTATATCAGTACTGGGAAAGAGTTTTAGTGAAATACAGACTTTTCTTACAGATCGGTAACTTATTAGTAATCTGTGAAGGCATGTGTTGTGTTAGAAGTTTAAATATTTATCTATCTAGTGGCGCTGTTGACAGAATGAGTGAAGGTCGCTGCTACGGTAACTCATTTGCTAGAAACTGCATAATGCCCGGACAAGTCCCTTAAATGCTCATATTATGAAATGATCACGGGCATATTATGTATATAGTCGTGTTACAATATTAGACACGCGATTTTTAAAAAGGCAGTGAATCTTTTTAAAAAGGCAATGACACGGTATTATAAAAACATGGTTACAAGATTTTATTGTAATAAATACTTCTTTTTATATCATCGACTCTACAAATGACTATACAGTCCGATTATGCTGTTCTCTCTAGACAAGAGCAAGTTTGATGTATGTTCCAGCAGAAGTAGTGGTGTGTTTTTAAACTTGATCTTCTATCACCAATAAAATTTCTCACAATTGTATCATTACGCGTTTTATCAGCCGAAAACTTCTTCAATATCTTACTGAACGGTATGTTCCGAGCTAAAAAATGTAAAAAGTACACGCAGTAGTGACCACAGACGGTGCTAAACGTGTCTTGGATCTGGTTGCTTTGATAATAATAAGTCTCACAATTCGTGTTCAGGAAAGTCACAAACTCGCTCGGAAAGATAGCGTTGTCAGCACATAATCCGTAGCTATCAAAAAATATGGCTTTCTTGGCGTCACAGAGCACGATTAATATCCAGTGTTTGCCAGGTTGGTGTGCGGGGTCTGTATTTACGATGAATCCGACAGGACGATGAGTTACCCGATGTGGTGGAAGCAAATCACACGGAAACACACCGCCAAACACATGGAATTATGACGCTCAACTTATAGTTTTATTCAGTATATATATTTTTAGCTTGGCAGTGTATCTACACTTATATCAGGACTGGGAAGAATGTACTTTTGTTACAGATCGGTAAGCTATTACTAAGCTGTGTATCTAAGGCTTGGGTTGTATTGAGAGGAGCATATTTTTCTATTTACTAGCTAACATGGTACATAGATATACATCTTTACTGGCACATAGAAATGTAGTACAACAGTGTTGACATGAATTGTCAGAATGAGTGAAGGTCGATGCTACGGTAATTCAGGCAAACAGTAAATAGTATTGCATTGTGTATAGTCAGTGGGATCTTTTAAAACCAACACATTTATGTGTATTCTGATAGCAGTGCCCATAGAATGAGTGAAGTTCGCTGCTATTGTGACATGTTAGAAACCACATATACTAAATAGCCCTGTATTGTGTCATGACCTGTAAGTACAATGAGAGAAGGTCGCATGCATTCATGAATTCATTTGTCTCTATTTACCTGTAAATGTGTGTAAAGGGGAAAGTCATGGCGAGATTGAAATAAATTGAAAAAGGACGCTTTTGCAGTATAAAATACAAATTTTATTAAGGTCTAAAATACATTATCATGGATAAAAATCCAAAGAGTGGGATATACAGCATGCAGAAAAAATAACCAAGGTGTT
The DNA here is from genome assembly GCA_033576555.1 of Oophaga sylvatica. Lineage (NCBI taxonomy): Eukaryota > Metazoa > Chordata > Amphibia > Anura > Dendrobatidae > Oophaga > Oophaga sylvatica. Next base: position 880,876,996 of record JARQOD010000001.1, read on the forward strand.
GACATGAAGTTACAGCTCAAAGACATATACATTATCATGAATAAAAATCCAAAAGAGTGGGATATAAAGCATGCAGAAAAATAGCCAAATGCAGACAGGTATGAACTACATTCAAATCAATATAAAATAGTGCACATCTCCATATCTTATATGTTATAACGATAATAGACTAATCCGGTGCTAAACAATAATAACCTACATATATTTGTCCATATATATGCAGTCTATGTAACTCACAATATCCCCAATAGGCAGACATATATGCACTATATATAGGATTATAAGTATCTCAATGAAGCATGTATATCAATAAAGTAACTTCCCCATCACAGATGCTAATATAATGATGTTACCATGCGAGTGCAGGGCTCACAATACATACAGTGCGTGCATATGAAGTCAATTAGCACATCCATATGAGGAGCTATATTAAAAAAGCAGTTGTGTATAGCTGGCCAATCAAATATTAGTTATGCGTTCGCTACCACTGTCAACCATAGCAGCTCTCATGATGCTAGCTAATCACAGATGCTAATATAATGATGTTAGCATGCAAGTGCAGGGCTCACAATACATACTGTGCGTGCATATGAAGTCAATTAGCACAGCCATATGAGGAGCTATATTAAAAAAGCAGCTGTGTATAGTTGGCCAATCAAATATTAGTTATGCGTTCGCTACCACTGTCAACCATAGCAGCTCTCATGATGCTAGCTAATCACAGATGCTAATATAATGATGTTAGCATGCAAGTGCAGGGCTCACAATACATACTGTGCGTGCATATGAAGTCAATTAGCACATCCATATGAGGAGCTATATTAAAAAAGCAGCTGTGTATAGTTGGCCAATCAAATATTAGTTATGCGTTCGCTACCACTGTCAACCATAGCAGCTCTCATGATGCTAGCTATTCTGATCAGCTTATCATATCAACCACGAAGCCTCTTTTAACCCCTTCACAATAATGTACAGAGGAGTTTTTATGTTTTAATACTGATAGACATATTGTGAACGGACATATAGGGTCCATGTGAGACACCATATTTTTCAAATATTAGTTAAGCGTATATTTCAACATTTTGCTCCTTCACAGATTTATTTTACATTATTTTTTTTATTTTGCTTAAGGATCGTGTACAGAGGAGTTTTTATGTTTTAATACTGATAGACATATTGTGAACGGACATATAGGGTCCATGTGAGACATGCCTGGACAAGTCCGGGCATGTCTGGGCATGCCTGGACAAGTCCTGGTCACGGGACAGCCGTGGAAAAAACAATACTGAAATTCAAAAACTATGTGCTGGCCGTTAACATGCGCACAGTCATCTAGAAAATATTGAGCGAGTTGCTTCACAAACCACACAAGGCGTGGTGATTGCCAATGTTCTCGGTATGCGCTACATACATGACCAACTGTATAGCCTGGGATGCGTAGCGTTCTTGCAGCGCAGGCCTATTTTTAAAGACGCTAAGCCCATCAGATATAAAAGACAGGCATGTTGAGACGTGTCCCGGCCTATTTTGGTACATACCCACTCCTATGCAACGATATTGAGTACCGTTCAACAAAAATCAGGTACAAACTTTTTAACATACCTGTGTTTCGGACCCTCAGACCATGCCAGAAGCACTCTGTGCCATGTACTCTAACTCATAATATTCGATTTTGATCAGCATTCAACAAAAAATTGGGTGCTAACTTTTTAGCATACCTGTGTTTCTATAGCGAATACACGGACCCCTACAGCGCAACCCTATAGTGTAGTTTAATGTAGGGGGCAAACAGATTATCGCTGGCGCTTGGAAATACCACATTTCATAGATGGTGCTGATCCGCTGAATCATTTTCAAACATTTCACGCCACTCATGCACCCACAGCACACTTATGCTGTACCAGCACCGCTGCAGCTAGCGCTTTTTAGCTAAAAAAGACCCTTATTTGCATCATTTTCATTATAGTACGACTGGTACATACCCACTCCTATGCAGCGATATTGAGTACCGTTCAACAAAAATCAGGTACAAACTTTTTAACATATCTGTGTTTCGGGCGCTCATGCCATACCAGAAGCACTCTGTGCCATGTACCATAGCCCATAATAATCGATCTTGATCAGTATTCAACAAAAAATTGGGTGCAAACTTTTTTAGCATAGCTGTGTTTCTGACTCCCATGTCGTACCAGAAAGACCTATTTTGGCACAGGACTACACCTATGCAACGGTTTTGACCACTACTCAACAAAAATGGCTACAAACTTTTTAACATATCTGTGTTTCGGACTATCATGTCATAGCAGAAGCACCCTGTGCCATGTACTCTAGACCATAATATTCGTTTTTGATCACCATTCAACAAAAAATTGCGGCATGTTGAGACGTGTCCCGGCCTATTTTGGCACATGACAAATGTTTCTGACTCTCATGTCATACCAGAAGCACCCTGTGCCATGTACTCTAGACCATAATATTTCACATCGGGTATGGGAACTACATAGCTTTGTTTTCTCAGGTATTTAAAAAAGTGTGGAAAACTGAAAATCCCGCGGCCTGTGGTAATTTAGTGAGAACTATATAGACAAATCGGGTATCGTCACACACGAGACCACGACACCTCGGGCTATCACATTTACCGGTAGTTTTCAAAAATCAGCTCCTTAACAATAAAGTAAGAATCGTAGCGTCCAGCATTGTGGTCTATAAATGTATAGTTTGAAAATTTACCGTTGCTAAAGAACAGTAAAAAGTCGTGCGTACAACTATCACCCCCAAAACTCTCACCACTATCACAAACACTATTGCCTACAGAGGCGCCCCGCGAGAATTTCCGTATGTGTGTATCAAGATGCTCCCGGCTATGACCGAATGTTTGCTCGTGGATGCTGGCATTTCCAGTGACATCATAGTTGTGTAAATGCGCTGGGGCACGTGTATCGATCCCCTAGGGTGTAATGCGTGATCATTTTAATTAATTTTCAATTCATAACCACACGTTCTCAGGCAGACAGGTTTATTTCACAGAAGTTGACTGTACAGTTGCATAATCTTTGTTTAAAATCATACATTTGCATAATTTTGTTTAAAATCGCACAGCTCTGCAATAATGTCGGGTGTTGGACATGCACTTATCAGTCTTTCATACGTGTCGCAGAAAGATTTTAGTCTGTTCTGCGAGAGTTTATTATGCACGTACTGTGCAGACATGTCAAGAAACATTTTGGTGTGTTCACCAGTCCATACGGGTGTTGGCGTGTAAGGTGAGCGACCATCATCCTTCTGCTTCTTACTTACACGCCGGCGCGATACCGCGCGTTTCTTTGACGGTAATGCATCGGCTGAATTGGCAGATGTTGGTTCCGCGTTGTTATTTGCAGATTCTGTAGCTTGACACAGACGTATATTCTTACGCCTACCACTCTCTGTATTCCCGGGGTGTGCGATTGGCGCGTCGCTTTCTCCACGATACGCGACACACCTGGGTGAACGTGGTTCAGTTCTCATCTCCGCTCTATTCTCAAATCCATTATTATTATTATACATTTATATAGCGCCATTTATTCCATGGCGCTTTACATATGAAAAGGGAAAAATATAGACAGATACAATAAACATGTGCTAGACAAGGGACACACAAGTACAGAAGGAGAGAGGACCCTGCCCGCGAGGGCTCACAGTCTACAGGGATGGGTGAGAATACACTAGGAGAGGGTAGAGCTGGTCGTGCGATGGTTCAGTAGACTGAGGATCATTGCAGGTTGTAGGCTTGTCGGAACAGGTGGGTCTTCAGGTTTTTCTTGAAGGTCTCTGTTGTTGGTGAAAGTCTGATGTTTTGCGGCAGGGAGTTCCAGAGTATGGGGGAAGCCCGGGAGAAGTCTTGTATGCGGTTGTGGGAAGAAGAGATGAGGGGGGAGTCGAGAAGAATCCATAATTGGATTGTTGCAAAACTCGCGAATGACGCTCCTCCGTAACTAAAGAAAAGACACGTGGTGTAGTTATCCGCTAAGCGGGGCGAGATATAGGAAAAGCTACAGGCCCCACTTTACTCTGATTCAACGCGACATTTGTAAAGCTACCAGCACCGATTATCTGTGAAACCGATGCATAATTGTTTGTATAAGTACACTATAGAGCGGCCTAGACATATATACTTACAAGTATCCCCCGGGTGCTGATCTACAGAGAATGCTGAATTAACAGACATCACGCTGCTCGTTCGCGCCCGTATGGGGCTGATTTCTCCATCAAACTGCAACCTCGTGGGCGATACTTTAGCCGCTAAAATAAAATATAACATACATGAATGCGCAAAGCACTCACAAAGCTAACTTGACACAGGTAAATAAAACTAGTTACCGCAGAAATTTTTATCTGCGTGTATAACTACACTATAGAGTTGCGTAGACATATATGCTTACAAGTCTGAGACGTGTAGTGTACTTCAGAGATTGGTGAATTAAACGGTGTGGAGTTGTTCGGTAGTTGTCGTATGGGGGTGTTTTCTTTTTCAACCTGCATACTCCTGCACGCTAGTTTAACAGCTGTAAATAAAATATAACTACCTCAGAAATGATATCTACAAGGCCCACACGCATAAAGCTAAATTCGCAAAGCTACCGTAACAAGCGTAAATAAAATATATCCGCTAGTTAAGGGTGGGGGCGCCGGGTACAGAGGATACAGACACATAACAGACGTGTTTCAAGCACTGTACAGACAACGCAGCGTATATAACTACAGATTTATATTATTAAAACATGTCTAGCTAACGTTCCTGTCAGCTAAAATAAAATTAACTGCATGGATTTTAGCGTCAGTCTATATTAATTATTAATATTAATAGTAGATGTTATAAATTTACAGTTACAGGGTAATGATGGTGGTGCTTCGGGTGTGAAATATTGTTTGAACGCGTTTAGCCGGCATGATCCCTCTGTAAAACATGAATGGGATGTTTTTTCTGTCTCGCAGTTCATGGTATTGACAGAGGCGTGTTCTCGCTGTTACCACTAATAAATACAGCCCAGCTCCCAAGCGATACACAGCTCACCTGTAAGGCTTCGCACCTCGCAGAACACACGCCATATCTGAACAGGAATAAAGTGAGTATTTTTATGGATTTCGTTTCAGTTATATTTAAGTTAGTATAGTTTAAGTATTTATTTGCATGAACAGATTAGTCGCGTTTTCATACTTGATCTTTATTTGCTTTAATTCAATAGAGAACCCTTTTTATTCAAGATGGAGTCCAGGCATTCTCGCGGTCAATATTCTGCTATGCTTTCACCAGAACAATCGGGTAAGTTTTACACAGTATATAGTGTACGCCGTATTGTATCGAGCTGTCTGAGTCTGCGCTTTGTATATATAAATTATATATTTCATTCTTTCTTATTTAAGAAGCGGGAGTCCATTCAGACTACTCCTACGAGAATCGGTTCATTACGCAGAACCTGTTAAAGGATAGCAACTCTGCTAGCGGGCGACGAGCCTCCAGCTCTCAGCAGTCTGTCACAGGCAAGAAACCTATAGATATATCAGATGTTTTAAGCCTATGTATCTAGTCTAATTAAATACAATTTCTCATACAGATACACCTGTAGCGGACTGGGCGGTTGAAAACACCGTGGCGGCTGAGGCGCTCGAGCATCGCGATTCCGATGTTGAGATCGTGGAGGATCCCCAGGATTCCGGTGTTGAGTTCGTAGAACAGGACTATAATCCTCTAACTCGCGCAATACCCTACGCTTCTAAAAGATGGAGTGATTCGCTAAGCACACGGCGCTGGAACAGAAAAGGTAGCGGTCCTTGAAACACGTCTGTTATGTGTCTGTATCCTCTGTACCCGGCGTCCCCACCCTTAACTAGCGGATATATTTTATTTACGCTTGTTACGGTAGCTTTGCGAATTTAGCTTTATGCGTGTGGGCCTTGTAGATATCATTTCTGAGGTAGTTATATTTTATTTACAGCTGTTAAACTAGCGTGCAGGAGTATGCAGGTTGAAAAAGAAAACACCCCCATACGACAACTACCGAACAACTCCACACCGTTTAATTCACCAATCTCTGAAGTACACTACACGTCTCAGACTTGTAAGCATATATGTCTACGCAACTCTATAGTGTAGTTATACACGCAGATAAAAATTTCTGCGGTAACTAGTTTTATTTACCTGTGTCAAGTTAGCTTTGTGAGTGCTTTGCGCATTCATGTATGTTATATTTTATTTTAGCGGCTAAAGTATCGCCCACGAGGTTGCAGTTTGATGGAGAAATCAGCCCCATACGGGCGCGAACGAGCAGCGTGATGTCTGTTAATTCAGCATTCTCTGTAGATCAGCACCCGGGGGATACTTGTAAGTATATATGTCTAGGCCGCTCTATAGTGTACTTATACAAACAATTATGCATCGGTTTCACAGATAATCGGTGCTGGTAGCTTTACAAATGTCGCGTTGAATCAGAGTAAAGTGGGGCCTGTAGCTTTTCCTATATCTCGCCCCGCTTAGCGGATTACTACACCACGTGTCTTTTCTTTAGTTACGGAGGAGCGTCATTCGCGAGTTTTGCAACAATCCAATTATGGATTTGAGAACAGAGCGGAGATGAGAACTGAACCACGTTCACCCAGGTGTGTCGCGTATCGTGGAGAAAGCGACGCGCCAATCGCACACCCCGGGAATACAGAAAGTGGTAGGCGTAAGAATATACGTCTGTGTCAAGCTACAGAATCTGCAAATAACAACGCGGAACCAACATCTGCCAATTCAGCCGATGCATTACCGTCAAAGAAACGCGCGGTATCGCGCCGTCGTGTAAGTAAGAAGCAGAAGGATGATGGTCGCTCACCTTACACGCCAACACCCGTATGGACTGGTGAACACACCAAAATGTTTCTTGACATGTCTGCACAGTACGTGCATAATAAACTCTCGCAGAACAGACTAAAATCTTTCTGCGACACGTATGAAAGACTGATAAGTGCATGTCCAACACCCGTCATTATTGCAGAGCTGTGCGATTTTAAACAAAATTATGCAAATGTATGATTTTAAACAAAGATTATGCAACTGTACAGTCAACTTCTGTGAAATAAACCTGTCTGCCTGAGAACGTGTGGTTATGAATTGAAAATTAATTAAAATGATCACGCATTACACCCTAGGGGATCGATACACGTGCCCCAGCGCATTTACACAACTATGATGTCACTGGAAATGCCAGCATCCACGAGCAAACATTCGGTCATAGCCGGGAGCATCTTGATACACACATACGGAAATTCTCGCGGGGCGCCTCTGTAGGTAATAGTGTTTGTGATAGTGGTGAGAGTTTTGGGGGTGATAGTTGTACGCACGACTTTTTACTGTTCTTTAGCAACGGTAAATTTTCAAACTATACATTTATAGACCACAATGCTGGACGCTACGATTCTTACTTTATTGTTAAGGAGCTGATTTTTGAAAACTACCGGTAAATGTGATAGCCCGAGGTGTCGTGGTCTCGTGTGTGACGATACCCGATTTGTCTATATAGTTCTCACTAAATTACCACAGGCCGCGGGATTTTCAGTTTTCCACACTTTTTTAAATACCTGAGAAAACAAAGCTATGTAGTTCCCATACCCGATGTGAAATATTATGGTCTAGAGTACATGGCACAGGGTGCTTCTGGTATGACATGAGAGTCAGAAACATTTGTCATGTGCCAAAATAGGCCGGGACACGTCTCAACATGCCGCAATTTTTTGTTGAATGGTGATCAAAAACGAATATTATGGTCTAGAGTACATGGCACAGGGTGCTTCTGCTATGACATGATAGTCCGAAACACAGATATGTTAAAAAGTTTGTAGCCATTTTTGTTGAGTAGTGGTCAAAACCGTTGCATAGGTGTAGTCCTGTGCCAAAATAGGTCTTTCTGGTACGACATGGGAGTCAGAAACACAGCTATGCTAAAATAGTTTGCACCCAATTTTTTGTTGAATACTGATCAAGATCGATTATTATGGGCTATGGTACATGGCACAGAGTGCTTCTGGTATGGCATGAGCGCCCGAAACACAGATATGTTAAAAAGTTTGTACCTGATTTTTGTTGAACGGTACTCAATATCGCTGCATAGGAGTGGGTATGTACCAGTCGTACTATAATGAAAATGATGCAAATAAGGGTCTTTTTTAGCTAAAAAGCGCTAGCTGCAGCGGTGCTGGTACAGCATAAGTGTGCTGTGGGTGCATGAGTGGCGTGAAATGTTTAAAAATGATTCAGCGGATCAGCACCATCTATGAAATGTGGTATTTTCCAAGCGCCAGCGATAATCTGTTTGCCCCCTACATTAAACTACACTATAGGGTTGCGCTGTAGGGGTCCGTGTATTCGCTATAGAAACACAGGTATGCTAAAAAGTTAGCACCCAATTTTTTGTTGAATGCTGATCAAAATCGAATATTATGAGTTAGAGTACATGGCACAGAGTGCTTCTGGCATGGTCTGAGGGTCCGAAACACAGGTATGTTAAAAAGTTTGTACCTGATTTTTGTTGAACGGTACTCAATATCGTTGCATAGGAGTGGGTATGTACCAAAATAGGCCGGGACACGTCTCAACATGCCTGTCTTTTATATCTGATGGGCTTAGCGTCTTTAAAAATAGGCCTGCGCTGCAAGAACGCTACGCATCCCAGGCTATACAGTTGGTCATGTATGTAGCGCATACCGAGAACATTGGCAATCACCACGCCTTGTGTGGCTTGTGAAGCAACTCGCTCAATATTTTCTAGATGACTGTGCGCATGTTAACGGCCAGCACATAGTTTTTGAATTTCAGTATTGTTTTTTCCACGGCTGTCCCGTGACCAGGACTTGTCCAGGCATGCCCAGACATGCCCGGACTTGTCCAGGCATGTCTCACATGGACCCTATATGTCCGTTCACAATATGTCTATCAGTATTAAAACATAAAAACTCCTCTGTACATGATCCTTAAGCAAAATAAAAAAAATAATGTAAAATAAATCTGTGAAGGAGCAAAATGTTGAAATATACGCTTAACTAATATTTGAAAAATATGGTGTCTCACATGGACCCTATATGTCCGTTCACAATATGTCTATCAGTATTAAAACATAAAAACTCCTCTGTACATTATTGTGAAGGGGTTAAAAGAGGCTTCATGGTTGATATGATAAGCTGATCAGAATAGCTAGCATCAAGAGAGCTGCTATGGTTGACAGTGGTAGCGAACGCATAACTAATATTTGATTGGCCAACTATACACAGCTGCTTTTTTAATATAGCTCCTCATATGGATGTGCTAATTGACTTCATATGCACGCACAGTATGTATTGTGAGCCCTGCACTTGCATGCTAACATCATTATATTAGCATCTGTGATTAGCTAGCATCATGAGAGCTGCTATGGTTGACAGTGGTAGCGAATGCATAACTAATATTTGATTGGCCAACTATACACAGCTGCTTTTTTAATATAGCTCCTCATATGGCTGTGCTAATTGACTTCATATGCACGCACAGTATGTATTGTGAGCCCTGCACTTGCATGCTAACATCATTATATTAGCATCTGTGATTAGCTAGCATCATGAGAGCTGCTATGGTTGACAGTGGTAGCGAACGCATAACTAATATTTGATTGGCCAGCTATACACAACTGCTTTTTTAATATAGCTCCTCATATGGATGTGCTAATTGACTTCATATGCACGCACTGTATGTATTGTGAGCCCTGCACTTGCATGCTAACATCATTATATTAGCATCTGTGATGGGGAAGTTACTTTATTGATATACATGCTTCATTGAGATACTTATAATCCTATATATAGTGCATATATGTCTGCCTATTGGGGGATATTGTGAGTTACATAGACTGCATATATATGGACAAATATATGTAGGTTATTATTGTTTAGCACCGGATTAGTCTATTATCATTATAACATATAAGATATGGAGATGTGCACTATTATATATTGATTTGAATGTAGTTCATACCTGTCTGCATTTGGCTATTTTTCTGCATGCTTTATATCCCACTCTTTTGGATTTTTATTCATGATAATGTATATGTCTTTGAGCTGTAACTTCATGTCAACACCTTGGTTATTTTTTCTGCATGCTGTATATCCCACTCTTTTGGATTTTTATCCATGATAATGTATTTTAGACCTTAATAAAATTTGTATTTTATACTGCAAAAGCGTCCTTTTTCAATTTATTTCAATCTCGCCATGACTTTCCCCTTTACACACATTTACAGGTAAATAGAGACAAATGAATTCATGAATGCATGCGACCTTCTCTCATTGTACTTACAGGTCATGACACAATACAGGGCTATTTAGTATATGTGGTTTCTAACATGTCACAATAGCAGCGAACTTCACTCATTCTATGGGCACTGCTATCAGAATACACATAAATGTGTTGGTTTTAAAAGATCCCACTGACTATACACAATGCAATACTATTTACTGTTTGCCTGAATTACCGTAGCATCGACCTTCACTCATTCTGACAATTCATGTCAACACTGTTGTACTACATTTCTATGTGCCAGTAAAGATGTATATCTATGTACCATGTTAGCTAGTAAATAGAAAAATATGCTCCTCTCAATACAACCCAAGCCTTAGATACACAGCTTAGTAATAGCTTACCGATCTGTAACAAAAGTACATTCTTCCCAGTCCTGATATAAGTGTAGATACACTGCCAAGCTAAAAATATATATACTGAATAAAACTATAAGTTGAGCGTCATAATTCCATGTGTTTGGCGGTGTGTTTCCGTGTGATTTGCTTCCACCACATCGGGTAACTCATCGTCCTGTCGGATTCATCGTAAATACAGACCCCGCACACCAACCTGGCAAACACTGGATATTAATCGTGCTCTGTGACGCCAAGAAAGCCATATTTTTTGATAGCTACGGATTATGTGCTGACAACGCTATCTTTCCGAGCGAGTTTGTGACTTTCCTGAACACGAATTGTGAGACTTATTATTATCAAAGCAACCAGATCCAAGACACGTTTAGCACCGTCTGTGGTCACTACTGCGTGTACTTTTTACATTTTTTAGCTCGGAACATACCGTTCAGTAAGATATTGAAGAAGTTTTCGGCTGATAAAACGCGTAATGATACAATTGTGAGAAATTTTATTGGTGATAGAAGATCAAGTTTAAAAACACACCACTACTTCTGCTGGAACATACATCAAACTTGCTCTTGTCTAGAGAGAACAGCATAATCGGACTGTATAGTCATTTGTAGAGTCGATGATATAAAAAGAAGTATTTATTACAATAAAATCTTGTAACCATGTTTTTATAATACCGTGTCATTGCCTTTTTAAAAAAGATTCACTGCCTTTTTAAAAATCGCGTGTCTAATATTGTAACATGACTATATACATAATATGCCCGTGATCATTTCATAATATGAGCATTTAAGGGACTTGTCCGGGCATTATGCAGTTTCTAGCAAATGAGTTACCGTAGCAGCGACCTTCACTCATTCTGTCAACAGCGCCACTAGATAGATAAATATTTAAACTTCTAACACAACACATGCCTTCACAGATTACTAATAAGTTACCGATCTGTAACAAAAGTCTGTATTTCACTAAAACTCTTTCCAGTACTGATATAAGTGTAGATACACTGCCAAGCTAAAAATATATATACTGAATAAAACTATAAGATGAGCGTCGTAATTCCAAATGTGTTATAAGATGATACTTCAATAAATCCTTATATACTAGTTATATACAGAAGTCTGTATTTAACTAGAACTCCTTATACATTTACTGGGTCCTTAAAAGTTTCTTCCTGAGAGTTATAAAATCAAGAAGCGCTCTTTAATACAATAATACTCCACAGAATAATCTAATCCAGTGGATAAAATATCAATAGACATGAATAAATCACTTTGATTGAAATTCACAAATCCAGCAGACCAGATTTCACAGCCTGAGCAAAGTTCAGCCAGGGGACGTGACGACCTGGATCAATCTGACAGGGAGACAGATTAAATGATAGGGGGCGTGTCGACCTGTCAGATTTGAGTTTGACGAATAATGGGGTCCCTATACTACTACTGTTTCATTTTATTGGTCATCAGTCAATGTTGTTCTACTTCTGCTGCATAAGTCATTGCTGTTCCAGTTCTGCTACATCTGTCATAGCTGTTCCAGCTCTATTTCTCTGGTCTAACATTTCCTCTACTTGTCATTATTTCTTCAACACCAGTTCACCTCAATACAACAGTCCGGCTGCACCAGTGCTATCAGTCCATACTGCTCAAGAACTGTACATCCGGATCATTGACTTCTAAGATTCACTTCACCAAGTGAGACATCACATATCCCTTATTTTCTAGTTAAATTCCTTTCCTTTAAATGATTGGATTTTCCCTATGGAAAAATTCCTTTCTTTTCCTATAGCAAATCAATCTCATACTTGTGATTTGCTATTCAGAGTGTTCACCAGAATAGTATGAGAAAACTTGTTTCACTGCTACCAAACAGATTTTTGCATACATCAGGGCCAGTCACAATGTTCTCAAAATGGCCCTGGAGACCCAAAACAGCAAGTTACAGTGCCTTGATAAGCAAGCTAGTCACATTGTCCTCACTGAAGTGTTTCTTAATGTGTTTTATTAAACTTAGTTACTTTGAAAAACTCTTAGAAAAAAATTAATTTTTTTAAATGACTAATTTTTAGCAGGAGGCAGAATGAACAATATCTACAATTAGCTGAAGAGCTCGGCGTTGCCCAGGCATAGTAACTAACTGTGGTTAGTTATAACAAATTATAATGATTATATTGCACATAAAAACATTTCACATCATATATTCAACACTACAGATTTGCAACACAAATTAACCAAATGATTACCCAAATATTGATAGTACTTTATTTTCAACTCATTCAAGAGCCATTTCATAAATAACATTTTGGTTTTTCCTTCCAGTGCAAACATGAACAGATTTTTGGCAGTTCCAACTCAAGTTTAAAGCGAACCTGTCATCAAGATTTTGCTAAGTAAACTACAGGCATTGTCAGGTTGGCGATTTTACACTGATTAAAATGATACCTGGGTTGGAGTAATCCGTCTTGTGTTTGAATTTTTACATTAATGAGATGCTGGTGCTCCGGGGCGTGCCGGTATGCAGGTCTTTTTTGGTGCTCTGGCCTCATCTTGATTATTCTGGACTTAAATGACAGGTCACTGAACCTTCAGTGACGTGCTTCTATTTTAAATACTGCGTCTGCGCTTTTAATATTGTGGTCTTCAAAAAAGAAAAATTTTGCTTCAACAAAACGGCCCATACGCAATAGCATCTATCGTCAAGCAATGCTCTCAATCTGCA
>JARQOD010000001.1:880890499-880936112 GCA_033576555.1 Oophaga sylvatica
CATTGTGGTGGAGCCTTCTAAGTGATGAAACTAAGTCCTTACTTTTGCAGCGTCCTGCTCAAAGTCCCTGTTCCACCTGACTCCGGTTACGTATTGACACTTAGGGCTGCTCTCTGCGACCTGTAGTCCAGATGCCTCCGGTTTTCTTGTTACTAAGCTTGAAACTGTAGCAACGCTTCGGACCCCGGTGTCCGGCAATTTAGTGCAGGTAATGCAATACCTGTTGCACTTCTCTAACTTCTCCACTGCGCCCTTCGCCCTGCTTCACGCTCTTAACATAAGCACTTGTGGCTTTGAGGTGAAAAGTCAGCTTTCTTCTAGAGCTCACTGAATAGCTCTCAGTATCTTCCAAGTCCACTCTGGACTGAGACTGAACTGCACTGTCCTCTGACAGGAAACAGACTCTTCTTTCTCCTCTCCTTCAGACTAATCTCATCTGATCTCAACTCCAACTGAACTCCTCTCTCTCTGCCACGTGTCACTCCCCCTTATATCTCAGATGGGTGTGTCTGAAAGTGTGAGTGACAGTGAATGAATATCAAGCGTTGCTGTTACCTTCCTGTGCACTCTCCTGGATTTTTATGTGTGCCTGCGTAGCTGGGCCACACATCCCCCCTTGGTAAAACACAGCACTCCCGGGCTGTAAAAGACAAAAAGAACATTTTGTTTTGCATTAACATCAACATTTTAAACTCTTCCCATCCGGGAGGTAAGACTTCTTGAACGTTACAATTTGTACAATGAAGAATACAAAAGTATCAAAAGTATCAAAATATCAAACATTCTCATATATACAAGATACTTGTGGAGGACCCGCACCAAAAACCTCCCACGTGGGTCCTGGGTGGGCTGCAGGACTTCTGACTGCAGACCTCACTCTAGGCCCACCATACGGGTTTTTCTTCAGAGGTAGATAGCAATGGTTTCATGTAAAACCAAGATAATGCACCGTAGCGCAACTATTTACAAAGACAAGTTCTTGGGCTGGCACAGTCCTCAGCCTCTCAGTCCATGAGGGTTGAACACATACCAAATAATTACATTATATATATACTTTTCAAGTATTCACATTATAATTTAACTTTCACTTTAACTTTTCAAATTCTCTTGTACCCAGCCGGGTATTCTAATATGTAAACTATGTAACATTCTCGTACATAAAAGACAATAAAGTGCAATTTTCAAAATTCTCAAACTTTTTACATTTCTTGGATGCGGTAAACCCCTGTCTGGGTCCTACCGGTGTTCACTTTTACAACTCTCAATGACGTCTTCCACTCCTGGGGCTGGAACGACGCTATGTTCTTTGGACCTCATAACAAATAAGTCATGGCCCGATATCAGTGTTTGCGTGGCCACAGTCCTTGTGCGAACCACTCGGGACGCAACGGGTGTCTCAGGCAAATATTGACTTCTCATCAAAGATGTAGGCTTAGGCTGCGATTTAACTGTGGTCGCATCATCCGGTTGCGATACAAAATGAGTCGCAGGTTTCGTTGCGGGATACGTTGCTGATTGCGATGCAGGGGGCGATGCCGGGGCACGGCCCGGTGCGGTGGGAGCTCGGGACTCGGACGCTTCGGCACCGGCGTCGGGAACGGGGTCATTAACGATGGAGACGTTCAGGGCATACCACCCCTTCATACCCCAGTGACGGGTGTAGTTCACAATGTCCCCATTAATCAGGTCCCTCCCAGGATGACCGATGGGCAGGTGGGATTCTACGTCCCTGCGGCTTACAAAGACCCCTGGATAGAGGCCCGGCTCGCGGATGAAGCCCCAGCCCTTGCAGAGCTGGAACTCGGTGACGCACCCCTGCCGCCGCGGTTCCCGTCGGGTACCTTTTTCTTGGCGGACGCTTTCCTTGTCAGCTATGAACTCCTCATGCTGCCGTTGTCGGGACCGCTGGATGTTCCGCTCTTCCTCCTGCTGCTGTTTCACTCTCTCGCTGTGCTGCCAGGCATTTCCGGCTTGGAGGTCGTAAGTCACGTCGTCCAGACGCTCCATCTCATCCCAGTCGATTTCTGGCAATGACGGCTGGGACCCATCGGTGATCTCACTGGGGAACCGTACTCTGCTGTGGCCTCTTGGCTTGGCTGGCACTCCGGACCGGGCAGGACCTCCTCAGCCTCCTTCGCCTCCACCTCCGCATCGGTGGGATCAGGTACAGCACTTTTGGTAGCATCCTCCGGTCGTCCCTCAGCCTTTCTCAGCAGCGATCTTGGGAAATCAGGAGACGGCATTATGCTTGTAGGAGAGAACACTGCGTCCCACAGCAGCCGCTGTGTTTGGGCACGCCAATGTTTCTACGTCTCCTTTAGATCGGCATGACTCTGGAGCTTCCTCCTTAGCTCCGCGTTCTCCTTCCGCAGCTCCGTCATGGCGGGGTCGGTGTCCCTATCCGGGGACAGCTCTGGCACAGGTAGGAAATCTTCCGGTCCTCGGCACAGATTCTCCTGTCCTTCCGCCATCTCGTCCCAGGCCAGACTGTAGTTTCCATCTGGAACAATCTGGTCTCTTCCGTGGAGGCGGGCTTTGCGTCTCCTCCTCTTCGGATAGAGGATGAAGAGGAGGCGGATTTCTTTAGCAGTGGGGCAGGACCGCACATTATAGTAGCCTTTGGAGAGGGCGGCCATATCTTTCGCGCCTCAGGGGGGTACACGCCCACGAATGCACGTCCACCTTCTTCACCAGCGCCTCAGGGCGCCAACATGGCGGCAAAATGGCGGTTTTTGGCGCCAAATGTAGCAAACAGTCTTTTTCACCAAACAGTTCAATATAGGCACACAGGACTCACAATTGCAAGTTTCGCATCCTGTTCGTGACGCCAAGAAAGATGATGCGCACCACACTGAGGTGGTACCAGGGCTATGGGGTACTCGGCACCGAGCCCATAGAAGTCTATGGGGGTTGTCACTGGCAGCGGGGCTCGGTCCGTGGCCCTGGGCGATCTTGTAATGGGGGAGATATTTACAGGGGATTTTTAGGATAGGTAGTTCGTGACGCCACCTGTGGTATCTGGTAATTGGACCAGCGCTGCTATAAGGACTTTCACAGGGGATGTTATGGGGCAGCTGGGTGGTAAGTCTCCCACAGGTGAGACTGGTCCCTGGAAGTCTATGGTGATGATGCAGGGTGTAGTAAGAATTCAGTCACACACAATGCAGCTTCTTTTCATACCTTTTACTGGTAGATGGTTCATGCAGATCCCGGGGAGCTGGTCGGGGTGGAGAATGCACATTCGGGTAACAGCTGAGCAGGTTAGAGGCCTCCTTAACTTCAAATGTAGGTGAGTCCAACTTGCCTGAAGCGAAGTTAACTCTGAATCTCCAGCTTTCTCAATAGCTGTACTGCCCGGCCAACATTGTGGTGGAGCCTTCTAAGTGATGAAACTAAGTCCTTACTTTTGCAGCGTCCTGCTCAAAGTCCCTGTTCCACCTGACTCCGGTTACGTATTGACACTTAGGGCTGCTCTCTGCGACCTGTAGTCCAGATGCCTCCGGTTTTCTTGTTACTAAGCTTGAAACTGTAGCAACGCTTCGGACCCCGGTGTCCGGCAATTTAGTGCAGGTAATGCAATACCTGTTGCACTTCTCTAACTTCTCCACTGCGCCCTTCGCCCTGCTTCACGCTCTTAACATAAGCACTTGTGGCTTTGAGGTGAAAAGTCAGCTTTCTTCTAGAGCTCACTGAATAGCTCTCAGTATCTTCCAAGTCCACTCTGGACTGAGACTGAACTGCACTGTCCTCTGACAGGAAACAGACTCTTCTTTCTCCTCTCCTTCAGACTAATCTCATCTGATCTCAACTCCAACTGAACTCCTCTCTCTCTGCCATGTGTCACTCCCCCTTATATCTCAGATGGGTGTGTCTGAAAGTGTGAGTGACAGTGAATGAATATCAAGCGTTGCTGTTACCTTCCTGTGCACTCTCCTGGATTTTTATGTGTACCTGCGTAGCTGGGCCACACATATATACCTTACATAGTCTCCTTTATTATCTATATTGCCATTCCTTATTACACAGTGCCCTCTTTTGTTATGTACAGCACTGTCCCTTACATATCGGATTATATAAAACCCTGTTTTTATCAAATACTGTCCTCGCTTGGTAGATATATAATGCAATGATGGCTGAATGGGAATGGGAAGCTTCTTTTCTGATGAAGAAGCTGATGGATTGGTCTTCTGGTCACCGGCTGCTCCATCATCAGTCATTTTATATCTAACAAGAGAGGACTATGTAATAAAAGAGGGCTCTGTAAATAACAAAAATAGCAAGAATACTCTATTTAAGGGACAGCACATTACATAACAGCAGAGAAAGTTATATAATAAGGGACGGCACCACATATAGCTAGACATGATGGTACATAATAAGTGACGGTGTTATACATAATAAAAGAGGAAACTATGTAACTAAGGACGGTGTGATACATAATAAGTGAGTACACTATATACTAAGGGACTGTGCTGTACATAATGAGTGAGTAAACTATTTACTAAGGGACTGTGCTTTACATAATAAGGCTACATTCCTGTATCCGTGTGCAGTGTCGGTGTACTGGCCATTTTTAAAGATGCATTGAACATGTCCTATTCTGATCCTCCAAATCTGATCACAACAGGACATTCTCTTACCCTCACGGATATCATTCTCAGTTCTCGATTTTCACAGATGTGTGATTGTATCTATAAAACTCTACGAGTCCATGTGCCGTCTGATAAAAAAAATCTGGTAGCACATAGATATTTCACACAAATGTGAGAATGTGGCCTAAGGGATTCATTATCACTCCAAGTACTAAAGTACAGATACAGAATAATATTTACTTTCAGGAACTTACCTCTCACATCTCATCTGATTAGAGTCATTTTCTGCTGTTTCTTCTACATTTGGTCTGTGTCACGCTTGTGTAAGGGGGTGAAGCACAGGAAGAGTCGGGTGGGATTTATCTCCTCCGCTCCGTGTCCGGAACCTTGGTGTTGTGCAACAAGTTCCCCAAGGGTGATGTTAGCAGACGCAGACAGGAAGCGAGTCAGACCGAGGGCGGGAGAATCTGGCGCGCTGACAGGAGGGAAGTGTGTGCAGGAGATGGAGGAACAGATAGCTGCACATGAGGGAGGAATAATTGCTCCCTGTAAAAGAGATAAGAGCCAGACAGGGAGCAGACTGGCTGACTGTGTGTATGTGAATCAGGAGACTCTTGCGATTGAAACCAGATTCCCTCCTGACCACACGGGGACAGAGACTCGCTCGCATAGTTGCAGCAGCCACAGTGACGGGTCAGAGTTAGTGTTGAGCGATACGATACTGCAAATATCAGGTATCGGCCGATATTAGCTGTATCGGGCTTTCGATTCCAAGATCCGATATTGTCGTCATATCGGATACCGGAATCGGAATTGTCACTGTCACTGTCAGTGTCCGTCGGTCGGGTCTGTCAGGAGTCAGCGGCACTTACCTGGCAGAAGATCTCCGGCGGTCACGGCCTGGACTGCTTGATGGCCGACATCATCTTTCCCCGGCGGTCACATGCAGTTTCTCGCGATAACTGCAGTGACTGCTGGGTAATCCCGGCCGTAAAGCAGTCAGTCCGATGACGTCACCGCCGGGGAAGCAGGTAATGAGCTGTGCTGCGTCGGGATGTTAGGCTCTGCCTGTCATTCCGATGTAGCAGAGCTGGATCGTCGTGGGACATTCGTTACTATGGACTGCGTCGGACAGGTGGTATACTGTTGGTTTGTTTTTTTCCTTTTTTTACAGGAGATCGATGGCGTCGCAGGAATGAGAGAGTAATAAAAGAAATGAAAACTGTGTTGTCTCTTTTATTTCATTAAAAGACTTTTTTCTTGCTGTGTCTTTTTTTTATACATTTAAAAACTTTGAGATTAATAATGGATCGGTGTCTTATTGACGCCTATCCATTATTAACCGGGCTTATTGTCACCGTGCAATCAACGGTGACATTAACCCCTTATTACCCCACTTGCCACCGCTACAGGGCAGTGGGAAGAGCCGGGTAAAGTGCCACAATTGGCACATCTTTTGATGCGCCAAATGTGGGGCTGCTGTAGCCTGGTATTATCAGGCTGTTGAGGGCCAAAATCCATGGGCCTTGACAGTCTTTTAATACCAGGCCGCAGCAGTCTGCATTTTACTTGGCTGGTTAACAAAAATAGGGGGACCCCTACGCCGTTTTTTTTTCGAGGGGATCCCTATTTTTGTTAACCAGCCAAGATAAGCAGACTGCTGTGGCCTGGTATTATCAGGCTGGCAAGGTCCATGGATATTGGATCCTTACCAGCCTGAAAAACCAGGCCTCAGCAGTCTGCTTCATCTGGCTGGTTAACAAAAATAGGGGGGACCCCACGCCAATTTTTTTTCGAGGGGATCCCCTATTTTTGTTAACCAGCCAAGATATGCAGACTGCTGTGGCCTGGTATTATCAGGCTGGCAAGGTCCATGGATCTTGGCTCCTTACCAGCCTGAAAAACCAGGCCTCAGCAGTCTGCTTCATCTGGCTGGTTAACAAAAATAGGGGGGACCCCACGCCAATTTTTTTTCGAAGGGAACCCCTATTTTTGTTAATCAGTTCCCTCTAACGTCACTGATGGTGTCCCTGGCTGACCTGAAGTGAAAGTGGAAAGTAATAAATTAAGCTTTCCACTTCCTCTCCTGTCAGCCAGGAGAGGAACTCATTCATTTGGGGGTTTACTGTGAGGCTGCAGCATTAGCTGCGGTCCCTGCAGTAAACATTAACCCTTTCTGAAGGATTACACCGTGGGACCTGACTGTGCATGGGATAGGTAAGAATAATTTTGCTTTTTTATTTTATTTTTATTACAGGAAATGGTTTTTGCAGTCAAATAAAAGATGGTCAAAAACATGTGTCTTTATTTCATTAAAATGATTTTTCATTAAAGTGTGTGTGTTTTATTTTTATTTCATGCAATAGGATTAATAATTGATAGTTGTATAATTGACAGCTCTCAATTATTAACCTGGCTTAAGGTGACCTTTCAATTGCAAGGTGGCTTTAACCCCTTATTAACCCATTCGCCACCGCTACAGGGCAATGGGAATAGACGGGCAAAGTGCCAGAAAGGGCGAATCTAATTATAGATTTGTCTTTTCTGGGGTGTCTGGGGGCAGATGTTAGTAGCCAGGGGGGGGCCAAAAATAATGGTCCCTCTCTGGGCTATTATTATCTGCCCCCCTGCTGGCTTTGTCTGTCTGGTTGCGAAAATAGGGCGGGAGCCCACGCATTTTTTTTCAGCAATTTTACACCTCATATATATATATATATATATATATATATATATGTATATATATATATATATATATATATATATATATATATATACATGTCATTGAATGTATATATATATATATATATATATATACATGTCATTGAATTTGTGACACATATATATATATTTATATTTATAGTTCATACACTTCTACATAGTATAATAGCCGCTAATTCAATTGCCGGCTTTTGTGAAAATGCAGAACCCGACATGAAATGACACATGGTTTACATAGAGTTAACCTTGTCATTTCAAGTTGTTTGATCTATTGTTTTCACTAACAATTACATCAGTCTATGTGTGCAAAATTTCACACCTGTAGGGGTTAATTAAAGGTGTAAATTCGTAGCAAAAAAGTCCGTTTTTTTTACAACGAATTTACACCTTTAATTAACCCCTACAGGTGTGAAATTTTGCACATATAGACTGATGTAATTGTTTGTGCAAATCACATATCAAACTACATGAAAAGACATGGTTAACCCTATGTACACCAAGTGTCATTTCATGTCGGGTGCTTCTGTCTTTTCACAGAAGCCGGCTTTACCCGGCAATTGAATCAGAGGCTATTTTACTATGTAGAAGTGTATAAACTATACATATATGTATATATATATATATGTCACAATGACATGTATATATATATATATATATATGTATTCTATGTGTGTATATTTTGTGTTTACAACGAAAGAAAGGGTTTTTTTAGTTGCGATATTTTGTTCCCATAGACTTACATGGGACTTCCGGTATCGGTATCGGGTATCGCCGATATTTTAGTGATATCGGCGATACCATTCCGATCCGATATTTTTGGATATCGGAAAGTATCGCTCAACACTAGTCAGAGTCCCTGACCTCAGCCGAGGAGATTAGCCAAAGACTGAGCTTTGTTCGGGAGTAGAGACTATTAGTTCTTAAGCAGAGACTCAGAGCAGGGAAGATTCACTTGTCCCAGTTTCCCCTTGCCTACCATATTAACCCCTTCCTACCACATTAACCCCTGAGAACCTGGTGACCAGTTCACAGGAACTACAGCATCCACAGTGAGACTATAAGTGCCGCTGCTGATGGCACCAACATTGGAGAGGACGATCCGGCGAGGACAAGATTTCTTCAGACTGATAAGTTTTCCTGAAACTCCCGTTAATTATCGTTATTCTGCTCCACTGTTTGATTACTCGTTTACAGACTTCATATTCTGATAATATATTAGTTTGTTTCCCCCTGTTTTCTCCCTGCGAGGAGAATCTTATCCTTGTAAATAAATCCTTCACTGTTGATCTGGCTCTGTTCCGTGGTGACATACCCTACACCTGCACGTTATTACACTTGGACACGGGTAAGTCCTGCAGATGACACACCACACACCAACAATTTATTTAAATTACCTCCTTGTTCAGGCAGGTGGACTCTTTCTAAGCCAACAAAACATAAAACTTTAGAATCGGAACTGTGTGTTTCACGAATATTTTCAATTAATCCAGTGGAGCCTTATCCGGATCTTATCGATTTGCAGTGTTCTCTGAACCTCACATAAAGAGGTCTTATTGTTTTTCCTATACAACACCTTCAGCATGGAAAGAAAATGATAAATACAACGAACTGGGAGGTAATTTAAATAAGTAACTCTTATGTAGAAAAACCTAATGCATCTTTGGCACAAAACCTCAGGGTCCATTCGGCTTCAACGATAAAGTAGGCATGAGTGTGTTTTTGTTACCGAATTCATTTGTATTCTGTATGTTTTTTCCAATTGTTTTTAATGCTCGTTATGGTCATTTGCTAAACAGAGGTGTGTGCAGCTATATAAATATTGCCCCCTTTGCATTAGCCAAAGCGTAAGAAGCATGTGGAACGGCCGTCGTCCACCACAGAACCGACTCCCAGCCTCCACAATTTTAATCATGATGTATTGAATAAACAAGATTTTTTTATTGGAAATCAGAGTGTCACCCTTCAATTCTCCTCTTGGATTCCTGATGACACTGCATGTCTGGGGAGCTGCACCTGTATCCGTGAAGCGAAAGTGCTGCCAGCCTGCCGTGGATCCATCAAGGTACTCACATTATGTTTAGTGCCGGTGTCTCCATGCTTGTTTTCAAAAGACCACAGAAAAAACATGCCCCCGTCCCACGGTGAACCACAGGCAACCTAGTTTGAAAAGAGACTCCTCCCACCTACATGGGTTTGTCCCTCTGCATTTGCGTGTCCTCCCTAGGAAGAACAACAAGGGATAGAGTTGGTGTATGGCTCTCCCTGAGCCATCTATCCAACCGGATAGCAAGGGTCATGGAGTCCTCCAACGACTCAGGAGTAGCATACTGCACCAGAGTATACTGAAGCCTAGCTGACAGACCCTGACAGAAATGATTCCTAAGCGCAGGGTCATTCCAGGAAGTGTCAGTGACCCATCTCCGGAACTCCAAGCAGTACTCCTCAGCCAGCCGGCCCCCTGCTTAATTTTCAGGAGTTTAAGCGCAATCAGGATCCACATACACCAGTGCCAAAGCCGAGAAAAACTCTTCAACCAACCACAAGGATGGTGAATCAGTCGGCAAGGAGAAGACTCAGGACTGAGCACAACCATTAAGAAGGGAGACTACGATCCCCATGTGTTGTTCCTCACTTCTGAGGAAAGAGGGCGGCGTCTGAAATACAATTTACAGGCCTCTTTGAAGACCATAAATTTATCTCACAGGAAAACCTGTCAGGGAGAGATATTTTGGGTTTTGGTTGAGCCTGGACATGAGCCATAGGGTCTCCGGGAACATGGTAAGGTCGATAATAACTTCACGATCAGACACGGGTAAGTTCAGCGGACGACACAACATATACCAACAACGGGATGGAATAGGGAGAGGAAGGCCCTAACAGTAGTTAGCGTGGGATGTGGCACTCCTGACTCCAACCTGTGCCTGTCCCTAAACTCCCTAATGCTCTATGTGGGTCCTTCCCCTGCCACCATCACATGCCTGGTCCTTGATTGTCTTCTCAATAAATTCTGGCTAGTGCACTGGCTGGCAAGTTCACTAGCCTCAACACTGCAGTTAATAACAACACAGGGGAAGTGACAAACCCGAGACAGACAAAGATAAGTATTGTTTATACTCAGCAACTTGCTCTGCTGCAAAGCTCCAAAAAGCAGAGCTTACGGCACCAAAAATCGAAAACTCCACAGCAGCCGCAGCTACACCACTGCCACCAGAGAGCTCCTAACTCCAGGGTGGTCTGCAAAGAATAATTCTATTACTGACAGTCAGCTGATGCGTCATGTGACTATTTAAAGGATGGTGGGCGTGGTCACCACCCACATCAGCTGACTAGCAACAAAGCACCTGCCAGCAAGGATACTGACATTAACCCTTGCTGGCCCAAAAGAAAAAAAGCAACATCTAAATTATAGCAGAACCAGGGCTGCCATGAATCGAAAAATGAATTGTGACAGTCAGACTTTCATGTCGATCTCTTCCTGGCATGACTTGTCTAGTCACGATGATCGTCGCAGCCCTGAAAAAAACGAGGATACATCTATTGTATATGTACATGTTTCTCCCATGCACTGCGCCCCGAAAGTACAGATATTTACCCCACCATTAATAAACTATTAGCCACACAGCAAAAAAAATCTAAAGTGATAAGCAACACTCTTCCCCCCATTGACTCTCATCTCTGCTGCCCAAAAATATAAATTATTTAGTCTTTGTGACTCTCCCCAATTAAAGTTAAGGCTATATGTGCACAGAAAGCACGCAGTATTTTATAGAACAAGCAAAGTGAATGAGATTCCTGAAGTCTCATGCACACGTTGCTTATTTTTTCCTTGCAGATCTGCAGCAGATTAAAATCTGCATAATGTCAATTCTTGCAGCGTATTTCACTAATACTAATGACTGTGGGAAAATATGCAACAAATGCATGTCAAAAATGTGGAAAAAATTATTTTACACTGCATTCTTCCTGCCAATACATTAGGATATGTATCCGGAATGTGTGCACATAGTCTCAATACCTGTCCTGTGTCCCCCCCCCATTCATTATAAGTAGTTGATAGCATCATAATGAATTTGGGGGTTGGAGAAGACATTATCAGGTAGTTAACATCCTCCACCACCTTCCATTTCATTACAAGTCCCTGACAGCTTCTTCTCTCTCACAGTTCAATTCATTATAAATTGTCCTATTCATCTTACCGCCTTCTCTTCCACTCCCAACTAAATTTTAATAGTCTCATAATGAATTGTGAGCTGTGTGAGGACGCTTTCAGGGACTTAGCACTCTCTCCACCACCCAATTCATTCTACATTCATATCTAACATCCTCCTCCCCCTCCCACTGTTCATAAGTCCATTATAAGTCCTCCTTACTTTCATTCCAATCCCCCACCCCCTTATTGTCCTCTCCACACACCCCTCATTGTCCTCTCCTCCATATCCCTTATTGTCCTCTGCTTCACCCACCTCATTGTCCTATCCCTCATGTCCTTCATTGTCATCTCCCAAGCCCCCTCATTGTCCTCTCCCCGCACCCTCATTGTCCTCTCCCCACTCTCATCATTGTCCTGTCCCCCGCATCCCATCATTGTCCTTTCCCTCAGCTCTATCAATGTCCTCACCCCCACCTCCATCATTCTCTTCTCCCCACCTCCATCACTGTCCTCCCTCCACATCCATCATTACACTCTCCCCCACATCCATCATTGCCCTCTCCTCACCTCATCATTGTCATCTTCCTCACCTCCATCATTGTCCTCTCCCATACCTCCATCATTATCCTCTCCCACACCACCATCATTGTCCTCTCCCTCACAGCCATCATTGTTCTCTCCACCACCCACACCGTTGTTCTCCCACCACTCCTCATTGTCCTGCACCTCTCCTCAGGGTAAAAAATCAACAACACTCACCTATCCGTCCGGTCCCCTGCAGCATCATCATTGTGTAACGGGTCAGGTAGGTGGAACCTCTGAGCTTTATTTATACAAGAAGGTTATACTTGTAAGAGAGCGGGTGGCGCCCAGGGAGATGGACAGGAAGTCACGGCAAGTGACGGGGCAGTCTCTGGTTATACGGGAAAGGATCACGGCAAGTGACCGGGGCAGTCTCTGGATTGACAGGCAGGTTGTCACGGCAAGTGACCGGGGCAGTCTCTGGATAGACAGGCAGGTTGTCACGGCAAGTGACCGGGGCAGTCTCTGGATTGACAGGCAGGTTGTCACGGCAAGTGACCGGGGTAGTCTCTGGATAGACTGGCAGGTTGTCATGGCAAGTGACCGGGTAGTCTCTGGATAGACAGGCAGGTTGTCACGGCAAGTGACCGGGGCAGTCTCTGGATTGACAGGCAGGTTGTCACAGCAAGTAACCGGGGCAGTCTCTAGATGGACAGGTATATACGACCTGAGATGGTGAAGCCTCCCGGTAGGCTAGCAGGCAGATGGCGGATGGACACTCCCAAGTGAGCAGGCGAGAGTCTCTGGAACAGCCGGGGATCACCGCTTGTGACGTCCGAACCTCCGGGTAGGGCTGCAGTCAGATGGCAGATGATCGCTCCCAAGTGAGCAGGCAAGAGTCTCTGGAATAGCCGGGGATCACCGCTTGTGACGTCCGAACCTCCGGGTAGGGCTGCAGTCAGATGGCAGATGATCGCTCCCAAGTGAGCAGGCAAGAGTCTCTGGAATAGCCGTGGATCACCACTTGTGACGTCCGAACCTCCGGGTAGACTTGCGGACAGGTAGCATACAGCAAACGGGCAGGAAACAGGCAGGTAACTGGTAACGGGACCTGAGGGCTGAAGCAGAGTGAAACAGTGCAACAACAACATTGCTCGGGCACCTCCATTAAGGAGGAAGCCCTTAATATAGGGTGGAGTCCTCCGGCATTGGCCGGGGACTTATTTGAAAAATGCGCGCGGCTCCTTTAAGAGCGGGGGAGGGCGCGGGCGCGCGCCCTAAGTCCAACAGCAGGGAAGGAGCGCGCGGCCCCAGCAGGGTGGAAGGAGGACGCTGAGGAAGGGTAAGGGGGGCGACGTCCCTGCCTGGCAGAGGACGCTGCTGCAGGGGAACAGCGTCCCTGCCTGGCAGAAGGCAGGGACGCCGACGCTACAGTACCCCCCCCTCTAGGCCCCCCCCTCTTTAGGCCAGAAAGAAATTTAGCTAGGATGAGAGGGGCATGGATGTTCTCCCGAGGCTCCCACGTTCTCTCCTCAGGACCAAACCCCTTCCAATCCACCAAAAAATAAGTCTTTCTTCCTACCCTTTTGGTGGCCAGAATGTTCTCTACCTCAAATTCATCGTCAGCAGACACTGGAGCAGGAGGTGTACCTGTAGACTTGAAAAAAGAGTTAAGTACCACCGGTTTGAGGAGAGATACATGGAAAGAGTTAGGAATGCGCAAATTGGCCGGGAGTTTCAATTTATAGGACACCGGGTTGATCTGACTGATGATCTCAAAGGGACCGATGAACCGAGGGCCTAACTTGTAGGAAGGAATCTTGAGCCGGACATACTTGGACGAAAGCCAGACCTTATCCCCAGGACGGAATTGAGGAGGATCCAGACGTCTTTTGTCAGCATGTCTCTTCATACGCTCGGATGACTGAATGAGTGCGGATCGGGTACTCTCCCATATGGAGGAAAATTCTCTAACCAGAGATTCCGCAGCTGGATTGTCCACAGAGATGGTGACAGGAACAGGGATCCTAGGGTGCTGACCAAAGACTACAAAAAACGGAGACTTGGAGGAAGATTCGCTCTCGTGATTATTGTAAGAGAATTCGGCCCAAGGCAGGAGCTCCACCCAGTCAGAATGGTGGGCATTAACGAAGTGCCGGAGATAAATGGTCAGATTGATTGATTCGCTCAACTTGTCCATTGGACTGCGGGTGGTAAGCGGAGGAGAAATCCAAGGTGACGTCTAGCAACTTACAAGTGGCTCTCCAGAAACGTGAGGTGAACTGTACCCCACGATCCGACACAATGTGACGAGGCAGACCATGGAGACGGAAGATGTGGCGGATAAAGTCTTTAGCCAACTCGGGTGCAGACGGAAGACCTGGCAGAGGAATGAAGTGAGCCATCTTGGAAAAGCGGTCAGCGACCACCCAAATAACCGTACAACCGGCAGAAACGGGCAGATCTGTTATGAAGTCCATGGCTATATGCTGCCAGGGGGCAGCGGGTACAGGAAGCGGAAGAAGACGGCCGGCAGGCAGGTGTCTCGGAACTTTGTTGCGGGCACAGGAGACACAGGCAGATACAAAGTCTATTACGTCCTTGTGCAGGGTAGGCCACCAATAATGCCGGGTTATGAGTTGGAGGGTCTTTTTCTGACCAGCGTGGCCAGCTAGTTTAGACGAATGACCCCAGTGTAGGATTCTCTTCCGGTCGGTTACTGATACGAACGTCTTACCAGGAGGGAGACGATTTAGACTCACGGGAGCCACCCACATCACTCTGGCGGGATCGATGATATGTTTAGGTTCTTCCTCGAGATCTGACACCAGGAAAGACCGGGACAAGGCATCAGCCTTGACGTTCTTGTCAGCCGGGCGAAAATGCAAGAGAAAATCGAAGCGGGCAAAAAACAAGGACCACCGTGCTTGGCGAGGGTTAAGTCTCTGAGCATGCTGGAGGTAAGCCAGATTCTTGTGGTCCGTGTAAATGATTACCGGATGAAGAGCCCCCTCGAGTAGGTAACGCCACTCCTCCAATGCCAACTTGATGGCCAATAACTCTCGGTCTCCTATGGAGTAGTTGCGCTCGGAGGAGGAGAAGAGTTTGGAGAAGAAGCCGCAGGATACCATCCTCCCGGATGAAGATTTTTGAGTGAGTACCGCTCCGGCTCCAGAGGAGGAAGCGTCCACCTCCAGGAAGAACTGCTTGTTGCCGTCCGGGCGATGCAGCACTGGAGCGGAAGAGAAGGCCTGTTTTAAGGAAAGAAAGGCCTCCTCTGCTTCGGGCGTCCACTGTTTGGGGTTAGCATCCTTGCGGGTGAGCGCGGAGATTGGAGCAGTCCTGGAAGAGAAGTGCGGTATGAAGAGGCGGTAATAGTTGGCGAATCCCAGGAACCGCTGAATGGCCTTCAACCCCTCCGGTCGAGGCCACTTCTCGATGGCAGACAGTTTCTCCGGATCCATTCGTAGGCCTGTCTGAGAAATGATGTAGCCCAAAAACGGAAGTGAGGTCTGCTCAAAGAGGCACTTCTCATATTTGGCGAAGAGGTGATTCTGCCTGAGCCTGAGCAGAACCTGACGAACATCCCTCCGGTGAGACTGGAGGTCCGGAGAGAAGACCAAGATATCGTCTAGGTACACCACAACGCAAGAGTAGAGGAGGTCCCGAAAGATGTCATTGACCAACTCCTGAAAGACTGCTGGAGCATTACAGAGACCAAAGGGCATCACCAAATACTCGTAGTGGCCGTCCCGGGTGTTGAATGCCGTCTTCCATTCATCTCCCCGACGGATACGAACCAGGTTGTATGCCCCGAAGATCCAGTTTGGTGAAGATTCTCGCCCCTCTAAGTCGATCAAACAATTCTGGAATGAGCGGAAGAGGGTACTTATTCTTCACCGTGATCAAATTTAAGCCTCTGTAGTCAATACAGGGACGGAGAGATCCGTCTTTCTTTTTTACGAAGAAGAAACCTGCTCCCGCTGGGGAGGTAGATTTCCGGATGAATCCTTTGGCCAAGTTCTCCTCGATATATTCGGACATCGACCTGGTCTCAGCAGCGGACAATGGGTAAATACGCCCACGGGGAGGCGTAGTACCAGGTAGCAGGTCGATCGGGCAATCATACGGTCTGTGTGGGGGTAATGTCTCTGCTTCCTTTTTATTAAAGACATCAGCGAAAGACCAATATGGAATCGGGAGTCCTGGTAGATTAGCAGGTGTAGGAGAAGGACGGACAGGATGAACAGGCACCAGACACGTTTGATGACAGTCCTGTCCCCAGCGAAGAATCTCTCCAGTCTGCCAGTCGAGCACGGGTGCATGCTTTTGGAGCCAAGGCAGACCTAGTAAGAAAGCGTGAGAGAGTCCAGGTAGAACATGAAATGAGATACTCTCAGAATGTAACATTCCCACCTGCAGGGTTATAGCCTCGGTGATAAGCTGGATGGGACGTGGTAGAAGACCCCCATCTACAGCAGCAACAGATACTGGTTCAAGCAGAGGTTTGGTGGGAATGCGATATTTCTCTACCAGAGCCTGTGAAACGAGATTCCCAGCTGCTCCAGAATCAAGTTGGGCTAGTTCGAAGTAACGGTTCTCACTGAGGAGAATTGAGACAGACAGCAGCAGAGATGAAGAGGATTTATTCTTGTCTAGGTGGACCTCTCCGAGCGAACCTAGACACAGGCGTTTCCCGACCTCTCTGGGCAGGTACGGATCCGGTGCTCCTTACTGCCACAGTAGAAGCAACTCCCCTCAGCACGGCGTGAGTCCTGACGGGCTTTGACCATCTTGGTCTGGTCGACCTGCATGGGCTCTGCCGGGGGCACTTGAGGAGATACGGAAGGAGTTACAGATCTCTGAAATGAAGGAGCTAGGCGAGGAAACCTTCTCTCATGGGTGACCTCTTTGGCTCGCTCCTGGAACCGTAGATCAATTCGATTGACCAGAGTTATTAGGTCATCGAGAGAGGTTGGAATGTCCCGACCGGCAAGTTCATCTTTAATGCGGCCGGACAGGCCCTCCCAGAAGACAGCTATCAGAGTGTCATTATCCCAAGCCAGCTCTGAGGCAAGGGTACGAAACCTTATGGCATATTGACCCACGGTGAGACTCTCCTGACGAAGACGCAGCAGAGATGATGCAGAGGAGGTCTTCCGTCCGGGTTCATCGAATACCTTCTGGAAGGCTAAGAGAAAAGCAGACAGGTTAGACACCAGAGGATCTTCTCTTTCCCAAAGAGGATTTAGCCAGGCCAGGGCCTCTCCGGTGAGATGTGACATGATGAAGGCAATTTTGGCCCGGTCAGAGTTAAACTGGTGTGCCAGGAGTTCAAAATGCAGGGTACATTGGTTGATGAAACCCCGAGCCAGAGCAGGGTCGCCTCCAAACCGAGGAGGAGCTGAAAGTCGAGGTCCTGGAATAGAAACCACGGAGTTGGTAAGCAGCGGAACTGCCGGATTGCGAGTCATGGTGCTCGCGGTGGTTGTCGGGGAAGTATTCAGAGTGTCCAGGCGGGAATTAACACACCGCAGATGACCCAGGATGGACTCCTGTTGAGACCTCTGACGAGACAGTTCATGACACAGGTCAGATAGCGAAGGGGTTTGGGTGCCACCGGGTTCCATGGCCCGAGCAAACTGTAACGGGTCAGGCAGGTGGAACCTCTGAGCTTTATTTATACAAGAAGGTTATACTTGTAAGAGAGCGGTTGGCGCCCAGGGAGACGGACAGGAAGTCACGGCAAGTGACGGGGCAGTCTCTGGTTATACGGGAAAGGATCACGGCAAGTGACCGGGGCAGTCTCTGGATTGACAGGCAGGTTGTCACGGCAAGTGACGGGGCAGTCTCTGGATAGACAGGCAGGTTGTCACGGCAAGTGACCGGGGCAGTCTCTGGATTGACAGGCAGGTTGTCACGGCAAGTGACCGGGGTAGTCTCTGGATAGACTGGCAGGTTGTCACGGCAAGTGACCGGGGTAGTCTCTGGATAGACAGGCAGGTTGTCACGGCAAGTGACCGGGGCAGTCTCTGGATTGACAGGCAGGTTGTCACAGCAAGTAACCGGGGCAGTCTCTAGATGGACAGGTATATACGACCTGAGATGGTGAAGCCTCCCGGTAGGCTAGCAGGCAGATGGCGGATGGACACTCCCAAGTGAGCAGGCGAGAGTCTCTGGAACAGCCGGGGATCACCGCTTGTGACGTCCGAACCTCCGGGTAGGGCTGCAGTCAGATGGCAGATGATCGCTCCCAAGTGAGCAGGCAAGAGTCTCTGGAATAGCCGGGGATCACCGCTTGTGATGTCCGAACCTCCGGGTAGGGCTGCAGTCAGATGGCAGATGATCGCTCCCAAGTGAGCAGGCAAGAGTCTCTGGAATAGCCGTGGATCACCACTTGTGACGTCCGAACCTCCGGGTAGACTTGCGGACAGGTAGCATACAGCAAACGGGCAGGAAACAGGAAGGTAACTGGTAACGGGACCTGAGGGCTGAAGCAGAGTGAAACAGTGCAACAACAACATTGCTCGGGCACCTCCATTAAGGAGGAAGCCCTTAATATAGGGTGGAGTCCTCCGGCATTGGCCGGGGACTTATTTGAAAAATGCGCGCGGCTCCTTTAAGAGCGGGGGAGGGCGCGGGCGCGCGCCCTAAGTCCAGCAGCAGGGAAGGAGCGCGCGGCCCCAGCAGGGCGGAAGGAGGACGCTGAGGAAGGGTAAGGGGGGCGACGTCCCTGCCTGGCAGAGGACGCTGCTGCAGGGGAACAGCATCCCTGCCTGGCAGAAGGCAGGGACGCCGACGCTACACATTGCCGGCAACTTTCTCTCTGACACAGGTGCGTGCTGCATGCTTACATCATCCAGCCGTGCGTGCCTGTGTCAGTGAGAAAGTGCCAGACAGGTAGCAGAGGACAGATTACTGCAACTCTGATGCCATTTTCTCCTGTAGGCAGAGGAGCTGAAGGGACCACTCTTTGCCCACCACATATGATGAGGGCAATCTGACCATGGGCTCCACGGAACCTCAGATTCCAACAAAGTGGCCAGATTGCTCTCAATATTAGCTGCCCTGCAAGGTACCCCCTCCACCTCTGGGCCCCGTTACATCTGCACCGGCAGCACCGATGGTAAGTCTGCCCCTGCCCGTATGTGACAAATATTTTCCACAAGTATGACTGTCTGACTAGTACAATCAGCGGAGAAAGGATGGAAATTGGTTGGGTGCTGTGTAGAATCATTTGCACACCA
Source organism: Oophaga sylvatica (assembly GCA_033576555.1). Classification (NCBI taxonomy): domain Eukaryota; kingdom Metazoa; phylum Chordata; class Amphibia; order Anura; family Dendrobatidae; genus Oophaga; species Oophaga sylvatica. The sequence continues at coordinate 880,909,729 of JARQOD010000001.1, forward strand.
TGTAATACAGACATGATATAATTTGGTTTCAACTGAACTTAATACCCTCCAAACCCTCCAAGATGTTTCAATGTTCTCAGAAGCCTTTACTTGTACAAGCTGTCATTTTGGGACACAAAACAAGCAGGCTAAAACTTAAAAGGGTTTTCCAGTTTTGGAAAGGAGGGCCTCAAATGTTGCTTGTCATGTAAAATAACAAAATCAGATAGTGCTCACCCTCAACAGGTCCCACTCAAGATCTCCGACACTGCTCCACTCTCGGTATTTTCGCTGCAGCAGTAATGTCATGTTAACAGCTCACATCAATAATGCAGCCAATCACTGGCTCAGCCAAGGTAGATCGCATGAGCCACTGACCTCAGTGATTGTCTACAGTGGTGATGATGGTTGTCAACATGACGTCAGAGCTGCAGTCAAAAGACTGAGACCGGAGCAGCATCAGAGAGTTAGTACTGGACATGGAGAGGGTAGATACTATCTGATTTTGTTATTTAATGTGACAGACAACATTTGGAAGCCACATTAGGCTCCATTAGGCCAGGATTACACATGAACGAAACTCGCACAATTTCGTGCGAGTCTCTCGCATGAACACCCGGCACTACCACCGGCACTCGGACCAGAGCGTGTGGCTGCATGTAATTCTGTGCAGTCGCACGCTCCGGTCTGAGTGCCAGCGGCAGTGCCGGCTGTTCATGCAAGAAACTCGCACGATTCTCTTGTGAGTTTCTCGCACGTGTGATCCCGGCCTTAGAGAACCAAAAACATATTCCTCCTGGACTTCTCAATAATTTATAAACTGTTCTAAATCTTCCATTTGACATGCATTGACTGTACGTCCACATTTACTTACATGAAAAATAGATGGCTGTTTATTAGTAGTATTGTAGAATAAATCATTGTGCTACATAGAAACTGATATTAATTTAATATATTATTGTGACAGGGTTCCTGTGAATGTGTACATTTTTTGTTAGGTGAAATCAAATAATGCAGACTTAATTAGTAGTTACTTTAGTTAGTGAAACTGATTGGATAAAGATAAAAGAGAGAGAGAGAGAACTTCCAGCTCCAAAGTTCCGGTCTCCATTGATTTTTATGTGGTTTGGGTTCATGTTTGAGTTTGGGTACAGTTCTGGTACCCTAACCGAACTTTGGATTAAAGTTTGGTTGGGTAACAGAAGCCGAACTTCAACAGGTCCACTCATCTCTATAATTGGTAGCTTTCTGTCTATGCACAGCGTACACAGAAAGCAGCCAATCAGTGGTGTGGGAGGGGTTATACAGAGCTCAAGATTCAGAGAACTGCTAGATTTGCAGCAGATAAAACAATGATGACATCTAGGAAAATAAGGATCCGGCATGTCCAATTTCGGATAAGGCACCATGAGAGGAGTTTGGCAGTGCTTTTTCATAGAGAACACATGAGCGCATAGGATAGATAGCTGCCGGCTGTGAGAGCGACCATTGTTTGGTTAACGGTTACCTATTATATATGGGAAGGCCATTACATATTTTAACTTTGCTATGTATACCTATAGATAAGAGATAAATTAAAGATGAGCTGTTTTTGAGAATTTACCTTGTACATGCAATTACAAGTTGAAATTTTTGATTCTTTCAGCGTGTAGCCTGGTCATATTCTGTACTTAATGCTATCATAGGCCAATCAGCAGTGCATCTTATGTTACAACTGTACATTTCTTGGACAAAGAAAATTTTGTACTGCGGCCACTTTAGTGGCAAGGCTGCATTGTGCAGTTAGGATGCACATTTGATGCAGTCAAAAACCTCATTCAGTTGACTGAATTCGGTGCTTGCAAACACAAACATGCTTTTTTTCACTGCTTGCTGTTTGGCCGGATTCATGTTGATTAAATTAGTCTATTAAATTTAAATCATGCTGTCAAAAAATACACCTTCAAGGACTTGCTTGTTCATGTAAAATTGCATGCAGTCAACTCTATGCATTTTTGGACTGTATCAAAACCGCACTATAAGGTCCATGATGTTTTTTTCAGGGCTTTTTTTTGGGAGTGTGTCAACTGCAAAAAAATAAATAAATTAGTGGTTAGAAAATACCAGAAACACTCTTCCTATTCATTTGTAAAGAAAAATACATTGTTTTTCATATTTTCAGGCTTTTAAACATTTTTAACTTCTTCAGGTTTCCAAAAACACCATGAGGTTAAAGAAAAGGGAGCCAATGATTTTTCAGGAATTTTCCGTTTTGAAGCCACTCCAGTTACTTACCTGTAAATATGTTATCTTTTTTAGACATTGTCCTCTGCAATTTTGGTGGTCCCTGTGTTGGACCTTGAGAGCTGGGAAGATGGGTGTTTGTTTTCTATCCATATATAGACTATGGCATTATGCAATTGTGGATTAGATGTTACTGTGGTGGCTATTTGGTCTATGTATCTATAGTACTATGTCAGGTGATATATACACATATACATTTTTTGCCTGAATTCATTGGGTATAAATCTGGTGGACAGTAACAAGAAATATATGCTCATATACTGTATGTACTACTACTAAGTAGTTCACCTAGATGAATGCGTCGCTATAATGTCACACTTTGCAGGCATTCTTCCTAATTCTTCTGTTGATGTATGTGGTTTTATAATATGTTTCATAATAAAATTTGTAGTTATATTTTTTGATAAATTTGGCCATTGGATCATCATTTCCTTGTGTTGTGTTCTCTAAGTTGATGATAGGCTAAAATCCGTATGGACACATGGAAAGGGTAAATTATTGATTATAATTCATACCATGTGTTCTTGTCATACTTGTTGCCTTTGGTTAATCTTTGCTGTGTTTTGCACTGGTCTCTGGTCTGACATGGATTTCCAAGCCAAGAAGAAAACCTTACATTTGCACATTGATCAAGTATTTTGGGGAGATGGGTTGAATATACAGCAGAATGCTGATGTGAAATTGGATGAATGAGCAGTGGCCCTACAGAATATGATAGTTAAAGGCCTCTTTCACACATCAGTTTTTTGCAATCAGGCAAAATCCATCCAATTGCTAAAAAGACGGATCCGGCTTAGATTGGAAAAAACTGATGTGCCGGATTCGGTTTTTAGCCGGATCCGTCGTGAACTTTTGAACCCGGAAAATGTATTGTACGCATGTCTGGCACGGAGGAGAGAGAGACAGTCCTTGGTTCGGCTTCCAGGCAGGCGTACATGAAGAAAACAGAGTCTGGTGCCCGGATCAGTCCTATGCCTGATCCGGCTCCCATAGACTTGTATTGTATGACCTAGCCTGACGCGCAGAAAAAAAAACGTTACATGATGCATTCTGTCCGGCCACCGGAATTAAAATCTATGACGGATCCGGCAGAAAACGGACTAAAAGCAATGACATGCGGCACGATCTGGCGCTAATGCATGTCAATGAGAAAAAAACGGATCCGGCGGTAAAAAAAAACGGATCCGTTTTTTTTCAAAAACTGCCGGATCGCGCCTGACGGCAAAAAACTGATCTGTGAAAGTAGCCTAAGAGAACGAAACTGTGGTGGAATCGCACATTCCTGGATAAATATCTAATTAAGAATATTATACCTAGGGGACTGAGAATTCAAGTAATCCCTACTTTCCCGGTGGAGGATAGTAGATTTGTATCCAGATGGGAAGAGGCTTGCAATAACTGTTCCAGAGTCTTTATGCAGTTGTTAAGTGAACACAATGGTACTGTAATTGCACAATTGGATGGATCCGTCAAATTTGAGATGAGCTTAATTCTGCACATGAAAATTGAGGCTTTTTAGAGTCAGATGGATAACCCTGGAGACAGTAGTTAAGAAATTCAGGTACGCGCTGAATAAATGAAATTGTGAACGTCGTGACTATGAAAATATACGGTTTACTTTTGGGAAATCTGCATCACAGAGCGTAATTGGTACTCCCTCCCATACGCTTCTATCCATGAGCGATTGTCAAAGGCTTCTGGCTCATCTGTGGCCACTGGTCAGGATTGACGAGATGAATCAAAGAGAACATACTTCCATCCTTTTAACGGATGACTGCTCTCTGTTCACTCGATAGGTATAAGGTAATTAATTTAGCACCCATGGTTCACAGTGTGGATTTGATCCTTCTTGAAGGGTCTCTCATTTTCACTGCCGCACCATTTATGCATTTTTGGCAGTAAATCTGCATTTATTTGCCCGTTCTTTGATATTTAAAGCATTTTTTGATCAACCCCTCCAAAACTGTTTCTCAGAGGAAGAAAAGCTTACGGGTGCTGAGGATTATCCGAAAGCAGTTATCAGAGGGTAGGTAAGATCTAATTGCTATACATCCCAATCCAACGAGATTTCCTCCTCTAGTCCTCATGCCCCAACGTGTATTTATTTGTACAATTGTGAGTAAGGAATTCCTTGTAGATCCCACGTTACATCTCTGGGGATTATTGACTCGGGATGCAACGGGGACGTCTTGTTGCTTCAGGACTTAAGGTATGTAGTCTTCAGCAGGGACAAGGGGGATGTAGTGGGGGCCCAAGGCTCTATGAAGGGAGCTTCGCAACTGATAAGAAATCTGCTACAAAAAACTTACATTTAATCCCTGTCCGCTATTTGCAGCTACAGACCATTATTACAGGGTAGGAGCGGTGTAATATCTAAAGATTGGCAACTGCTCTGGTTGTTTAGACAACTATCCCGACCTTCTATTTACTGCAAAGTCCATAGGTACGCACAGACGCTCCCGGTCACCCATTTATTTCAGAAGAGGAATTACCAGAATATTGTGAATAGGTAGATAATTTCAAAACTCCAGCCCTTGTGGAGGGGTTGCCATTCTTTTGAGACCAATGTTAGGATTGAGTTCCCGCTGTGCACAAGGGGAATCTCGAACCATCCCCCTGGGTCCGCCATTCATCTCGGCCGCGTGGAACCTGCTCACAGAGACTCGGTCCAGGGTCTCGCCCGATAATACTTGCAGAGACTTGCTGCTGCCGCTCCTGGATCCTCTGTTGTAACCAGTGATGGAGCAGCTAGATTTGGACAAGTCCTCTGTTTCTCCATCTGAGCATGCCAGGCAAATCTTCCACTGGAGATCAGGGTCACATGTCGAATACAGCTCGACTCCTATTGGTCCTCCAGGAAGTTGAAGCTTTTTTCTAAAGCAGCTTCCTATTGGTTCCTTTTCTGAGGTCTCGTGTCATGCTACTATGAAAAGGTGGCATAACCGCATGGCAATGGCTGTATCATTACGTTACGTACTTGGCATGGTGGTTATGCATGTGATTTAGGGGACCCGGCTGAATGAAGCCCTAGATACGGCACCTTCCGTGAGAGAGTTGTTGTATGGTCAGGAGCTTGGCTGAATTAGCCCTTTATACCGGCGTCTCGGTGAGATGTTGCTGTGTACATTGCTGATATTTATATTGAAGCTGCGCAGTCGGACGTACCCTTGTGGCAGCACGCGGACCATCGCTATTGAATCAGCGTTTAGGTTGCAACTCTGTGGGCAGCAGAGTCTCTATATTTCGCATATAGCGCCACATCCTTTTGTTTAGCTCTGTGGAGTAACAGTTTTCTCATTCGCCATATAGTGCTGGGAGCCATATCTTGACCCCGGCGGGTAAAGAGTTCACTCATACTACCTACTGCGCATCTTACTACAGCAGGTCTGCCTGCACGTGGATCCCGGTGCGAACGCACCTTTTTTTATATGTATTTGGTTTCATTCCGAGCCATAACACAGGAGAGCTGTTGAACTGGTGGACGCTTACATTTGGGGAAACATGATCTGGTGAAGGGATTGATCCCTGTATACCACATCAGACATTTGGATGCCTTAGGCCCATCGTTCTTCTTGTAAGGCCTTGCGAAAGTATCGCCCCCCGGAACTTTTCACCTTTCCCAGTATCATGTTGAAACATAAGATACCAAATGTAAATTTTGGTGAAGAATCACAATCAAGTGGGTACCAATTGTAAGTTAACGAAATTACTGTTTTTTTTAAATTTTTGTGGAAATACAAAACTGAAAGTGGGGCGTGCAATATTAAATTCAGTCCCTTTACTTTCGTGCAGCAACTCACTCCAGAAGTTCATTGTGGATCTCTGAATGATCCAATGTTGTCCTAAATGACTACTGATGATAAATATAATCCACCTGTGTGTAATCAAGTCTCCGTATTAATGCGTAGTGTAGTGTGTTTTGTTGTCTCAATGCACATGCCCACCACCGTTGCTTTTATTCTGTCTATTCCCTTGCTGCACGGCTGAGAGACGGTATCCCTGGCCTGTACGCGTCCGTCTCCTTGTCACCGCTGCCCCTTTCAGTAGTCGGCGTCTTTACATGGCGATGGAGCCCGCCCCGGCTCCTCCTGCTGTGTGACGCCAGCCCTGTCTGGCATCGCGGTTGCCTCGGTGACGGGACGCGTCACTTCCAGTCCGGGAACACGACTTCCGGTAATGCGATTTACCGCATGGTGACAGTTTAGTATTTAAGGTGCGCTGACAACTGCTAGGTTAGGCCCCTTGAAAAAAGAGAGGTCCGAAACGTGTGTCAGGGTGGACGCGCTCGTCTGGGTGACAGTACAACTTCCAGCTCTCTGCAGTTACTTACCGGTAAATATGTTATCTTTTTTAGACATTGTCCTCTGCAATTTTGGTGGTCCCTGTGTTGGACCTTGAGAGCTGGGAAGATGGGTGTTTGTTTTCTATCCATATATAGACTATGGCACTATGCAATTGTGGACTAGATGTTACTGTGGTGGCTATTTGGTCTATGTATCTATAGTACTATGTCAGGTGATATATACACATATACATTTTCTACCTGAATTCTTTGGGTATAATTCTGGTGGACAGTAACAAGAAATATATGCCCATATATATGTACTACTACTAAGTACTTCACCTAGATGAATGCGTCGCAATATTGTCACATTTTGCAGGCATGCTTCCTAATTCTCCTGTTGATGTATGTGGTTTTATAATATGTTTCATAATAAAATTTGTAGTTATTGTTTTTTGATAAATTTGGCCGTTGGATCATTCATCATTTCCTTGTGTTGTGCCCAGGGGTAGATCACTTCCACGGTCCAGAGGGTCCACTCTAGCGCTTGCTCCTTGCAGCCTCACACATGTTATCACACCCAAAGGGGCGTAATAAAATACTAAGTAGGATAACTAGCCTGGGGAGACTCACGCTCCATCAAGTATTTAATAGGATAATTAATATATGAAAAGCAAAGTTTATAAAGACTTTGAAACCTTTATTTAGGTGTTAAACACTATAAAGGGCAGTTTAAGCAGGATATTTAGCAACAAATACAGTATACAAATGCTGGTTGGTTGCGGGCATGGGGGACCTGTTGGGTTCTCTTTAAATTCTGCAACAGAGGGAAGATGCAGGTCAGAGTCCCACTGAACCCAATGAAAATGACTCTTGACCTTTTTAGGGATTCCTTGGCTCTGGAAAGGAGATGAGTCAAATGTTTTAATTACTAGACAATCCCAGATATTGATCTGGAGTCTGCACTGAACAAGTAAAAAATCCTTCAAATACATTACTATTGCAAAAGAGCATTTTTCTATGACCTGTAATGAGTGATGGCTCCATGCTGCGGACGTGAGCCTGGTACATATGTCTCCGGGTAGATGGTTAATAATTAGAAACAGATTCCAGATTCATTGAGCTCTCGGGCTACATGTCACACACGGCCTCTGACAGCCATCATTTCCTTCTTAGCAAATCAAATCCCTGTAGCTAAGCCTAAGGAAGTTGATAAAGCAATTAAAGGCTTCTGTCTTGGTTACCATAGCACCATCTCTGCTCACGTCTCCTAGCACAATGCCAGTATATATGCAAGGGGCTTGTATGACATGGACATGACGGAGTTTGTGTTGTAATGACATTTCTAAATCCAATGTTGTGTCTGCTGCCGCCTACAATGACTTTCTAAATAGGTACAGAAAACAGCGTCAATATTATGTCATATAATGCCTATTAACCCATCATATGCCACAAACATGATATGGTATTTGTGGCTTATATGGATAGGGATGTATGGTGATTACCAAACAAAGATCTAAAGACACTTGTGTGGCGCCCCTGGGGGTCAGTTGCCACAGAGGTACTGCACCTCATCCAGAGGTGTGGTATCCCACTCTCAGGTAAGGAGGGCGCACTACCCAGGAGTCTAACACTCACACCCAACACACACCAGTTCAGTCAGGGCATCTGGGTGTACCCTTAGGGAGGATGGCCTCATCCTAGGCTGGGTAGGAAAGGGTGTAGGGGAGTGGGTGGGAAGGTATAAAAAGGGGGAGGAGCTTAAGAAGCTGGAAGAAGTTAGTTGGTCTGAGGAGACCGAGGAGAAGGTGTGGAAGAGAAAAGTCTAGAAGGGGAGCTCAAGCTGTGAGGAGCTTGTCCCCAGATGACAGAGAGGGAGACAGAAGGAAACTCCCGTGAGGACTGAAGGGGTCCTAGGGGCACGGATATTGAGGAATCCATCCGTGGGGCCCGTATTCACCGGCATATTCGGTGGAGGGACCAAGTCACAGTTAGGGGACCGGCCCCAAAACTAGTGGAGAAACTAAGGACTCAGCTAGAAAACCGGAGGCTGCAGTATTTGCATGTTCTGCAGCCACATCCAACACATTCGCTGAAAAGGCAGACATATAGGATCCAGGGGTCTGACCAACGTCGCCTGACAAGATCCGAGTCTACTGGCTCAGGACACTGTGTGAAGACGCAGGGCAGGAGAGGCGGTAGCCAGCATAGTAAGACGGGCATGAAAGAAACATCTAAGGGAGCCCTGGCAACATGCACCCCAAGCTACCTGAGAGCTGACTGGACCACAGACCCTGAGGACACAGCACCCCGGCTGGGGATTGTACCATCAGAACTGTGAGTAAAACCTGTGAAGACTGCACACTGCTGTGTCCTCCTGTTTATTTGCTGCGTCACCTCAGCCCTGCACTACAACTACAACAATCATCATCATCATCTTACACATACAACTGCCCTGGGGAATAGCTCTGCCTGTGGAGAGCTGTACCAACTCTGCTGCATCAACAACTACCCCAGCGGACTGAATCTGCAGCTTCTGCTAACACCTTATTTGCAAAATACCACAGGTGGCGTCACGAACTATCTTTCATAAGCTTTATTTCCCCTTATCATCATTTTCATTGGAAGCCCAGGGCCACGGACGGGGTCACTGCTGCCGTGACACATCCCCTTAAGACACGGCTCGGTACCGAGTGTCCCCACGGCCCTGGAGGGCGCTCCACTTGTTTGATAGAGAATTTAAGATTGTGGGACAAATTGGCGACAGGGAATATAATGTCTGTAAAGTGCTACAGAATATGTTGGAGCGATATGAACATATTAATAATTAAAATAAGATATCTTGGTTTGTTCCAATGGGCTTAATTGAACTTTGAGTCCAGAAGCTAATTGTTTATCTACACTACAGCCATGTGGAAGAACCGGAGGGAGAAGAAGGATATTAGATTGCTGAGCTGTAGAAGAAAACAAAGTATTAACTGTGATGTATTACTGTAAGCAATCCGGACAAACTTCAGTTCATCTATATTAGTAGCCACAACAGAAACCAGACCTCAAAGATTGATGCGTCTTTACGCCTCCAGTTTACCAGTTTGTATTGATTGAATCAGACATTGCAGTGTATTCCCTGTCTAGTGCGAGAATTTACAGATTTCCTTTACTTGAAACCCGTTTCTTGATTTTCTTGCTGAATCGTGCAGACTATGTCATGTTATACAGACTGATCAGCCATAACATTAAACTGCCTAATATTCCGTAGATCCGCCTCATGTTACTAAAAGTGCCAATACAATTGAGGCCAGCATGGTTTCTGAATGCTTTGCTGTCAAGATCAGTGTATATATCTTACAATATAAGATATCTATTAAACACACATCAGGAACTTCTGGTTGCGGTCATAAAAGTCAGATTCAAAGTTATAGACTTTTTACTCCGTTTGCCTCATTATACTCAATGACTCCGTTGGGGTTCCATCTTAATCTTGTGTTCTGGGATTCAGACCCAAGTCCCAGATGGAGACAGTATACAAGTCAATAAAATTCCTACTTGCTAACTGATGATCCAGAATTCCAGTTGTCCAAAATGTAAATTAATATTATCTGTACTGAAGAGTGTCTCAACACGCTCACTGTCATTCCTGCTGCAGATTAGTGGTGTCCGTTCAAATAATCCAGAAAAGAAAGGGAAAAAGGAGTATTACGTATCCAAATGCTTCCTATTGAGAGACTGTGCGGCTTGGAAGACTCTCAGTATAGCTTGGAAAAGTTGTTCAAGTACCTTTTAACAGGGTTGCCACCAGGAATTTCAGGGCCCCATACAGGTAAAATTTTCAAGACTCCTTTAGACTCCACCACAGCTACGCCTCCGCCACTCAAACCTTCCACAATTGCACAGCCCACCCTTGAAAAAACTCTCCATTAACAGTTCCTATTGAACACTATATCACACACATAGCCATCAACTTTTGTTTTGGCCAAAAGACTTTTTAAGCCTGCCACCATGACAAAATAGTCTCTTTTTGCAGGGCCCTATTATACCCTAAACTTTTAAACATTTCTTAAAATCTCCAATACTCTTTTTATGCACATTTTTATGTATTTTTAAGAATATTTGTCACATACATTTTATAAAATGTCCAATAATACCACATACAAGGGACAAATACTCTCACATCATGACCAGACCATATATTACCACCACATAGTGACCGAATAATACCACATACAAGGAACAAATACCGCCACACCATGACCCGACCATATATTACCACCACATAGTGACCAAATAATACAACATACAAGGGACAAATACCGCCACACCATAACCAGACCACATATTACCACCTTATAGTAACTGAACAATACCACATACAAGGAACAAATACTGCCATACCATGACCAGATCACATATTACTACCACATAGGCAGGGCCGTATTTGCCACTAGGCACTCGAGGGCACGAGGGCACATGCCTAGGGTGGGACTCTGCGGGGGGCGGCAACTGAGCATGATTTTTTTTTAAGTCTGTGGGTCAGCCCTCCCCTTGCTTCCCTCCCCCCGGCCCCCCCTCATCATACTCACCTCCTCCTGCTGCCTGCAGTTCGATGGTCCAGCGCCGACATATTCCTGTATGAGCGCGCGGACCACTGGTGGTACCGCTCATTAAGCTCATGAATATGGATGCCACTCCACTCTCATAGGCGTGGCATCCATATTCATGACCTTAATGAGCGGTACCACATGTGGTCCGCGCGCTCATACAGGAAGATGTCGGCGCTGGACCATCGGAGCTGCAGGCAGCAGGAGGAGGTGAGTATGATAACGGGGGAGGAGAATGAGCAGGGAGGGCAGTGAACGCTGGGACTGGGGGGGAGACAGTGAACACTGGGGCTGGGGGGACAGTGAACTCTGGGGCTGGGGGGGACAGTGAACGCTGGGGCTGGAGGGGACAGTGAGCGCTGGGGCTTGGGGACAGTGAAGCTGGGGCTGGGGGGGACAGTGAACACTGGGACTGGGGGGGACAGTGAACGCTGGGGCTGGGCGGGACAGTGAACGCTGGGGCTGGGGGGGACAGTGAGCGCTGGGGCTGGGGGACAGTGAATGCTGGGGCTGGGGGACAGTGCACGCTGGGGTTGGGGGGACAGTGAATGCTGGGGTTGGGGCTGTGGGGGGCAGTGAACGTTGGGGCTGGGGGGGCAGTGAACACTGGGGCTGGGGGGGACAGTGAGCGCTGGGGCTGGGGGACAGTGAATGCTGGGGCTGGGGGGGACAGTGAGCGCTGGGGCTGGGGGGGACAGTGAACGCTGGGGCTGGGGGGGACAGTGAGCACTGGGGCTGGGGGGCAGTGAGCGCTGGGGCTGGGGAGGACAGTGAGCGCTGGGGCTGGGGAGCAGTGAGCCCTAGGGCTGGGGGGGCAGTGAGCCCTCAGGCTGGGGGGGAATGAGCCCTGGGGCTGGGGGACAGTGAACGCTGGGGCTGGGGGGGCAGTGAGTGCTGTGGGGGCAGTGAGCGCTGTGGGGCAGTGAGCGCTGTGGGGGCAGTGAGCACTGTGGGGCAGTGAGCGCTGTGGGGCAGTGAGCACTGTGAGGGCAGTGAGCGCTGTGGGGCAGTGAGCACTATGGGGGCAGTGAGCGTTGTGGGGCAGTGAGCGCTGGGGGGGCAGTGAGCGCTGTGGGGGCAGTGAGCGCTGGGGGGAGAATGAGCGCTGGGGGGAATGAGCGCTGAGGTGGGGAATGAGCGCTGGGGTGGGGAATGAGCGCTGAGGTGAAGAATGAGTGCTGAGGGGGGGAATGAGGGCTGGGGGAATGAGCACTGAGGTGGGAATGAGGGCTGGGGAATGAGCGCTAAGGTGAGGAATGAGGGCTGAGGTGGGGAATGAGGGCTGAGGTGGGGAATGAGCGCTGAGGTAGGGAATGAGCTCTCGGGAGGAATGAGCGCTGAGGTGGGGAATGAGCGCTGAAGTGGGGAATGAGGGCTGATGTGGGGAATGAGGGCTGAGGTGGGGAATGAGCGCTCGGGGGAATGAGCGCTGAGGTGGGGAATGAGGGCTGAGGTGGGGAATGAGGGCTGAGGTGGGGAATGAGCGCTGAGGTGGGGAATGAGCGCTGAGGTGGGGAATGAGCGCTGAGGGGGGAATGAGCGCTGAGGGGGGAATGAGCGCTCGGGGGAATGAGCGCTGAGGTGGGAATGAGCGCTGGTGGGGGATGAGCGCTGGACTAATGTAAAAGAGGAGGTTGGACAGAAATTACATCACAAATCTTTTTTTTGTTAAATAGGAACTTTATTTAGCTTACAAAAACGCATACAAATCCGCATGTAAAAAACGCATCAAATACGCACCTGCGTTTTCTGCCAAGAGATGCGGATTATGTACGAAAACTTCTGCAGACAAATCTGCAATGTGTGCACATACCCTAAGGCTATGTTTCCATGTTCAGGAAAAGCTGCAGAGAGGACACAGCTCCGTTCAAAGCTTTGCCGGCTTTTGTACGCGCGGTGATTCCGCATGTGTCATTGAACCGTGTGGAATCACCGCATCCTATACATAGGACGGCGTTATTTATCTTGCTTAGACTGAGCGTCTCCGCGAAATAAATAGACATGCTGCGGTCTAGAAAGACGCGCCACATATGCATATACGCAGGTCTGCCACCTGCATCTTTGTACGCATAGTGGATATGGGATTTCATAAAATCCCCTCCACTATTCTGTAACATTTGGACGCTGTGGAATGGATTCTGCGGCTGTTCTCAGCGTCCAACCCATAGCGTTTTCTGACCGTGGAAACGTGCCCTAAATCTATCTCTGCCTCTGGACATTATATAGTATAGATTGGCCTGGACTGTACATTATTATAAATCTACTACCTGAGCATTATACATTATACGCTGTGTTCCAAATTATTATGCAAAAATTGTTTAGGAGTGATAAGGTAAGAATTATTTTGTTTGTCAGTTAAACTCATTGATGGTTATGTGTGTCAGGGCTCTTTATATCACTGTAAGCAATTGCAGACACCTGTGCTAATTAGTTTGGCAGGTGTGTCCAATGAAAGGCAAGACTACTTAAGAAGACTGTCCCACATTATTAAGCAGCCTACATTTTCTGCCAAAATGGGAAAGAAAAAGGATGTGTCGGCTGCTGAGAAGCAACAAATTGTGGAGTATTTAGGTCAAGGCATGACTACAATCAACATTGCCAAGACACTTCATCGTGATCATAGCACAATCAAGAAGTATGTAGCTGATTCACAGTACACACGTGTGCGTGCTGATAAGGGAAAATTGAGGACTCTTTCCTACAGGCAATTACGTCAGGTTAAAAGAGCAGCGGCAAAAAAGCCTTGTCATAGCAGCAGACAAGTTTTTGAAGCTGCTGGTGCCTCCAACATCCCCTGAACAACAAGATGCAGGGTCCTTCAGAGGTTTGCAGCTGTGCGTAAGCCATCCTGTCGACCTCCTCTATCCACTGCACACAAGCAGAAACGACTCCAGTGGGCCAAACAATACATGAAGACTGACTTCAAAACTGTTTTGTTCACCGATGAGTGCCGTGCAACGCTCGATGGTCCAGATGGATGGAGTGGAGGATGGCTGGTTGATGGACACCCCATGCAAACACAGCTACGGCGCCAACAAAGGAGGAGGTGGAGTAATGTTTTGGGCTGGAATCATGGGGAGAGAGATTGTCGGCCCCTTTAGGATCCCTGAAGGGGTAAAGATGAACTCCATAGTGTATGTTGAGTTTCTCAAACAGCACTTCCTGCCATGGTTCAAGAAAAAGAACTTGCATTCCGCAGCAAGATCATTTTCATGCATGATAATGCACCGTCTCATGCTGCACATAACACATCTGCATCTCTGGCTGCTATGGGCATAAAAGGGGACAAACTTATGGTGTGGCCCCCATGCTCCCTGACCTCAACCCCATTGAGAACCTCTGGAGCATCATCAAAAGGAGTGTCTATGATGGCGGGAGGCAGTTCACATCTAAGCAACAGCTCTGGGAGGGTATTCTGTCCTCATGCAAAACAATTGAAGCAGAAACCATCCAAAACCTGACAAATTCAATGGACGAGAGAGTTCAGAAGCTCCTTTCCAACAAGGGGTCCTATGTGCAAATGTAACATCACCTAGAATAAAGTTTTGAGTTGAAAACTGTTTGATTTCAGTTTGTAAGAACCTGCTAATGCTTATAATTTCAAAAATGACCATTTTTTTGTTCTTTATTAAAATGAAAAGGTTGAAAACTCTGCTGTGCATAATAATTTGGAACATGCATTTTGAGTGCAGTTTGAGTGTTTTATTTTTTAAAAAATATACTGTTATCATAGGCAGTTTGTACAAAAACCTTTCAATTGTACTCAAATAGTTATTTGACTGGAAAATTACAATGACTGAAATTCATATAGGTAATTTGGGAAAATCTGAGAAAATATTATTTGCATAATAATTTGGAACACAGTGTAGATCACCCTGGACATTATATATAATAGATTGTACATCATATATTACAGATAATTCAGGACATTTTATACTATCAGTCTCCTTGTACATTATATATTATAGATCTATAATAAATAATATACCGGGAGATCTATAAGATAAATTGTCCAGATTTATATGTAAGTATCTGTTTACACCCAGACATGTGAATAAGGCCTTAGTCAGAGACTGGGCAGTAATAGAATAATAAAATCCATCTAGTAATCCTCCAATGTCTGCTGGACATGGTATGGGGAGAGTTTCTAGTTCAGTTAGTACACAGACACCAGACTTCTTGCTGTTAACCAGTTAATGTTTTCTTGTCCACCACACTGCAGTGTCAAAAGAGGAAGACAGCGAGACAAGCAGCAACATCACATCAGAGAGCTCTTGACCTCGAAACAGAAACTCCTCAGATCCTGGTATTGTAACCTAATATTAAGAGTAATATTTATTTATTGATATTGCGCTATGAACTCCACAGCACTTTACAGACATCATCAACACTGTCCCCATTGGGGCTCACAATCTAAACATCCTATTTGTATGTCTTTTGAGTGTGGTAGGAAAGCACTGTCTTTGAAAGAGCTACATGGGCACACACATAGATTCGGCCTCATTCATTCCCTATGGGACTTGCAAACATGTGCGGCACTTGCGATGAGACAAAAAAACACTGCTAGTAGCGTTTTTTTTTCTGTTGCTGCAAGTATCGGATTTGCGGGATCGTGTCAAAACCGCAAGTGTTGCACATGTCTGCAAGTCGCATAGGGAATGAATGAGGCCGAATGCAGTGTAGCCATAAGTGATCCGTTACGTGGCAGATGCGGAAAAACTTCCAGATCTGCCGCGAATGGCAAAAATCGCTGATGTGTAAGTAGCCTAAGTCACTGCCGACAGTGTCTGCATTAGTCATACTCACCAATGGGGAGGCAGAAGATAAGTGCCTAGCAGCAGAAACTAAATGCGGCTGCACATAGGACAAACAATACCCCTACAAGAAAAATAGCCACACATGACTAGATCACATATTACCATACATAGTGACAAATATACAATATGATCATTAAAAAAAACACATACAGTTACCATAAGGCTATTATACATACAGTAAATTTTAGAGTTGAGAGTCTCAGGTTGATACCTTTTACTGCTAACTGAAAAGAGGTAACATTGCAAGCTTTCTAAGACTACTCAGTCTTTCATCAGGCTAAACGGTACAAGATATACACTTACTGTATAAACGTAGGAGCCTGTACATGGTATTAGTTTATAGTGTAAGTGTCAGGTTACGAGACTCAAACCCCTGACATTATCAGAGTCTGTACTAGTATATAGTGTTTATGAAGGTACAGTAGCATAATAACTCACCAGTGATTCTATGAAGTCCTCATCTCGCTCTTCTTCCAACACAGGATCCTCTGCAGAAATAAATACAGTTATCAGACTCCAGAGCACATCACCGCTTTTTCCAACTACACTAATGCCAGATGAAAAAAAAGGGAATAAGTGCCCTGCACAGTAACGTTTGGTGTACATATAATATTTTGAAGCAATTTTTTCCTTTTCTGCATTAGCAATTTTAATAATTAATTTGATAGATCGTACTTTTCGGTCATGAGAATACCAAACAGTTTATTAAAATAATTTTTAAATTTGAAAGAGGTTTAACTTATACTTTATGGGTGCGTGTGGGGGACACTGACATTCGCAGCCTGCATTTTCTTCTGTCCATTAAACTGCATTATGAACAACATTGCATTTCATACGTTAGTTGACTCCAGCCTAATAGAACAATCTGCATACCACGATGCTGCTGTGTTGACAGCAACATTTAAGCACGCGCGATAATTAGGGCGACCATTGCCTGACTGCATGCACCATGGGGAGCCATGAGTGTTACAGCCGGGGATCGGTTGAACACCCTCTGTGCCCATATGTGATCTCCTGTGATGTCCAGCCTCTGGCTGGGAGTCATAGAAGACAGTGATTTTTACTATATAAAGCAATACTGTGGTATAGCTGTATATAGTAGAAGTGATCAGACCATCTCAGTTTCAAACAAGTCTCTGAGTCCTGGGGAGACTAACAAAGTAAAAAAGAAATAATAATAAAATTATATATAGAAAAATCACACACACCCCCTTTACCCTATTAGACAATAAAGAAGTGTTATAATTAAAAAAAACATATAGAGTGCTTTCAGCAAAATAGGAATCTTGTGAGTATGATACCTTTTAATGGCTAACAAAATATAGTATTATGTATGATACCATTAAAAGGTATCATACTCACAAGATTCCTATTTTGCTGAAAGCACTCTATATGTTTTTTTCTACTGGCTAACACGGTACCAAACCAATTAAAAAAAAAAAACACATTTGGTATCAATGTGTCCAGAAAAGTCAGATCTATCTAATTCTAAAATTAATTAACCCAATCTGTAAAAAAAAAATCGAATGCCAGAATTGTGGGATTTTTGGTCACCACAATACCAAAAAAGAATGCATTAAGAAGCGATCAAAGCATCAGATATATACCAAAATAGTAATAAAAATAAATCATGTCACCACGCAATAAAACAACTCCCCACACAGCTGCATCAACCAAAAATTAAAATTGCTTGGGATTTTGAAAAATATCGACTCAAATAACTTTTTTTTTATGAATGTCTCAATTTTTTTCACCACAAAGAAAAAAACAGAATAACATTTCATGGTCCTTAAGGTGTTAAATGCTGTCATGTAAGGGACAGGTAGAGGCCATGTGTTTGACACTCAGTGCTGCCAACTTCTTATGCTGTATAGTTATTTTAGATATACCTAGATCTGTCCACAGCTGTTGACCTTCCATTTATTAACTTAGATAGCCACCACATGTCTTGCCAGTGGCCACATATCTCCCTTTGTCTGCAATAAAACTGCACCACTGGAGTGAGAGAGACTCTCCTATACTTTGTATATTCGCAACCGATACATCACTATCCAATCTAAGTGCCTAGCAGCTGACGCTGCCCCTGGGGCTCGGTGAGCAGAAGCAAAAGAGGGAGGACCAGGCTGTCAGTGTGCCCCACCCAGTCTGGGCCCCCTCTTTCTTTCTGCTCACTAGGCCCCATACAGCAGTAAGAGTAATAAGCCCTGATTGCGGCCCTGCCTATTAATAGAGAAATAGAATTATTTGCTTTGATGTGGTAGATCTAAAATGATATAATAGGGGTTAACAATCAGTCCGGGGGAACTGCTCTCTACATATATTTACCGGACATAAAGGAAGATCAATCCCTGAGGAGGAAGGATGGTACCATTGAAACGCTTAGGCTCATCGGTTTCCTTTTGCTCGATTGACCTTTCCATAGTTTGTTCACGTCACGAAACATGGAGCAGTTTGCTCAGTAGCTTTCAGCTTGTTGTGGTGCTGCCAGCAGTAGAGCTGCTCAAACCCTTGGAGATACAGGTCTTAGACGGTCTGTTGATGCCTCCTGCTTTAATCTAACGTACATAAGTCTGTTAAGTTACACTGTATGTGTCAAAGTAACAGCTGTTGTGAATGGGTTTGAGATGAGTTCTGAGCAGAGGCTCCCTCTGGTGGTTACAAGCGGTGCTAGTCTGTCCAGTGAAGATTGTGAGGACTGGGAATCAGGTGTTACTGACTGGTCTTATATAAGGGAGTCACCTTCCCATCAGGGTTGCCGGTGATCAATTGTTCTGGTCTGTATCCTTTATTCCAGTTTCCCTTGTAGCTGCTGTTCGTGTCTGCACTTCTAACAGATAAGACATTTTCTTCTTTTGTGTTTGTGCTATATTTTTGCATTTTGTCCTGCACTTCTGTGGGGCCTTCAGGGTCCCCTCCGGGGGCTTCTGCCCTCTCAGTTTTGTTCAGCCACTGATGTTTGTACTTTTGCTTTTTCCAGTTTTTTCAGTGGCTGCTGTTTGATTTTGTTACACCAGAGAACTAATTTAGGTGGAAGAGGTCGTGTGATCTCAGGTATTTTTGAAATTAGTAGAGTTGGTGCTTTTCAGGGTTTTCTGGGATTGCAGTAAGTACCCTTCCTATCCTTTTCTATTTAGTTAGTTTGGGCCCCAGCGTTTGCTCATACTATTTTCTTTCTGTGTCAGTATTTCATCTTGTCTAACCGCCATTACATGTTTGGGGCTTTCTATTATCTTTGGGGTTCTGCTCCGGGGCAGATAGCTTTCCTATATCTATCTTTAGGTGTAGTTAGTTTCTCAGGCTGTGACGAAGCGTCTAGGACCAACGTAGGAACGCTCCACGGCTGCCTCTAGTTGTGGTGGTTAGTCAGGGTACTGCAATCTCATAGATTCCAACTGCTCTGGTGTATTGCCTTTTTTACCTGCACTCCTCAGCTACCGAAACATAACAAACAGCCACATTTCTCAGAAGCAAAGATTTCCCAAGAGAAAATTACAGATAACTTCCCATTGCCTCTGCCAGCTTGCCATCTTCTCATAGTGCATCCTAGTGTCATCTTTTCTCCAGCTTAGTAACTAACACACCTGGCGAGCTGTCTTTTCTTAGATGACTTTTTGGTAGGTATTATCCTTTACATATTGAGATTACTCCACAAGACCTCTCATTTTGGAGATGCTTAAGGTTAACTGCCACTAAACAATCCCGCTAGCGATCCGATACGACGCATACTAATGCGATCGCTAGCGGATTGTTCATATCGCTAAATGCGGCCACATTTAGGATATAGTTAACGACCTATCGCGTTAGCGATCTTCTTAACGACTTTAGCGGTACAAAAGTACCGCTAAATCGCTAAAAAAGGTCCCAACAGCGATTAGATACTACAGCGGGAGCGTAGCGATGAATAGGGTCCGGAGCGATTCAGCGACGAGCGAGATCACAGCAGAGCTCGTCGCTGAAGCTGCCGCACTGAACATACGCTACGGATCGCTAAATAGTGACTTTTTTAGCGATCTCGTTAGCGATATTGTTTGTGTGGCATACCTTAAGGCAAGATGTTAAGGCCCATTACATGTTAGACAAATGCAGCGGCGTAGCCCACCTCACGCTTGGCTCACAGTCTAATGTGTGTAGGGGCGATTTGACTCCCACCTAAGATGATTTTAGGAAGATAGATGTCGATTCCTTTGATCTTGGCGGATAGATGCATGGAGAATAGGAAGAGATTCCATTGCTCAGCCAACGGCTGTCTAGTCTGTATAGAGAAACCTTGACATATACTCATCATATTACAGCTTTGTCTAAGTTTCTCAATCCAATACTTTTTCCTGCTTCTAATATCAACTTACTTCAAGAATTGACTTTTCACTAATATTTGACAAGCACCATTATGACAAAATAATGTTATTCACTTCATGTACTTTCAGGTGTTATAGCTGATCAGTGTACATATCTTACAACATAAGATATCCAATGAAACACACATCGCTTTCTCAGTCTACAGAAGTTCATTTGTAAGAAAAGCAGATGTCCTGGAGACACATCCGATAAAGACCTAATGTTCTTCCCCATCATCATTAGATTATGACCTAAATGGAGCTGAAACAAGAAGCATTTTACACAGAAATCTGCACATTTTATTTCTGTGATGGTTTTAAAACAACATTGAATACAATTTTGTATGCATCTACTATGTACACCATTTTATTAATTACAGTATTTTTTAGCCAAAACTTATTTATTCTCTCTGTCTCCACCATGTCATTATCCATTCAAACAAAGAGAAAATAATGGTTGACGAGACAGAGGATAATCTATGTACATATGCCATCTGCCTGAAAGCAGAATTACACCTTAAACAATCCTTATGTCTGTCACCATTCCTCAACTCAGCATGATGAGTGGCAGCTCAGCCATCCATCAGGTTAAGGGGCCTGCCAATATTGTGATAGACAGTCCAGTCGCCCAATCAGGGCCAGGGTGTGCTGGGTTTCCTACAAGTGTCTCCTGTTTGGAATGATTCTGAGGCTATTTAGCTGGCTATCTACCTCTAATCTCTGCCAGTTGTAGCTCTGCTCAAGTGGTGTGTGCCTGCTCTGTGCTTTAAGTTCTTGCATTCGAATCTTTGTCGCCTGACCTTGGATTTGACCATACGTTTTTCTAGCCCCTTTGTCTTGATCCACTACCTTCTTGGAATTCTGACCTCGGACAGCGATCTGCATATCCTATACCTTCCTATCTTTTGAACTCGGACTCCTTGCCTGCTTGTCCGTTAGTAGTGACTAGCGTCACAATGTCATTATGAAACACCAGACCATATAGTCACTTAGGGTTTATAAGCTGACAGTACTGAAATGCTGATTCACTTTCTGTATCTCTGTGGAGTTTTTTTATTACATCCTTTCTAATATAAAAATAAAAGAAAAGAAAACATAGAAAATTAGTAACTTAAAGACTAATTCTACAGATTGTGTTAGCTCACAGACCCCCACTATATTAATCCTCTGTTATTGCCACCAGTGTTGTTTTCATTGCCATTATGTAAGGAATGAATATTAGTAATGTTGGAAGTAGTAACCCTTCTTTAGACAAATTGGAGCCCTAAGAAGACTCTTTTCACAATTATCAGCCTGTCTAAAAAGGATGGCAATTACCCTTCAAGCAAGCAAAATGATCATTTGATGCTTGAAATTATTTTTAAGGAGAACCTGTCACTTGAATCTGCTGCCAAAATGCCACATGTTTGTGTGTATATGTATACATATGGAAAGACCTGTCAATCGCATGGAGCGAGGAGGGAAGAATTTGACCAGGGACTGCACCGTACACATCTCACCACTTCCTATGTTTCCTGGCCGGTTCTTCAAACTATGTTTTCTCTGAAATGCAGCAGCAAAACTGTCCAACTTCATAGTGTTCCATAATATATCAAATGCCTTGGAAATGTCTTTGTACCCTTCTCCTAACTGATAACTTTCAACAATGAGATGCCTTTGCTGTGTTGTAAACTGTTCACAGACCATGACTTTTGCTGTAAAATGCAATTAAGAAAATGTGAGAAAAATCCTATTAGAATAGCTAAACTTTAAATGGAGTTAATCTGAATCTCTGTAAATGATGGCAGCTGTGCACTGACTACTATTTAACATGGTTTTAAATGTGATTGGTTAATTCTGAAAAAGCCACATCATCAATTATAAAAGGGCTTCACACTTATGCAACCATGTTATTTTAGTTTACTTATTTTCCGCATCAAAATGATTTCAGTTTGTTTCTCAATAGATTTGTACAGATTATGGATGCCATGATTCTTCTTGGTATGATTTTTTTGCATGACAAAAATCTTGTATTTTAAGAAGGGTGTTAGCACTTTTTAATTCCACTGTATCTTATCATAGGACTCTTCTTCTATCTCCTCCTGGAGTGATCTTTCCTTCTCAATTAATTGGTAAAATCTGTTTTCAGTGAAGGCAGATTTTCACATTACCGTGTTAGTTGATGACAGTTGAAGCTTTTAAAATTCTATGTAAGAGAAAGTGGAAGGGGGAGCTAGAGGCTGACATAGACATTCTTCAGCAAGTTTCCTGAAACGGACTATTACAGTTCTACATAGAACTTTATGAGCACCATCTGCAATCTCATAGGTCTGCAACAGGAAAAAGTATATTCACTGAACAAATATTTGATCCAAGAATTAAGAAACTTGAGAATAAATGAGCAATAAATGGATTTCTCTAATAAGATATATTACAAAGGTTCTCATTTTCATGTATACTATTGATTTATGAAAAAGAAACTAAACACATACACTTTAAATGTATCTTCAGCACAAGATTAGAGGTACCTGTGTCCCTCCATGTTCTGAGGCTTAGGTAAAACTTTGATTCCCAGCATGCCAGTTGGAGACCTTCATTCCATGCAAAGAGTTTCTTGTGAACCTATTAATGCATTCCACAAGAAACAACTTTCACAACCACAAATATTCATGCAATCTTTTGATGTTACCCATGGTTATTAAAATGGTCCTTGATATTTTTTTATTTAGTCTTGATCACTGGACATTTCAATTCATTGCCTTTGAGAAAAAAAACTCACTCTCTTGTCAACTGACCTAATAACTGTTGCATGTAAATACTGCAATTGTGGAGATTCATACGTTGACCTGTGAATGTTCTCGGGGACTCTAACCAGTTGTCATTCACACCAACCTCTGAATTGGTCCTCGGAACTCACTATTTCACTGCTTTTCCTCTTCAGAAAAGCTTGGACAGCTTAATTTTTGTCCTAAAATCTTTCTTTGCAGCTACTTCTTTGCATTTTGTTACTATGCTTGCTTTTTGCTTGCATTAGAATTGTTGATTTAGCCATAAAAGTTCTATCTCTCATCTTGAAGGGTTTTGATGGGTTATTTCAACTATTCGCTTTGTTTTTATCCTTATTTGAAATATGTATGACAAAGAAAACCTATGGGTCTCCTCCACTCAATGCTCATTCCTGGATTACTTAAGATATTCCCAAGAGCAGCACTGCCGAACAGCACAAGGACTACTGAGTACACTAAATGGTAACATCAATGGTGTCATTCAAAAGCATAACTCGTTTAACAAAAAAACAAGCCCTTATACAGTCATTTTGATGTAAAAATAAAAAAGCTATGGCTATAGGAGAAGGGAAGGAAAAAACAAAAAATGGAAAAGCGCCCGAGGGTGAAGGGGTTAAAGATCTGCTATAGTTAGGGGCCCTGTTTTTGCATTGGGGCTTAGGAGTTTGGAGTTATGCCACTGCTTGTGACATGGGGTGGAACTGAAAGGCAGATACCCCAGACACCAGAAAGGTAATAAATGTGATTGTGAGTATGCACCGAATTGCTCTATGTATAGCCAGCTATAGCGGTAACTGCAAGCGGCTGATCATTGGGGTGCCAGGTGTTGGACCCTCACCAATCTGATATCCAGGAACTATCCGTCACCAATATATAAGTCCAGGACAACTGCTTTACATAAAAACTAAAAAATGGTGTGGTATGTGCTGAATAAAACTATTTATGGATTTTACTGCATTATCACACAGAATGGAAAGGAAATGAAAATCCATTCAGTGCTTACTGAGCGCAGATCTCTCGCTGCACAACCTTTAGACTCTGATCTCCCATTTACGTCATCTGAAGTACCGCACTTCTCGCCCACACAGCATTGTTGTTTGGATTTAGGGGGTGGGGAAGCATTAGGACCAGGTGGTAAAGCACAAGAGGTAACGGCCGATACAAAGGAGAAGAAAATGCACTGCACTTTCATCTCACACAAATGTTTCATAGCAAGAGCAACAAATATTTCTGGACAAATACATTTTATGGTTAATTGATATCCTACAAGTGAAACACTTCACTAGCCTCACATCATTAAAAGCGCAGAAATGTTACTTTGTGTGGCGGATGCATAATTGAAGTTAACATTTTATAACGCTTTAATTGGCGCTAAGGCTGAATCATGACTTTCTCATTTCATATGGAAGAACATTCCTGTAATTGCTTCTTATTTATGAGTAAGCACACATATATATTTAGTGCAGAGGAAGGCTTAGGTTAGAGATTAACACAATATGGAATAAAAACATACAAAACACACACTTTCGTGGTGATTCATATTATGTGTTTTAATATAATTATCAAAGTGTAAAGGTCTGAATTGATTGTTAATTGTAATTTAATTATTGCTAATTAAAAGTAAACGTCGGTTTAAAAAGATCGACTCCATTCTGTTTCAAATGCAAAAGTATTTGTAGAGTTCACAAATATAAAGGTCATTTTATTCAACACAAATGAATACATTACATTCAGATTGAAAAAGTGACGGCATCAAAAAACAACTATGGCTCCATTCTTGTAAAGCATCAATACTCTGAAGCCTGTACCATTTGTCCATCTATCTATGGGTGCTGTAACAAGCTTTATCAATGCAATTTTCTATAATACTATAAGTTCAGGACAGGAAACCTGCAGCCAGGCAGGACATCAAGATCTGCATCGGATCATCATGACACAAGGTTTTGTGAACATAGGGTTTAAGCTCACTGACGTTTCCAAGTAGACCTACAAAGATACCCAAAAAAATATGGACCAAAAGCAAGTTTTAATAAAATTCATTAAAAATATCAGAACAATACAATATACAGTATAACAAGGGAAAAGGCAATTCCTAGATACCACAACAACAAGAGATGGCAGACTAAATAAATAAATGCAAAATGCATACCACTGGAGGATTTCCCCAAACTGTGAAATTTCTCAGAAAATGAAGTGCACAGTGCATAAATCATTAAGGGGTATATATCATGAATATTATAATAGATGTCATCACTATAAGACAATCGTACAGAATATATATCCTCAGTAAAAATGTATGAATACCTAATAGTGGATACTATACAGACGCATGCACTCTAGTATATACCGAACAGAAATGATATTCCTCAGATAATAAAATACCTAATGCAAAAATCAGAAGAGGATATATATCAATGACTGTGTAAGAATGAAATCACCATCAGTCAGATAGTTCCAGGCTGGTCAGAGTAAAGTGCATAGTGCATAGTGATAATCACAGACTGGTCAAGACTGGGTATATACATAAGTATGGATTTCAGTATAGATGGTAGCATAGACTTGTATACCCCACATTAACAAATACAGCGGTACATTCAATATCGGTATGCAGATAATTGAAAAGCAAATGTAAAAAAATCTAGCACCAAAAAACACTTAAATGGAATTTTGGGGTGACGGAAACCCCTGAAAAAGTTAAAAGGGGGTATACAAGTGTAAGCTGCCATCTATACTGAAATCCCTACTTATGTAAATACCCATTTTTTGACCAGTCCGGGTTATCATATGCAAATATGCACTTTACTCTGACCACCGGAACTACTGACTGAAAGGTGTTTCATTCTTCCCCAATTTATTTAAAAATACCTTTCTGATTTTTCATTAGGGATTTTTTTTATCTGAAAATATCAAATTTTAGTTTGGTAAATACAAAGGGCATGTGTTTTTATAGTATCCACAAATTAAAGGTAGGTATTCATACATTTTTTCTGAGGATATTATTCTTTAAAGTTGTCTTAAAAATATGACATTATTAAAATAAATTTAAGTATATACCCCTTAATGATTTATGCCTGTGCACTTCATTTTCCCGAGAAATTTCACTTTTGGGGAAATCCCCATTTGGGATCATTTTTGCATTTATTTATTTTGTCGCCATCTCTTTCTGCTTGTGGTTTTCTAGGTATTCCCCTTTTTCCTTTTTAAAACTGTAAAATTGTATTGTTCGATCATTTTTTATGAATTTTGCATAAAAAAAAAACTTTGTCATTTTTATTAAAAATTTCTTTTGGTCCATATTTTTTTGGGGGTTTTATTAAATCAGAAAA
>JARQOD010000001.1:880936212-881030277 GCA_033576555.1 Oophaga sylvatica
GGACACACTCCTTAAACCCGGTGGAATCACCGCACCTAAACAAGGACGGCGTTATTTTTTCTTAGACTGGGCTCCGCAAATAAATAGACATGCTGCGGTCTAAAAGCGCGCCCCAAATGCATATACGGGTCTGCCACCGCATCTTTGTCGCATAGGATATTGGATTTCAAAAATCCCCTCCCTATTCTGTAACATTTGGACCTGTGGAATGGATTCTGCGGCTGTTTCGCGTCCAACCCGCGTTTCCTGACCTGGAAACGTCCCTAATCTATCTCTGCCTCTGGACTTTTAATAGAATAGATTGGCCTGGACTGTAATATTATAAATCTACTACCTGAGCCATTATACATTATACCTGTGTTCCAAATTAAGCAAAATTGTTTAGGAGTGATAAGTAAGAATTATTTTTGTTTGCGTTAAATCATTGATGGTTAGTGGGTAGGGCTCTTTATATCATGTAAGCAATTGCAGACACCTTGCTAATTAGTTTGGCAGGTGTTCCAATGAAGGCAAGACTACTTAAAAAGACGTCCCCATTATTAACCCACCTCATTTTCTGCCAAAATGGGAAGAAAAAGGATGTGTCGGCTGCTGGAAGCAACAAAATTGTGGGGTTTTAGGTCAAGGCAGACTACAATCAACATTGCCAAGACACTTCACGTGTCAAGACAATCAAGAATTTTAGCTGATTACATACACACGGTGCTCTGATAAGGGGAAAATTGAGGACTCTTTTACAGCAATTACGTCAGTTAAAAGAGCGGCGGCCAAAAAAGCCTTGTCATGCACAGACAATTTTGAAGCGCTGGTGCCTCCAACTCCCTGAACCAAACAAGATGCAGGGTCCTTTCAGAGGTTTCAGCTTGCGTAAGCCATCCTTCGCCCTCCCTATCCACTGCCACAAGCAGAAACGACTCCAGTGGGCCAACAATACATGAGCTGACTTCAAAACTGTTTTGTTCCCCGTGAGTGCCGTGCAACCTCGATGGTCCAGAGGATGGGTGGAGGATGGTGGTTGATGGACACCCCATGCAAACCAGCTACGGCGCCACAAAGGAGGAGGTGAGTAATTTTTTTGGGCTGGAATCTGGGGAGAGAGATTTCGGCCCCTTTAGGATCCCGAAGGGGTAAAGATAACTCCATAGTGTTGTTAGTTTCTCAAACAGCATTCCTGCCATGGTTTCAAGAAAAAGAACTGGCTTTCCGCCAAGATATTTTCATGCATGATAAGCCCCCCTTTCTGCTGCACATAACACATCTGCTCTCTGGCTCTAGGGCAATAAAAGGGGAAACTTATGGGTGGCCCCCATGCTCCTACCTCAACCCCATTGAAACCCTGGAATCTCAAAAGGGTGTCTATTGGGGGGAGCAGTTCCATCTAAGAACGCTCTGGGAGGGTATTCTGTCCTCATGCAAAAACAATTGAAGCAGAAACCATCCAAAACCTGACAAATTCAATGGACAGAGAGTTCAGAAGTCCTTTCCAACAAGGGGTCCATGTGCAAATGTAACTCACCTAGAATAAAGTTTGAGTTGAAAACTGTTTGATTTCATTTGTAAAAAGCTAATGCTTAATTTCAAAAATTGACCTTTTTTTGTTTTTATTAAAATGAAAAGGTGAAAACTCTGCTGTGCAAATTTTGAACATGCATTTTGAGGCAGTTTGAGTGTTTTATTTTTTAAAAAATATACGTTATCTAGGCAGTTTGTACAAAACCTTTATTGTCCTAATAGTTATTTGAGGGAAAAAATTTACAATGACTGAAATTATAAGGTATTTGGGAAAATCGGAAAAATTTATTTGCATAATAATTTGAACCAGTGTAGTCCCCTGGCATTATATTAATAATTGTACAAAATATTACGATAATTCGGGGACATTTTTATATCAGCTCCTTGACATTAATTTTAAAACTATAATAAATAATATCCGGGAGATCTTAAAAAAATTTCCAGATTTATAGTAAGTACTTTTTTACACCCAGACATTAAAAGGCCTTAGTCAGAGACGGGCAGTAAGAATAAAAAATCCATCTAGAATCCCCAATGTCTGCTGGACATGTTTGGGGAGGAGTTTCTAGTTCGTTAGTACCAGACACCAGATTCTTGCTGTTAACCGTTTGTTTTCTTGTCCACCACATGCAGTGTCAAAAGAGGAAGACAGCCGACAAGCAGCAACATCCATCAGAGGCTCTTGACCTCAAAAGAAACTCCTCAATCCTGGTATTGTAACCTAATATTAAGGTAATATTTTTTTATTGAAATTGCCATGAACCCACAGACTTTACAGCATCATCAACATGTCCCCATTGGGGCTCCAATCAAAATCCTATTTGTATGTCTTTTGAGGGGTAGGAAAGATGCTTTGAAAGGCTACATGGGCACACACATAGTTCGGCCTCATTCATTCCCTATGGGATTGCAAAACATGTGGGCACTTGCATGAGACAAAAAAAACTGCTATAGCGTTTTTTTTTTTTTTGTTGCGCAAGATCGGATTTGCGGGTCGTGCAAAACCCCAATGTTGCCATGTCTGCAAGTCCATAGGGAAGAATGAGGCCGAATGCAGTGTAGCCAAAGTGATCCGTTACGTGGCAGATGCGGAAAACTTCCAATCTGCCGCGAATGGCAAAAATCGCTGAGGTAAGTACATAAGTCACTGCCGACGGTCCGCATTAGTCAACGTCCGCGGTCTTATGAAGTGTACGATGTCAGAAATTTCTTAAAAACAACACTCTATAAACATATGATTGCAACCATCAGCATGTAAATAAAATAGATTTACCTGACACGAATCCTTGAACTCAGGGTTAATCTTGAGGACTTGATACACGTCACAGGAAAGAGGAACCCGGGGGTCTAACCTACCCTAAACTGGGGTCCAACTAATCCCTCACCTTGAGGTCTGATAAAGGTTTAGGGTCCAAGCCTCCACCTAACCCTGGACTCCTATCAGCCGAACCCTGTAATCAGTCCTAAAAGGATACTGATTACCACCAAAGGGAAATGGCTGATCTCTGCTAAATACACAGATTAGACTATAAGACGACTGGAGAAAACACAGACTTGCTACCACTCAAACCAGAAGGAACATAAATGATCTGGTATTAAACTCTAAGCAAGGTGATTTAAAACAACTAAGGAGCTCTTTAAATTAAGTTTCAAAACAAAACCATCTGTGGTCTGCAGAAGAATTTCACTGGCAACTCCCAACACAGACAACCGAGATTTAAAGGAAACCAAAACAACAAATAATTAATTGCAGCCGGGAGAAACTGCACCCCAGTCCCAAAATGGCAAGACAGTTTTACTCCCTAACTGCCAAACACAAAGAAACAGCAATCAGCTGTGAGAAGTCAAATTCAACCCGACGATCTTCGTGCGAGCACACATGCAGTACCCCCCCCTTACGGGGTCCGGACCCCCCAGGGGGCCCGGTTTGCCCGGGTGAGTTCTGTGGAAGGTCCGCACCAAACGATCTGCGTTAATGTCAGACGCAGGAACCCACGTCCTCTCCCTGGCCATACCCCTTCCAATGCACCAAGTACTGAAGGGCCGGCGTTGACTGGTCAAGATCTTTAACACTTGAAACTCCAAGTTACATTACCACCATGGAGGAGGAGGTAGGGTGATTGTATGACTGGTGCCACGACCTCTTAAGTAATGCTTGTGGAACACATTGTGGATTTTAAAGAGGGGGAGGTCCAGACAAATGCCACAGGATTAATTAGGGAAAAACTGATCCTGTACGGCCCGTGAATCGGGGGCCCACTTCCAGGAGGGAACTTTAAGTTTTTTCCTGGTAGACACATCCAATCGTTCACATTAAGATCTGGACCAAAACTCCCTATCACCATAGTTTTTAACGGTTCCCCATAGACTCGATATTCATACACCCTCCCACAGGAAGCAAGTGCACGAGAAACCTCCTCCTCAGGAACCCCGAAGGGCCCCCCCCCATTGAATGTACAAAATGGGGATGAAAACCAATCCCCAAAAAAAACGGGGACTTCCAGTGGACCGCTCCGCTTGTTTTAAGAGCGAACTCTGCCAAAAAGGCAAGAAGAAGACCAGTCCTCCTGGTTCCGGGAAAACAAAACACCGAAGATAATCTCTAGGCTTTGACAACGCCTTGTTGACCATTGGTTGCGGAAAAAAACCGAGGAAAATGCAATTGCATCCCCCGACGTAAACAAAAGCCCTCCAAAACTTGGACCAAACGAACCCCCTATCTGACACCACATCAGAAGGCAACCCATGAAGTCTCACAATCTCCCCAATGAACACCTGCGCCAGAGTTTTACATTAGGGGGCAGAAAGAGCAATGAAATGTGCCATCTTACTGAACCTGCAACAAACCACCATATGACGTCTTCCCTGACGACTGAGGAAGGTCCGGATGAAGTCCATAGACAAATGAGTCCATGGACCTCCGAAGTTTCAAGGGTAAGAGGGTCCCAGACGGACGGGTATGAGGGGTCTTAGAGCGAGCACAAACCCCACAGGACGCGACAAAAGTTAAAACTTCTTTATTAACGTTAGGCCCCAAAACCCCGGGGAAAATAGATCTAAAGTACCCTTACTTCCCTGGATGTCCTGCTAAAGCAAATTATGATGTGCCTCAATAACCTTTGCTCAACTGATTTGGGAAAAAACAGTCTCCTGGAGGTTGCAGGGGCGCCCCCTGAGCCTCTAAACCCCCCTCAAGCTCAGAACTCGCAACTCCACCCCTCCTGAAGGAAGGAATCGGGTCATCCTTTTCCCGGCCCCTGGAAACGCGAGACAAGGCACCGCCTTAACATTCTTAGATCCAGGGCGAAATGACAAAAAAAAATTAAACCGGAAAAAAACAACGACCATCGAATTGTCTGAATTCAACGCTTAGCAGATTCCAAATACAGCAGGTTCTTGTGATCAGTAATTTACGGTGACCGGGTGGACTGCCCCCTCCAAAAAGTGCGCCATTCTTCAAAAGCCAACTTAATGGCCAAAAGTTCCCTATTGCCGATATCATAATTCCTTTCGGCGGACGACAATTTTTTAAAAAGAAACGCACGGATGCCATTTTTCAAGGGAAGGACCCTGGGACAATATTGACCCCCCACGTCAACGCCTCCACCTCCACAACGAACGGCTGTGATGATCTGGTTTGAGACGGGTGCCGAAGCAAAACATTTTTTTCAAAGAGGAAAAAGCTTGGCAAGCTTTTCCGACCATTTAGAAAAATCCGTCCCTTTTCTTGTCATTCAGTGAGAGGTTTGACAACAGATGAAAATTACAAAAAATTTCGGGTTTGAGTTAGCAAACCCCAGAAAAGCTGCAGAGCCTTAAGTCCTTGCGATCCCTTCAAGCACTGCCTACCTTTTCAGGGTCCATAACGGAAACCCCGGGGCTGACACAAACCCAAAAACTAATTTCCTGACAGCGAATACACCTTTTCCAGTTTGGCGTATAGTTTTTATGTCTCGAAGTCTGAACACCTGTCTCACATCTCCGGTGAGACACAAGATCTGGTGAGTAAATTAAAAAATTCATCCAAATATCGACCAAAAAACAGCCCCCCAGATGACGAAAAAATGCATTAACAAAATGTTGGGAAATGCTGGTGCAGTAGTCGACCAAAAGGCAGACAAGGTTCTCAAATGTCCCTCCGGCGGTTAACGCCGTTTTCCACTCACCCCCCCCTTTTATCCTAACAGATTTTACGCCCCCCTGAATCCAATTTAGGGAAAACCCTTTGGCACCCAACAATTTGATTGAAGAATCAGAATCAGGGGAGTGGATACGGATCTAACAGTAATCCGATTAAGTTGCGGAAATCCAAGCAAGGGCTTAGGCCTCCATCTTTTTTCTTCACAAAGAAGAACCCCCCCGGCCCACTGGGGAAGTGAAGGTTAATAGCCCTTTGGCCAGACTTTCCGAAAAATAATCTTCATGCCTGCCTTTCAGGACCGAAAGGTTATATAACCTAGCTTTAGGTAACTTAGCATCAGGAAAAATTATAGAGCAGTCATACACGCGATAGGAGGCAATCCGACACCCCTCCTCAAGAACAATCCCCAAAGTCCTCCAAAAAAGGAGGCAAAGTACTAGGCAGACCGCACTGATGACTGGTTCTGCGTTACTTTTGAAAACTCCCCCCATTGGCTTATATCTTGGCGCCATTAAAAATCACAGGTTATGTTTAACCAACCAAGGAAGTCCCAAACAATAGGGAATGGTAGAACCCCCAAAAACAAACAAGATAATGTTCCCTATGTATTGCCCCTACCCGAAGGTCAAGTTAGAACCTCAGAACAAAGCTACCTTCCGGAGGCCTGGCGTCAATGGAGAAATAGGGATCGGTTTGACCAATACACTCAGATGCATACCTTGGCTGAGCAAACTGAGCGCAACCAGATTAGCCCCGGCCCACTATCAGAAGAAACAGAAAATCTCTCCACTCTCTACCAACCACCACCTCCACGGTAACAAGGAACTGAAAGAAATAGCGGACAAATACATCCTCCCAGGTTGCGTCACCACACAACCTGGGATTAACTTTTTCCGGCACTTTTTGCTCAACAAGGCCGGGATGGACACCCCCCCCAACAAAATTTCCCTTTTTCCCCCGCAAAAAAACACCTTCTAGCCTCGGGTCCGCCAATCCCCTCCTCGAAATGATGTCCCTCCCAACTGCATACCCCCCGAACAGACAAGGGGAACCTCAACAAAAGGGGGGGACTTTTTGTAGTAGTGGGAGTAACAACAGGGGCGGTTACATCGCACCTCTCCCGGAGCCGTCATCAACGGAAGCTAGGGCCAAGCAGCCTCCAGGATGGGGGAGAATCATATGAGCCAAAACTCCTTTAATTTGTCAGAAAGCCCCCATGCAAACTGGTTCTAAGAGTGGGTCATTCATGAGTATCTGTGGCCCCTCTAGGGAACCCAAAGCAAATTCCCCTCTGCCGGACGACCCCTGCGATCTTACGAAATTTTTGTCTCAGCAAGAGGACCCACTGGGTCTCTATCCCAAACCCAGGATAAAAAATCGATCTACGACTGTAGACCCGGGGGATCCCGGAGGAAGGGGAAGGCCCAGGATTGGGGTCCCCTTGTAGGAGCGAGATAACATTTCCCACCTTGCCTTCCTCCGATGATCGAGGCCGAAGCCGAAAAACAATTTCTGCTTCCCTGAAGGTAAAAATTTGTCTGCCCACCAGTGAACCTTCCGGGAGAAGTACTTTTGGTTCAAACTGGTTTGCTCCGAGGGGACAAAACTTGGACTTAATGCCGTCAGCTCCAGGGATAACCCTGCAACTGCAGGCCACTGGGCTTACTGGATCCATGGCAACTGGGAATAATTTTATGGCCTTGAAAATGTCCGCGGTCTTTGATATGTGTACGTGTGTAAACTATTCTTAAAAGAACAACACTCTATAAACAATAGATTAGCAACATCCATGTAAAATAGAATAGATTTACCTGACACATATCCGTTGACCAGGGTTAATCTTGAGGACTTGATACACTGTCACAGAAAGAGGAGGACCGGGGCTAACCTGACCCTAAACGGGTCCTAACTAATCCCTCACCTTGGGGTACTGTAATGGGTTCGGGTCCAAGCTCCAGCCTAACCCTGACTCCTATCAGTCCCTAACCCTGTATCTCCTAAGAAGGATACGATTACCCCAAAGGGTATGGCTGATCTCTGCTAAATCACAATTGACATATAAGACAGACTGGGAGAACACAGACTTGCTACCATCAAACACAAAGGAACATAAAGTCTGGGTATTAAACTCAAGCAAGGTAGCTTAAAACAACAAGGAGCTCTTTAATTAATCTATACGATACAATCCTATCTGTGGTTGCATGAAGAATTTCACTGGCAACCCCAACACAGACAACCCCAAAAATTAAAGGAAACCAATCAACAAAATTAATTTCAGCCGGGGAAACTGCACCCAGTCCCAGAACTGAGCACAGACAGAATTACTCCCTAACGCCAAACCAAAGAAACAGCAACTAGCTGTGAAAGCAGAAGTGCAACCGCGACGACTTGGCGGCACACATGACCATACCACCAAGGGGAGGCAGAAGAAAAGTGCCTAGGGCGCAGAAACTCTAAAGCGGCCCTGCCTAGGGACCAAACAAACCACATACGGAACAAATACGCCCACCATGACAGATCACAATTACCCACATAGTGACCAATACTAAATATTGTCAGTAAAAAAAAAACCAATCTAAGTTACCATAAGTGCTTTATACATACAGTAAAATATTTAGAGTTGAGGCCTCAGTGGTTGAACCTTTTACTGGCTAAACTGAAAAGATGGTAAAAAATTGCAAGCTTTCGGACTACTCAGCCTTCATCAGGCTAACACGGTACAAAGATATACTTTTACTGTAACTACAGTAGGAGCTCTGTCATGGTATTCGTTTATGGTAAGTGTACAGGAATACAGAGAATCACCATGACATTAACACAGGAGCCTGTTATAGTTATAGTGTTTTAGTGTAATGTACAGGTAGCATAATAACCACCAGTGACTTCTCTATTGAAGCCTTCATCTTCGCTCTTCTTCCAACCAGGACTCGCCTCTGCAGAAATAACTACATTATCTTGAGTTCCAACCATTCACCGCTTTTTCTCCAACTTCTACACATGCCAATGAAGAAAAAAGGACTAGTGCCGCCCTGCACAGAACTGTTTTTTGGTGTACATATAAATTTTGAATGCAATTTTTTTCCTTTTCTGATTTAGCAATGATTTTTAAATAATTTAAAATTTTTGATAATCAAACTTTTTTCGGTATGAGAAAACCAAAATGTTTAATTTAAAAATAATTTCTTTATTTTTTGAAAGAGGTTTTTATACTTTTTACTTTTTGGTGTGGTGAGGGGCCCCACCCCCCTGACATTCGCAGCATGCGCGATTTTTTTCTTTTTGTCCGTTTTAAACCTGCATTATTGAACAAACATTGGTCCTTTCTTACTTATTGTGACTCCGGCCTAATAGTAAAATCTGCTGCTAGTGTTGACAGAAAACATTTAAGCACAGGCGAAAATGGGGACCATTGCCTTGACTGCTATGCACTCTGGGGCCAAAGGGAGTTGTTAGGACAGCCGGGGTTCGGTTGAACCCCCTTGCCCAATTTGTGATCCTGTGATGTCCAGCCTCTGGCGGGGATCATAGAAACAGTAAATTTTTACTAAAATAAAGCAAAAACTGTGGTATAGCTTTTATTTTGTAGAAAGGTGATCAGACCATCCCCGTTTAAAAACAAGTCCTGATTCCTGGGGAACTAACAAAGTAAAAAAAAAAAATAATAAAAAAATTATATATAAAAAATCACACACACCCCCTTTACCCTTTGGGCAATAAAAAAAGTGTTTAATTAAAAAAAAAATATAGAGTGCTTTCAGCAAAAAAGGAATCTTGTGAGAAAGATACCTTTTAATGGCTAACAAAATAAAGTATTATGTTTGTTTACCATTAAAAGGTATCATCCCCTTCAAAAAGATTCCTTTTTGGCTGAAAGCACCCCTATATGTTTTTTTCACTGGTAAAACGGAAACCAAACAATTAAAAAAAAAAACCCATTTGGTTTTCAATGGTCCAGAAAAGTCGCTATCTAATCTAAAATTAATTAACCAAATCTGTAAAAAAAAAATCAAAATTGCCTAATTGGGGGGTTTTTTTGGCACCCCCAATTACCAAAAAAAAGAAGCATTAAAAGCGATCAAAGCATCAGATATATACCAAAATAGTAATAAAAAAAAATATGCCCCCACGCAAAAAAACAACTCCCCACACAGCTGCATCAACCAAAAATTAAAATTGCTTGGGATTTTGAAAAAAAACGACTCAAATAACTTTTTTTTTTGAATGTCTCAATTTTTTTTCACCAAAGAAAAAAACAAATAACATTTCATGGTCCTAAGGTTTAAATGCTGTCATGTAAGGGACAGTAAGGCCTGTTTTTTGACACTCAGTGCTCCAACTTCTTATGCTGTTTAGGTTATTTTAAATACCTGATCTGTCCACATGTTGACCTTCCATTTTTTAACTTATGATAGCCACCACAATGTTTTGCCATTTGGGCCCCATTTCCCCTTTGCTGCAATAAAAACTGCACCACTGGAGTGAGAGAGACTCTCCTATACTTTGTATATTCGCAACCGATACATCACTATCCAATTAAGTGCTAGCATACGCTGCCCCTGGGCTCGGTGAGCAGAAGCAAAAGGGGAGGACCAGGCTGTCAGTGGGCCCCACCCAGTCTGGCCCCCTTTTCTTTTTTGCTCACTAGGCCCCTACAGCATTAAGAGTAATAAGCCCTGATTGCGGCCCTGCCTATTAATAGAGAAATAGAATTTTTTTGCTTTTGATGTGGAGATCTAAAATGTTAAATTTGGGTTAACAATCATCCGGGGGAACTGCTCTCTACATATATTTACCGGACATAAAGGAAGATCAATCCCTGGGAGGAAGGTTTGGGACCATTGAAACCTTAGGGGTCATCGGTTTTCCTTTTGCCGATTGACCTTTCCATAGTTTGTTCACGTCACGAAACATGGAGCATTTGCTCGTAGCTTTCAGCTTGTTTTGGTGCTGCCAGCATGAGTGCTCAAACCCTTGGAGATCGGTCTTAGACGGTCTGTTGAATGCCTCCTGCTTTAATCAACGTACAATTTAAATCTGTTAAGTTACACTGTATGTGTCCAAAAATAACAGTGTTGTGAATGGGTTTGAGATGATTCTGAGAGAGGCTCCCTCTGGTGGTTACAAGCGGTGCTAGTCTGCCATAAAATTTGAACCCGGGAATCAGGTGTTACTGACTGGTCTTATATAAGGGAGTACCTTCCCAAAAGGTTGCCGGTGATAATTGTTCTGGTCGAATCCTTTATTCCAGTTTCCCTTTTTAGCCGCTGTGTCTGTCTGCTCTCCTGCAACGATAAGACATTTTCTTCTTTTGTGTTTGTGCTTATTTTTGCATTTTGTCCTGCATTCTGTGGGGGCCTTCAGGGTCCCCCCGGGGGCTTCTGCCCTCTCAGTTTTGTTTAAACCCTTTATGTTTGTACTTTTTGCTTTTTTTCCCAAATTTTTTCATGGCGTGTTTGATTTTGTTTAACCAGAAACTAATTTAGGTGGAAGAGGTCGTGTATCTCAGGTTTTTTTTAAATTAGTAAGGGGTTGGTGCTTTTCAGGGTTTTCTGGGATTGCAGTAAGTACCCTTCCTACCTTTTCTATTTAGTTAGTTTGGGCCCCAGCGTTTGCTCATACTAATTTTCTTTCTTTTTCAGTATTTCATCTTTTTCAACCGCCATTAAATGTTTGGGGGCTTCTATTATCTTTGGGGTTTGCTCCGGGGCGATGCTTTCCTATTCTATCTTTAGGTGTAGTTAGTTTTTCTGGCTGTGACGAAACTCTAGGGGCCAAGTAGGAACGCCCACGGCTGCCTCTAGTTGTGGTGGTTAGTCGGGTACGCAACTCATAGATTCCAACTGCTCTGGTGTATTGCCTTTTTACCTGCACCCCCTCACTACCAAAATAACAAACAGCCCATTTCTCAGAAGCAAAGATTTCCAAAAAATTAAGATAATTCCCCTGCCTCTGCCAGTTGCCATCTTCTCAAAGTGCTTCCTAGTGCCCATCTTTTCCCAGCTTAGTAACTAAAACACCCTGGCGAGCTGTCTTTTCTTAGATGACTTTTTGGGGGGGGTATTACCTTTAGATTTGAGATTATTTCCACAAGACCTCTCATTTTGGAGTTGTTAAGGGCACCCAACCTAAAAACAACCCGCTAGCGTCACGAAAGAGCATACAAATGCGTCCGCTAGCGGGATTGTTTTTTTAGCTAAATGGGGCCCCAATTTTGCGTTTTAGTTTAACGACGTTTACGCCTTACCCGATCTTTTAACGTTTTAGCGGTACAAAAGTACCCAAAATCGCAAAGAAAAGGTCCACACAGCGTTAGATACTAAACCCAGCGGGAGCGCAAACGATGAAATTGGGGGTCCGGGGGCGTTTTCCAGCGACGAGCGAGTAACGCAGGAAGCTGTCGCTGGAAGCTGCCGCACTGAACAAATCGCTAACGGGATCGCTAAATAGTAAATTTTTTAACGATCTGGGTTAGCGATATTGTTTAGTGTGGCATCCTTAAGGCAAGATGTTAAGGCCCAGTTACAGGTTGACAAATGCCAGGGCGTTTGCCCACCTTTAAGCGCTTGGCTCACAGTCTATGGTGTTGGGGCGTTTTTGAATCTCCACAACAGATGATTTTAGGGAAATTAAGGATGCCCTAAATTCCTTTTGACCCTTGGCGAGAAAGATATGCATGGAGGAATAGGAAGGATTCCATTGCTCAGCCAACGGCGGCTAGCCCTGTATAGAGAAACCGGGAAAATATTCTTTTCATATTACAGCTTTGCCCTAAGTTTCTCAATCCAATACTTTTTCCTGCTTCTAATATCAACTTACTTCAAGAATTGCTTTTCACTAAAATTTGAAAAAAGACCAATGACAAAATAATGTTATTCACTTCATTACTTTCAGGTGTTATAGCTGTTCAGTGTACAATCTTTTAAACAAAAAGATATCCAATGAAACACACATCGCTTTCTCAGTTACAGAATTCATTTGTAAGAAAAGCAAGTCCTGGGACCTTTCCTTTTAAGACCTAATTTTTTTCCCCTCTCATTAGATTATGACCTAAATGGAGCTAAAACAAGAACCTTTTACACAGAAATCGGGACATTTTATTTCTGTGATGTTTTAAAACAACTTGAATCAATTTTGTATGAAACTTTATGTAAAACAATTTTTTTAATTACAGTATTTTTAGCCAAAACTTATTTATCTCTCTGTCTCCCCATTTTCAAAATTTTCCTTTTAAACAAAAGAGAAAATAATGGTTGACGGGGGCAGAGGATAATCTTTGTAAATATGCCACTGCCTGAAAGCAAATTACACCTTAAACAATCCTTATGTCTGTCACCTTCCTCAACTCAACATGAGGGGTGGCGCTCAGCCATCCATCAGGTTAAGGGGCCTGCCAAATTGTGATAGACAGTCAGTCGCCCAAACAGGGCCCCCCGGGTGTGCTGGGTTTCCTACAAGTGGTTCCTGTTTGGAATGATTTGAGCTATTTGCTGGTTTCAACCTCTAATCTCTGCCAGTTTAGCTCTGCTCATTTGGTGTTTGTGCCTGCTCTGGGCTTTAAGGGTTTTTCTTCGAATCTTTGTGCCTACCTTGGATTTGACCATACGTTTTTTTTTTCCCCTTTGTCTTTTATCCACTCCTTCTTGGAATTCTGACCTCGGACAGGGATCTGCATTTCCTTTACCTTCCTATCTTTTGAACTGCCCCCTTGCCTTCTTGCCGTTAGTAGTGCTTGCGTCAAAAATGTCATTTTGAAACACCAACCATTTAGTCATTAGGGTTTATAAGCTGACAGACTGAAAGCTGATTCACTTTCTGTATCTTGTGGGTTTTTTTTTTACATCCTTTCTAATTTAAAAATAAAGAAAAGAAAACATAAAAAAATTAGTAACTTAAAGACTAATTCACAGTTTTTGTTAGCTCACAGACCCCCACCTATTTTTCCTTGTTTTTGGGGCCCAGTGTTGTTTTTTTGCCCATTATGTAAGGAATGTTTTTTAGTTAATGTTGGAAGTAGTTACCCTTCTTTAGACAAATTTGGAGCCCTAAGAAGACTTTTTCACAATTATCAGCCTGTTAAAAAGGATGGCAATTACCTTCAAGAAGCAAAATGATCTTTGATGCTTGAAATTATTTTTAAGGAAACCTGTCATTGAATTGCTGCCAAAATCCCCATGTTTGTGTGTTATTAACATTTGGAAAAAACCTGTCAATCGCCCTGGAGCGAGGAGGGAAAAAATTTGACCAGGGACTGCACCTACCATCTCACCACTTCCTATGTTTCCTGGCCGGTTCTTCAAACTATGTTTTCTCTGAAATGCAGCAGCAAAACTGTCCAACTTCAAAGTGTTCCATAATATATCAAATGCCTTGGAAATGTCTTTGTACCCTTCTCCTAACTGATAACTTTCAAACAATGAGGGGATGCCTTTGCTGTGTTGTAAACTGTTCACAGACCATGACTTTTGCTGTAAAATGCAATTAAGAAAATGTGAGAAAAATCCTATTAGAATAGCTAAACTTTAAATGGAGTTAATCTGAATCTCTGTAAATGATGGCAGCTGTGCACTGACTACTATTAACATGGTTTTTAAATGTGATTGGTTAATTCTGAAAAAGCCACATCATCAATTATAAAAGGGCTTCACACTTATGCAACCATGTTATTTTAGTTTACTTTTTTTCCGCATCAAAATGATTTCAGTTTGTTTCTCAATAGATTTGTACAGATTTATGGATCCCATGATTCTTCTTGGTATGATTTTTTTGCATGACAAAAATCTTGTATTTTAAGAAGGTGTTAGCACTTTTTAATTCCACTGTATCTTATCATAGGACTCTTCTTCTATCTCCTCCTGGGTGATCTTTCCTTCTCAATTAATTGGTAAAATCTGTTTTCAGTGAAGGCAGATTTTCACATTACCGTGTTAGTTGATGACAGTTGAAGCTTTTAAAATTCTATGTAAGAGAAAGTGGAAGGGGGAGCTAGAGGCTGACATAGACATTCTTCAGCAAGTTTCCTGAAAAGGACTATTACATTTTCTACATAGAACTTTATGAGCACCATCTGCAATCTCATAGGTCTGCAACAGGAAAAAATATATTCACTGAACAAATATTTGATCCAAGAATTAAGAAACTTGAGAATAAATGAGCAATAAATGGATTTCTCTAATAAGATATATTACAAAGGTTCTCATTTTCTTGTATACTATTGATTTATGAAAAGAAACTAAACACATACACTTTAAATGTATCTTCAGCACAAGATTAGAGGTACCTGTGTCCCTCCATGTTCTGAGGCTTAGGTAAAACTTTGATTCCCAGCATGCCAGTTGGAGACCTTCATTCCATGCAAAGAGTTTCTTGTGAACCTATTAATGCATTCCACAAGAAACAACTTTCACAACCACAAAATATTCATGCAATCTTTTGAAGTTACCCAGGTTATTAAAATGGTCCTTGATTTTTTTTTTAGTCTTGATCACTGGACATTTCAATTCATTGCCTTTGAGAAAAAAAACTCACTCTCTTGTCAACTGACTAATAACTGTTGCATGTAAATACTGCAATTGTGGAGATTCATACGTTGACCTGTGAATGTTTCTCGGGGACTCTAACCATTGTCATTCACACCAACCTCTGAATTGGTCCTCGGAACTCACTATTTTCACTGCTTTTCCCTCTTCAGAAAAGCTTGGACAGCTTAATTTTTGTCCTAAAACTTTCTTTGCAGCTACTTCTTTGCATTTTGTTACTATGCTTGCTTTTTTGCTTGCATTAGAATTGTTGATTTAGCCATAAAAGTTCTATCTCTCATCTTGAAGGGTTTTGATGGGTTATTTCCAACTATTCGCTTTTTTTTATCCTTATTTGAAATATGTATGACAAGAAAACCTATGGGTCCTCCACTCAATGCTCATTCCTGGATTACTTAAGATATTCCCAAGAGCAGCACTGCCGAACAGCACAAGGACTACTGAGTACACTAAATGGTTAACATCAATGGTGTCATTCAAAAGCATAACTCGTTTAAACAAAAAAACAAGCCCTTATACAGTCATTTTTGATGTAAAAATAAAAAAGCTATGGCTATAGGAAGAGGGAAGGAAAAAAAAAAAAAATGGAAAAGCGCCCCGAGGTTGAAGGGGTTAAAGATCTGCTATAGTTAGGGGCCCTGTTTTGCATTGGGGCTTAGGAGTTTGGAGTTATGCCACTGCTTGACATGGGGTGAACTGAAGGCAGATACCCCAGACACCAGAAAGGTAATAAATTGTGATTTGTGAGTATGCACCGAATTGCTCTATGTATAGCCAGCTTATAGCGGTAACTGCAAGCGGCTGATCATTGGGGTGCCAGGTGTTGGACCCTCACCAATCTGATATCCAGGAACTATCCGTCACCAATAATTAAGTCCAGGACAACTGCTTTACATAAAAACAAAAAATGGTGTGGTATGTGCTGAATAAAACTATTTATGGATTTTACTGCATTATCACACAGAATGGAAAGGAAATGAAAATCCATTCAGTGCTTACTGAGCGCAGATCTCTCGTCTGCACAACCTTTAGACTCTGATCTCCATTTACGTCATCTGAAGTACCGCACTTCTCGCCCACACAGCATTGTTGTTTGGATTTTAGGGGGTGGGGAAGCATTAGGAACCAGGTGGTAAAGCAAAGAGGTAACGGCCGATTACAAAGGAGAAGAAAATGCACTGCACTTTCATCTCACACAAATGTTTCATAGCAAGAGCAAAAATATTTCTGGACAAATACATTTTATGGTTATTGATAAATACCTACAAGTGGATAACTTCACTAGGGCCTCACATTCATTAAAAGCGCAAGAAATGTTACTTTGTGTGGCGGATGCATAATTGAAGTTAACATTTTTAAAACGCTTTAATTGGCGCTAAGGCTGAATTCATGACTTTCTCATTTCATATGGAAGAACATTCCTGTAATTGCTTCTTATTTTATGAGTAAGCACACATATATATTTAGTGCAGAGGAAGGCTTAGGTTAGAGATTAACACAATATGGAATTAAAAACATACAAAACACACACTTTCGTGGTGATTCATATTATGTGTTTTAATATAATTATCAAAGTGTAAAGGTCTGAATTGATTGTTAATTGTAATTTAATTATTGCTAATTAAAAGTAAACGTCGGTTTAAAAAGATCGACTCCATTCTGTTCAAATGCAAAAGTATTTGTAAGTTCACAAATATAAAGGTCATTTTATTCAACACAAATGAATACATTACATTCAGATTGAAAAAGTGACGGCATCAAAAAAAACTATGGCTCCATTCTTGTAAAGCATCAATACTCTGAAGCCTGTACCATTTGTCCTTTCTATCTATGGTGCTGTAACAAGCTTTATCAATGCAATTTTCTATAATACTATAAGTTCAGGACAGGAAACCTGCAGCCAGGCAGGACATCAAGATCTGCATCGGATCATCATGACACAAGGTTTTGTGAACATAG
Organism: Oophaga sylvatica; assembly: GCA_033576555.1. Classification (NCBI taxonomy): domain Eukaryota; kingdom Metazoa; phylum Chordata; class Amphibia; order Anura; family Dendrobatidae; genus Oophaga; species Oophaga sylvatica. The sequence continues at coordinate 880,953,361 of JARQOD010000001.1, forward strand.
GGTTTTAAGCTCACTGACGTTTCCAAGTAGACCTACAAAGATACCCAAAAAAAAATATGGACCAAAAGCAATTTAATAAAATTCATTAAAAATTATCAGAACAATACAATATACAGTATAACAAGGGAAAGGCAATTCCTAGATACCACAAACAACAAGAGATGGCAGACTAAATAAATAAATGCAAAAATGCATACCACTGGAGGATTTCCCCAAAACTGTGAAATTTCTCAAAAAATGAAGTGCACAGTGCATAAATCATTAAGGGTATATATCATGAATATTATAATAGATGTCATCCCATAAGACAATCGTACAGAATATATATCCTCAGTAAAAATGTATGAATACCAATAGTGGATACTATACAGACGCATGCCACTCTAGTATATACCGAACAGAAATGATATTCCTCAGATAATAAAATACCTAATGCAAAAATCAGAAGAGGATATATATCAATGACTGTGTAAGAATGAAATCACCATCAGTCAGATAGTTCCAGGCTGGTCAGAGTAAAGTGCATAGTGCATAGTGATAATCACAGACTGGTCAAGACTGGGTTATAATTAAAGTATTGGATTTCAGTATAGATGGTAGCATACACTTGTATACCCCACATTAAAAAAATACAGCGGTACATTCAAAATCGGTATGCAGATAATTAGAATGCATATGTAAAAGTCTAGCACCAAGAAACACTTACTAGATTGTGGGCTGAAGGACCGCTGTATTTGTTAATGTGGGGGTATACAAGTGTATGCTGCCATCTATAACTGAAATCCATACTTATGTATATACCCAGTCTTGACCAGTCTGTGGTTATCACTATGCACTATGCACTTTCTTCTGACCAGCCTGGAACTATCTGACTGATGGTGATTTCATTCTTACACAGTCTTGATATATATCCTCTTCTGATTTTTGCATTAGGTATTTTTATTATCTGAGGAATATCATTTCAGTTCGGTATATACTAGAGTGGCATGTGTCTGTATAGTATCCACTATTACGGTAGGTATTCATACATTTTTACTGAGGATATATATTCTGTACGATTGTCTTATAGTGATGACATCTATTATAATATTCATGATATATACCCCCTTAATGATTTATGCACTGTGCACTTCATTTTCTGAGAAATTTCACAGTTTTGGGGAAATCCTCAGTGGTATGCATTTTTGCATTTATTTATTTAGTCTGCCATCTCTTGCTGCTTGTGGTATCTAGGTATTCCCTTTTCCCTTGTTATACTGTATATTGTATTGTTCTGATCATTTTTTATGAATTTTGCATGAATAAAAACTTTGTCATTTTTTATTAAATTGCTTTTGGTCCATATTTTTTTGGGGTATCTATGAAATCAGTATATGGAATGAGTATTATTTATTCAGCTTTTTGGGTTAACAAGTTTGACCTACAGTAGCAGTAAAGTCCACATTGCAAAATGTAAAATGCAGTGTAACATCCACAGCACCTGTCAAGTTATTCTCCGCAGTGAGCGCATGAGACTTCTTAAAATTTCATACACGGCACAACTATTGTTTAAAAGAAGCAGATTCACTGTGTGAAATTCAGCTGCGTAGGCACCCTGCGTGCATGAACCCTGAAGTCTCAAGCATGCATCAGGAATATGGCTCTGTAATAACTACTGAGTTTTGGACTGCTTCACATATCATAAAAGAATATACGTGGCACTACTGTAGAAGGTACACAGTAGGAACCCAACCAAGTGATAATATAGAAAATAACTTGGCACTCAACTTTTGGAAAATAGTAAGAATTTTTTTTGGGAGTCCAAAACAAAACCAACGTTTTGGTCCAAGTTGGACCTTCTCAAAGTACTGCAAAAATTAACAAAGTAGTTTATAAGAATATTTACAATATGATCATTAGTATAATATACATGAAATGAGGAAGTAAATTTATATATAGGTATATTTCATCCAAAATAAAAGAAAAGAAAAGGAAAAAAAGAAAAAAGAATGAAAAAGGCGCCTACCCGACTGCTTATTTAGTGGGGTCCAATTGTGGACTTGTTGTATCCCATAGAGTATTGTAATCTATGGGCTAATTGAAATGCACATAATGGAACGACCAGTGATTAGTGAGGAAAACAGAGTTTGTAGGTAAGGCTTTTACGTAGTACAGAAGTAAAATTCACATACCTATAGACAGACCAAGTACCTTATTAGTATCCCACTGGGAAAGATCCCGGTTATGGCTAAAAGTGAAAATTGTTACTTATGTATAAACAGATGTGAGCTAATTGGTGTGGTGTTTATATACAGTAGGTTCAGGACAGGTTTATACCTGAAATTAGGATTATCACTGTTACTGGAAATTCCCATGTCCACTGGGTTAATTCTTTCACCTGAGTGATTAAATACTTCTTATTTTTATTATAAACATGGAGGTATGTGGAAAAGTGCCAGTAATGATCTCATTACTTCACCATAATACTGGTAATTAATAATAGTGCAAGTAGAAAGCAGTGTTTTATTGCAATGGTGAGAATACAATCTGTGATGACAATAGTGCTCTAAAAGGCTTACTATATGGTGGATCTGATTCACCCTGCTCTAAAGTAAAGACAGTGGTTTCAAATGCACCTGTAAAAGGTCACATAGTTTTCCCTACCGGTGGTGACACAGCGGAAGGCTCAAATGTACCTGTAAAAAGGTACATAGTATTTCTATAAGCTGAGGTGAACGTTTGTAAACCAGTAAAAGTGAGCGCTATGTGGGCGATTAGAAAGATTCCTTACCGGTGGTGACACAGTGGAAGGCTCAGGTCCTCTCCCAACGCGGTATCCGCCGCTTGTTGGTGCAAGGTCCTGGGCCAGATAGCCGCCATTATATGTGCGAGGGGCGGGAGCAGTGCTGCGATGTGGACCGGGAAGTGCGTCACAGGAAGTGGCGTCACATATGCGGTCCAGACGCTCACAGTTTGCATTCCAAGCATGTAAAGGGGCGTGTATGGACTGTGTATCGCACTGACATAGCATTTTGTATTTAGGTACCAAGAGAAACCGTGCCAAATATAAAGGAGATTATAACCTGAAGTATGCAAATGTTTATTAATTTAAACAAGGTGACAAACGAGCAGTCGAGTAGGAAAGAAATATGGGGAAGTCCAGAGGTTAGGTTAGGTAGAGGAGTCAAAGTTCAGTATTCAATATAGACGACTCGCAAAAGGAGGGCAAAAGTATTAGTATAATGTCACAATGCATTTTTAACATATTTAAATGGACACTGGAATAAATTTAGCAAGGGTTAAACTTAGTTAACCTATAGTGGACCAAAAACCATAAATCAAAAAAAAGGAGTGCAGATCGTTTTTTCTCTGTTTAAACCTCGAGGGGGCAAGGTCTGTAGTTTGATGGATCCAATAGGATTCCCTCCTTTTCATAAATTGAATGCGATCACCCCCTCGTCTAGACGGTGTTATCAATTCAAAGACCTGAAATTTAAGTTGTGCTATGGAGTGACCTTTTGATATAAAGTGAAATGGTATGGGTAACAGCATGTTCTTACAACGTAAAGGCGATTTGTGTTTTCGAGATCTTATATTTTATAGGTTGGGTTGTTTTCGCCAAGTATAATAAGCCACAAGGGCATTTATTAAATAGATGCATATGAGGAATCACAGGTAGAATAATCTTTAATATGATATTTTTTGCCAGAATAGGGGATTTAAAAAATGTATCTCCCTTTATCACATTTTTTGCACTGAGTGCAATGTAACACGGGTATGTCCCATTCTTGGTTTCTGTAGAAACCTCTGTGTGGATGTGCGACCTTGTATGCCCATGTCAGCCTTAACAAGTGAATCTCGAATATTAGGAGGTCGTTTATAGCAAGGTAAGAACAGATTATTTGAATTCCTTCACATTAGGATGTGCCGTTTTTTAAAATGTTCCAGTGTTTGCATATACTGTGATGTAGTATATGCACAAAGGGGTGGAATGCGTGCACCAGGGGAATGCGATTATTTTAAATGGTCTACGTGGACTTCCAGTGGGGTTCTTGGCCTCACTGAGTATCATAGATGGATAACGCGTTCTTCGATTTCTTATGCATTTCCTCTATTCTAAGAGCACTAACCCCAGGATCTGAAACAATTTTTTCGCACGCGATGAAATTGTGACCTCGGTATTGACCTCTTGGTGGTTGGAGGATGTAGACTGTTGTAATGGAGCAAACTGTTCCTGCCAGTTGGTTTACTGTAAAGATCTGTAGAAATTGCCCCTGACATTCCTTAATCACTAGGTATCTAGGAAACTAACCTTATCTTGATTTGAGGTGATAGTGAAGGTCAGGCCAGGCCAAGCTCAATTCAGTATATCAAAAAATTCTGTCAAAGAACTTTCATTCCAGTCCATATGCAAAAAATGTCATCTATAAATCTTTTCCCCCCCAAAAAAGACAATGAGTTTGGAACAAAGGTTCTGGGTAGACTACCTCCTCTTCAAAACAAGCCATATAGCTATTAGCATATGGCGGGGCTACATTCGAGCCCATAGCTGTTCCCTTGGTTTGTAAATAGAAATTACCTTGGAACATAAAAAATTCTTTGTAAGGACTATTGTGAGGAGTTGAGTACAAAACTCAATAACCCCTGTGGGTTTGCCAGATGTCTGAAGTAGACGACGTGCACATGAAATTCCTTTTTGATGGGGAAGAGGTATATAAATCCCTCACATCAAAGGAAACCAAGATGGCGGTATTTGGTACTGGGCCTAGATCACGTATGGGGGGACACTTGAAATTTCCAGTAACAATGATAATCCTAATCTCAGGTATAAACCTATCCTGAACCTACATTAAACACCAGCACCAAATTAGTTCACATCTGTTTATACATAAGTATCAATTTTCACTTTTAGCCATAACCAGGATCTTTCCCAGTGGGATACTAATAAGGTACTTGGTCTGTCTTAGGTATGTGAATTTTACTTCTGTACTACGTATAAGCATTACCTACAAACTCTGTGTTGTGAATGTTTTGGAAATGAATTCTGAGCAGAAGCACCCTCTGGTGGTTACAAAACAGTACTGAACCATTCAATGAGGATTGGCAATCAGGAGTCACAGACTGGCTTGATATAAGGAGGTTCCCTCCCAATCATGGTTGCCGCGTGATCAATTGTTCTTGTATCAACTGTGGCTCTGGTTCACTTGGAAGCTTGCTGAGTCTTGCCTCTTCTTCTGCTTTCAGATTAGAAATTTTCTGTTCTTGTTTTTGTGCTTACCATTTGCATATTTCCTGCTTTTTCTGTGAGGTTAGCCAGGTTTCCCCCCCCCCCCGGGGGCTTGGGCTCCTCTCATTCCGCTGGAGCCACTGTTATTTGTTCATTTGCCTTTCCAGTTTTTACAGTGGCTGCGGCTTAGTTTTGTTTACACCAGAGAACTGATTTAGGAGGGTAGAGGTCGTGGTGATCTCAGGTGTTTTTGCAATCAGTAGCGTTGGCATTTTTTAGGGTTTTTTTGGATTGGAGTGAGTTTCCTTTCTATCCTTTTCTGTCTAGGCAGATTGGGCCCCAGCGTTTGCTCATACTATTTTCTGTCTGTGTCTGGTATTTCCTCTTGTCTATCCGCCATTACATGTTTGGGGGCTTCCTATGTTCTTTGGGGATCTGCTCCTGGGCAGATAGCTTTCCTCTTTCTTTTCTTTAGGTGTAGTTAATCTCTCAGGCTGTGACGAGGCGTCTAGGACGAACAGGAATGCTCCACGGCTGCCTTTAGTTGTTGGTGGTTAGTCAGGGTACTGCAATCCAATAGATTCCAACCTCTCTGGTGTATTGCCGTTTTTTTGCCTGCTCTCCTCAGCTACCAAAAACATAACAGTATCACCGGCCAAACTGAAAATTGTATGGCACTCACAGAAGGGAAAAATAGTGTGGAAAGAAAAAAAGTTGTCAGAGTTGTCAGAGATTTTTTTTAATTTTTTTTATTTTTTCTACAGGTTCATATCACCGCCACAACATGACAATGTGGGATACAGCGGGCTGTGTTAGCTTCATTGAGAGAAAAAAAAAAAATCTTTTTTCTTTCCACACTATTTTTCCCTTCTGTGAGCACCATACAATTTTCAGTTTGGCGGGGAGCTTCTGCTCAGAATTCATTCTAACACATTCACAACAGTACCCCGCCTTGAGGGGGGTCACCGAACCCTCATTTGGGCAACCAGGTCGGTCAGGATGAGCTCTGTGATACGCACGGATCAGTCTCCTAGCATGGATGTCCGAAGCAAACACCCAAGAATTGTCCTCCTGAAAATAACATCTCCACTTAACCAAATACTGGAGTTTCCGTCTAGAAAAACGAGAATCCAATATTTTCTCAACCATACTCCAGATTGCCCTCAACCAAAACAGGGTCCAGGAGGCGCAGCCATAGGAACCACTGGCTCGACAAACCTCTTCAATAAGGACTTGTGGAACACGTTATGGATCTTAAATGTCCCTGGAAGAAGTAAACGAAAGGAAACAGGATTAAGAATCTCCAAGATCTTATAAGGTCCAATGAACCTAGGCTTAAACTTAGGAGATGCAACTCTCATAGGGATATTTCTTGAGGACAACCAGACCAAGTCCCCCACTTCAAACCGAGGACCATCAGTCCTATGCCGGTTGGCAAACCGCTGGGCCCTCTCCTGAGAGAGGGACAACCTCTCCACTTCCTGGTCCCAAATCTGCTGCATACGCTCCACAACAGAGTCAACACCCGGACAGACAAAAAGCCTCCGTCCTGTCCCGAAGAAAATCGAGGGTGAAACCCAAAATTGCAGAAAAATGGAGACATCAAAGTGGCAGAGCTAGCCCTATTATTAAGAGCAAACTCAGCCAAAGGCAAAAAAGAGACCCAGTCATCTTGATCAGCAGACACAAAGCATCTCAGATAAGTCTCCAATGTCTGGTTTGTTCTCTCAGTTTGTCCATTGGTCTGAGGATGAAAAGCAGAGGAGAAAGATAATTGGAACACCAAGTTTAGAACAAAAAGTCCTCCAAAAATCTGGAAACAAACTGGACTCCTCTGTCAGACACAATGTTCTCAGGAATGCCGTGTAAACCGAACCATGTGCTGAAGGAACAAAGGCACCAATTCGGAGGAGGAAGGCAACTTAGGTAATGGCACAAGATGTATCATTTTGGAAAACCTATCACAAATCACCCAGATAACGGTCATTCTCTGAGAAACAGGGAGGTCGGAAAATGAAATCCATAGAGATATGGGTCCATGGTCTCTTGGGCACAGGCAATGGCATCAACAAACCACTAGAGCGAGAGCAAGGCTTGGAGCGAGGCAAGTCCCGCAGGACTGCACAAATTCCCTGACGTCACGAGACAAAGTAGGCCACCAAAAGGACCGACTAACCAAATCTCTGGTACCAAAAATTCCGGGATGACCGGCCAACGCGGAACAATGAATCTCAGACATCACACTCTTTTTCCACCGGTCTGGGACAAACAATTTCCCAATAGGGCAGCGCTCGGGTTTATCCTCCTGACACCCTTCCAGAGCCAGTCTCAAATTGGGCGAGATGGCGGAAAGAACTACACCCTCTTTCAAAATAACAGCAGGATCAGATAACTCAGGAGAGTCCGCAAGGAAAACTCCTCGAGAGGGCATCCGCCTTAACATTCTTAGTGCCAGGAAGAAAGGAAACCACAAAATAAAACGTGTGAAAAACAAGGCCCACCTGGCCTGTCGAGGATTAAGTCGCTTGGTTGATTCCAGATAAACCAGATTCTTATGGTCCGTGAGGACCACCACCTGATGTTTGGCTCCCTCCAGCCAATGTCTCCACTCTTCAAAAGCCCACTTCATGGCCAATAACTCCCGATTACCCACGTCATAATTACGTTCAGTTGGAGAAAATTTTCGAGAGAAAAAGGCACAAGGGTTACTTTTAGAGGTCTCTGGATCTCTTTGGGACAAAACGGCACCTGCCCCAATTTCAGAGGCATCAACCTCCACCTGAAATGGCAGAGAAACATCAGGCTGCCGTAGAACAGGAGCAGAAGTGAATCTCTGCTTAAGTTCCTGAAATGCAGAGACTGCCTCAGGAGGCCAAATTCACCACATCAGAACCCTTTTTGGTCAAATCAGTCAATGGTTTAACAATAACAGAGAAATTACCAATAAATTTACGATAAAAATTGGCAAAACCCAAGAATCTCTGAAGAGCCTTTAATGAAGTAGGTTGGACCCAATCACAGATGGCCTGAACCTTGACTGGGTCCATTTCAATAACAGACGGAGACAAAATGAATCCCAGAAATGAGATCCTCTGTACGCCAAAAAGACACTTTGATCCCTTCACATACAGAGCATTCTCTCTCAAAATCTGGAACACAGTCCGAACATGTTTCACATGAGAGTCCCAGTCATTGGAAAAAAGCAAGATATCATCCAAATAAACAATCAGAAATTTATCCCCAAAATCCCTGAAAATGTCATTCATGAAGGACTGGAAGACGGAAGGAGCATTAGTGAGCCCAAAGGGCATCACTAGGTACTCAAAATGCCCCTCTGGGGCATTAAACGCCGTCTTCCATTCATCCCGTGCTTAATGCGAATAAGGTTATACGCCCCCCTGAGGTCAAGCTTGGTAAACCAAGTAGCACTTTTCACCCTGGAAAACAGGTCAGAAATCAAGGGTAACGGATATTGATATTTCCAGTGATATTGTTCAAGAGACGATAATCAATACACGGCCTTAATGAACCATCCTTTTTGGCCACAAAGAAAAAAACGGCACCCAAGGGTGAAGAGGATGGTCTGATATGACCCTTCTCCAATGACTCCTTGATATAAGACCGCATAGCGTCATGTTCAGGTACAGACAAGTTAAAAAGGCGACCTTTAGGGAATTTACTACCAGGCACTAATTCAATAGCGCAGTCATAGCTCCTATGGGGGGGGCAAGGATGCAGATTTACTTTCGCTAAACACATCAGAAAAATCAGTCAAAAAGTCAGCAACATCCTGAGCCTGGGGAGAGGCAGAAAAAACAGGAGTGTTGGCATTAACACATTGGCAGCCCCAACTGGTCACAGACACAGATTTCCAATCCAAAACAGGATTATGAGACTGTAACCAAGGGAAACCCAGTACAATAATGTCATGCAGATTATACAGCACCAAAAATTTGCAACTCTCCTGATGATCAGGTTCAACCCTCATTATCATCTGAGTAGAGAACTGGGGTTTATTCTCAGCCAAAGGGGTAGAATCAATCCCCAGTAGGGGAATAGACTTCCGTAGGGGTATCAAGGGAAACCCACAACATTTAGCAAAATCAAAATCCATCAGGTTAATAGCTGCTCCCGAATCAACAAAAGCCTGAGCAGAAAATGTGGACAGGGAGCAAATCAGGGTAACAGTCAACAGAAATTTAGTCTGAACACTACCCAAGACAACTGAGCGTGCAAAACGTCTTCCCCGCTTAGGGCAGACTGAAATAGCATGAGAGGCGTCACCACAGTAGAAACATAACCCATTGCGTTTTCGAAACTCATGACGCTGTGCCCCAGAAGCCACTCTATCACACTACATGGACTCAGAAGCTGGTTCACAAGGCAACACTATTCCACGCATACCTCTACGCTCACGCAAACGTCTGTCAATTTGAATCGCTAATGACATAGAATCATTGAGACCAGAGGGAGCAGGGAAACCCACCATAACATCTTTTACATTCTCTGACAGACCCTTCTGAAAAAGGGCTGCCAAAGCATCATCATTCCATTTGGTCAGGACTGCCCACTTTCGGAATTTCTGACAGTACAACTCAGCGTCCTCAAGCCTCTGATTTAATGCCAACAAGGTTTTTTCAGCTTGATCAGTGACATTAGGTTCATCGTACAATAATCCCAGAGCCAGAAAAAATGCATCAACATTACTCAAAACAGGATCCACAGGTGTCAGGGAAAAAGCCCAATCCTGAGGATCACTGCGCAGGAGAGAGATGACAATTTGAACCTGCTGTGCTGCGTTCCCTGAGGACTTAGGTTTTAAGGCAAAAAACAACTTACAGTTATTTTTGAAATTCAGAAATTTAGCTTGATCCTCCAAAAATAAATCTGGCATGGGGATCCTAGGTTCCACAACCGGCAACCTAGCAAGACAGGTAGCAATACTCCGAACCTCAGTGGCAAGCTGATCCACACGGCCAGACAACTTTGCAAACTCCATTGAGAGAAAAAAAAAATCCTCCTCAGCACCCAGAGAAAAAGAGGGAAAAAATGCAACGAACAGAGAAAAAAAAATTTCTGACAACTTCCTTTTTTCTTTTTCCTTTTACTATTTTTCCCTTCTGTTGAGTACCATATAATTTTCAGTTTGGCCGGTGATACTGTTATGATTTGGTAGCTGAGGAGAGCAGGCAAAAACGGCAATACACCAGAGAGGTTGGAATCTACTGGATTGCAGTACCCTGACTAACCACCACAACTAAAGGCAGCCAGTGAGCGTTCCTACGTTGGTCCTAGACGCCTCGTCACAGCCTGAGAGGTTAACTACACCTAAAGATAGAAAGAGGAAAGCTATCTGCCCCGGAGCAGATCCCCAAAGAACATAGGAAGCCCCCAAACATGTAATGGTGGTTAGACAAGAGGAAATACAGACACAGACAGAAAACTGTATGAGCAAACGTTGGGGCCCAATCTACCTGGACAGAAAAGGATAGGAAGGACACTTACTGCAATCCAAAAAACCCTAAAAAATACCAACTCTACTAATTGCAAAAACACCTGAGATCACACGACCTCTACCACCTAAATTAGTTCTCTGGTGTCACAAAACTAAGCCGCAGCCACTGAAAAAACTGGAAAAGGCAAATGAACAAATAACAGTGGCTCAGATAAACTGAGAGGAGCACAAGCCCCCGGAGGGGACCTGGCTGACCTCCACAGAAGTGCAGGGAACAATGCAAAAAGCAAGCACAAAAATGAAAGCAGAAAATATCTTATCTGATAGCAGAAGATGCAGGCAAGACTCAGCAAGCTTCCAAGTGAACCAGGAACCACAGTTGAGACAAGAACAATTGATCACCGGCAACCATGATGGGAGGGAACCTCCCTTATATAAGACCAGTCTGTAACTCCTGATTGCCAGTCTCATTGAATGGTTCAGTACTGTTTGTAACCACCAGAGGGAGCTTCTGCTCAGAATTAATTTCTAACACATTCACAACAGGGAACTCCTAAAGGTAGTCAGACTGGTCAGACAGAATGCTGCGGTACCGGAGACAACGGTATGACCTTGCGATTTTCCTAAAGAAGTGAGGGACAGCACAGGGAAAGATAATGATAAGCTTAGTGAAGAATCTTGTTCTGTACTAAGTGTGGACTGGACGAGCTGTGTAAAGAACTGAGTAAAGTTGATTGTTTAGAAAAGGATTTGGACTTTGTCTGTCTTTGCCTGGTATTTGAAAGAAGAAATCCATGGCAGTCCAGAGAGGACCGTGATGGACAGAAGAGCGGACTAAAAGGTACGCTACAGCAGGGGCAGAGATGGGCGAACTTGAACTCGAAGTAAAGAAAATCATCCCCACCAGTCAGAGAGCCGCGGTTCCCACGCTGTCAAAAGACAGCGGGAGTGCTCAGCTGTGATTGGAGGTATAAAATTTACCTCCGGTCACTGGTTCAGCTGATGGGACTACTGCTCCCGTCATCCGACGCCTGCTGCCACTAATAACAAAGAGAGCAGGAGCGGTTGATGGGAGTATTCATTAGCCGGCTCCTGCGCTGTAAATAAATAATTTAAAAAAAAAAACAGTGTGGGTTCCCCTGTATTTTTGATAACAAGCCAGGCAAAACTCACAGCTGTGGGCTGCAAACCTCAGCTGTCAGCTTCAGCAAGGCTGGTTATCAATAATAGAGGGGTCCCCATGCTGTTTTTTTTAATTATTTAAATAATTTTTGATAACCAGCCTTGCTAAAGCAGACAGCTGGGGGCTGGTATTCTCAGGCATGTAAGGGGCCATGGATATTGGCCCTCCCCAGCCACAGTGAGCTTTTCTCACGGTGCTAGCGGGGGTGTCACCGAGGTCACAGCAGTTCAGCCAGGCTGGGAACACAGCCTCATTGACTGGAGGTAACCTCGATGACGTCACCGCCGGTCACTGAGGCTGCTTCCGCAGCAGTTCAGTCACCAGTGGTTCTCAGCTTGGACAGTTGCATTTTGGCACCGTCCAGGTTTAAAACTGGATTACAGCGTGGGACAGAATGACGGATAGGTGAGGTATATGTTTTTTTATTTTGTTTTCTTACAGAAGACGAGGGCTTTGGTGGAATAGGCGTTTGGTAAGTTTAACTGTGTTTGTTATTTTTAAATAAAAAAGTACAAGTGTGTTATGTTTTATTTCTAATAAAGGACTATATTCTGGCTGTGTATTTACCATACAACTATAGGATTAGTAATGAATAGGTGTCTTATAGACGCCTCTCCATTATTAAGCCACGGACTTGATATCACCTGACAATGCAAAGGTGACATCAACCCCACAAATATTAACCCCACTTGCTACCACTACAAGGCAAGTGGGAAGAGCCGAGCAAAGCACCAGAATAGGCACATCTAATAGATGTGCCTTTTCTGGGCAGCTGCGGGCTGCTATTTTTACACTTGGGGGCAATATCCATGGCCCTTTACCAGCCTGCAAAAACCAGCCCCCAGCAGTCTGCTTTAGCAAAAATGGGGGGGACCCCCAATGTTTTTTTAATTGTTTAATTAAAAAATATGGGACCCCTCTATTCTTGATAACCAGCCTTGTTGAAGCTGACAGCTGAGGGTTGCAGCCTCCAGCTGTGAGTTTTGCATAGCTGGTTAGCAAAAACACAGGGGAACCCATGCAGTTTTTTTTTATTATTTATTTACAGAGCAGGAGCCAGCAAATGAACACTCCCATCAGCTGCTCTTGGTCTCGCTGTTATTAGCGGCAGCAGGTGTCGGATGATGGGAGCAGTAGTCCCATCAGCTGACACCAGTGACCGGAGGTAAACTTTATACCTCCGATCACAGCTGAATGCTCACGCTGTCTTTTGACTGCGTGGGAACTGTGGCTCTCTGACCAGCAGGGATGATTTCACTGATGATCAGAAGCGGTGCATGACAGCGCGGTAACCACTGGTTGTTCGGGTGCCCCATTTAAATAATGGGGTCCGGATTCAGGTCCGGCTACTGTTCTGGTACCCAAACCTGAACTTTTTGTAACTGTTCTGCCGAACCCGCAGAAACGAAGCATCAAGGCGTTCATCTCTACTTTAAACCATTATATTGTATGCACTTCACTTAAAATCAATCTCTAGGCTGCAGTAGAGGTGTGCCTTTGTTTTTAGCAGATGTAATAACTAGTGTTGAGATTCCGATACTGAAAATATCGGGTATCGGCCGATATTCGCTGTATCGGAATTCCGATTCTGAGTTCCGATATTTTTGTCATATCGGATACCGGAATCGGAGTTTTCCTCTAAAGTCTATGGGGAGTTCTTGTGTCACAGAACGAAGTAAGTGACACAGGAACTTCCCGAAACTGTCACTGTCAGTGTCGGTTGGGTCTGTCAGGTGTCAGCAGCACTTACCTGGCAGAAGATCCCCGGCTGTCACGTCCATCCATCCATCCAGGCCGGCCATTACCCTCTCCCTTGCTCCCTGGCGGTCACGAGCAGCATCTCGCGAAACTGCACGGGCTGCCGGGTACTGGGTAATCTCGGCCAGCTGTACTCTCGCGACAGCTGGCCGTAAACCAGTACGGATGACGTCACCGCCGGGGAAGCAGCAATGGTAAGCAGCTCTGGTCTATGTGGATGTCAGGCTCAGCCTGTCATCCAGATGTAGCAGAGCTGGACTCGTCGTGGGACACTCGTTATTTTGTACTGCGTCGGACAGGGAGTTTTTGTGTTGGTTTGTTATTTTTGTTTTTTTACAGGAGAACGATGGCGTCGCAGGATGAGCGTGCAATAAAAATAATGAAAACTGTTTGGTGTTTTATTTCATTAAAATACTTTTTTCTGGCTGTGTATTTTTTAAAAATGTACAAACTTTATGATTAATAATGGATCGGTGTCTTATTGACGCCTCTCCATTATTAATCGGGCTTATTGTCACCTTTCAATCAAAGGTGGCATTAACCCCTTATTACCCCGCTTGCCACCGCTACAGGGCAAGTGGGAAGAGCCGGGTAAAGTGCCACAATTGGCGCATCTTTGGATGCGCCATTTGTGGGGCTGCTTCAGCCTGGTATTTTTAGGCTGTTGAGGGCCAAAATCCATGGGCCTTGACAGTATTTTAATACCAGGCTGCAGCAGTCTGCTTTTTACTTGGCTGGTTAACAAAAATAGGGGGACCCCCATGCCATTTTTTTTTCGAGGTGATCCCTATTTTTGTTAACCAGCCAAGCTAAGCAGACTGCTGTGGCCTGGTATTATCAGGCTTGCAAGGTTCATGGATATTGGATCCTTACCAGCCTGAAAAACCAGGCCTCAGCAGTCTGCTTCATCTGGCTGGTTAACAAAAATAGGGGGGACCCCACGCCATTTTTTTTCGAGGGGATCCCCTATTCTTGTTAACCAGCCAAGATAAGCAGACTGCTGTGGCCTGGTATTATCAGGCTTGCAAGGTCCATGGATATTGGCTCCTTAACAGCCTGAAAAACCAGGCCTCAGTAGTCTGCTTTATTAAGCTGGTTAACAAAAATAGGGGGGACCCCATGCCATTTTTTTTTCGAGGGGATCCCCTATTTTTGTGAATCAGTTCGCTTCAGGTCAGCCGGGATTCCCTCTGACGTCACTGATGCTGTGTGGTGTCCCTGGCTGACCCGAAGTGAAAGTAGGAAGCAATCAATTATGCTAACCACTTCCTCTCCTGTCAGCCAGGAGAGGAGATGATTCATTCGGGGGTTTACTGCGAGGCTGGCAGCATTAGCTGCGGTCTCTGCAGTAAACATTAACCCTTTCAGAAGGATTACATCGGGGGACCTGACTGAACATCGGATAGGTAAGAATAATGTTGCTTTAATTATTTATTTTTATTACAGGTGAACAAGGGCTTCGCAAGGAATGGCAGTAAAATAAAATATGGTCAAAAACTGTGTTTATTTCATTAAAATGATTTTTAATTAAAGTGTGTGTGTTTTATTTTTATTTCATACAATAGATTAATAATTGATAGTTGTCTAATTGACAGCTCTCAATATTAACCTGGCTTAAAGTCACCTTTCAATGGCAAGGTGGTTTTAACCCCTTATTAACCCATTCGCCACCGCTACAGGGCAATGGGAATAGACGGGCAAAGTGCCAGAAAGGGCGAATCTAATTATAGATTTGCCTTTTCTGGGGTGTCTGGGGGCAGATATTAGTAGCCAGGGGGGGGCAAAAATAATGGTCCCTCTCTGGGCTATTATTATCTGCCCCCACTAGCTGGCTTTGTCTGTCTTGTTGAGAAAATAGGGCGGGAGCCCACGCATTTTTTTTCAACAATTTTACACCTCATATATATATATATATATATATATATATATACATGTCATTGAATTTGTGACACATATATATATATATATATTTATAGTACATACACTTCTACATAGTATAATAGCCGCTAATTCAATTGCCGGCTTTTGTGAAAATACAGAACCCGACATGAAATGACACATGGTTTACATAGAGTTAACCATGTCATTTCATGTAGTTTGATATATGGTTTTCACTAACAATTACATGAGTGTATGTGTGCAAAATTTGACACATGTAGGGGTTAATTAAAGGTGTAAATTCGTAGCAAAAAAATGCGTTTTTTTTTACAACGAATTTACACCTTTAATTAACCCCTATATGTGTCAAATTTTGTACACATACACTCATGTAATTGTTAGTGAAAACCATATATCAAACTACATGAAATGACATGGTTATGTAAGGTTCTTTGTCTCTTTTGACATGTTCCTTGAAACTCAGTTTCCCGTCGGCCATTTTGCTTTCTGTCTTTCTGCAGCTCTTGCCCTCAGTTAATATGGAGTTTCCAGTTTTCATGTTCCCGCCCTGATTCTCTCCCTCTTGCTTCTTAAGCAGCCTCAGCTGAACAATCAGTGCTCCTGAATCAAGCCTCAGTCAGCCTGTGACCTGACTCCTGGAAACCTAGGATTTTGGACTCCAGCTATTTCCTACTGAGGAACTTTGGAACACTTTTGGACTTTGGAAACCTGCTGTCTGGTGAATCCATGTTTGCAGAGGAATTACGGTACAGAGAAGAGATCCTGAACCTGCTTGGAGAGTTATTGTAGAGCTTGAAGTTACTCTGGCCTGCTGTGTTCTCCTGCCTCTGTTCCTGCAAACTGTGTGACCTTTTCTGCATGCTTGTATGAAGTAATACAAGTCATTTCATATCAACCTATGTCTCATGTGTTTTCCTCGCACCCAAGCACAAGACGCTATAGGAACTGTACACTATACATGACAAGATTCAGGAGCCAATGTTTAGTGTCTGCTGGGTCTGGGAAAGCCGTGTCTGCTGTGACTGTGGATATCAGATGTCCGTTTAATACCTTCTGTGATGACAGTGGTTGTGACTTCTCACAACCATTCCAGGTGAGCGCATTCCCTTAAATGTTACTCTGGAGTGTTACCACAGGTAAACACTATTGTGTTTTTTTTTTTTTTTTCCTTTCCTCTTCTCCTTCCAGCACTTCTGCCTTAAAAGATCTGGAAGATGGAGGCCCGCATAAAGGAGCTTTGCGGAGTGACTGATACAATCCTTGCAGATATACAGACTATAAAGACCCGTTTTGCAAGCCTACAGGACCTCACTAATCATAATTTGCAAGTGTTTGGACAAAC
Organism: Oophaga sylvatica; assembly: GCA_033576555.1. Lineage (NCBI taxonomy): Eukaryota > Metazoa > Chordata > Amphibia > Anura > Dendrobatidae > Oophaga > Oophaga sylvatica. The sequence continues at coordinate 880,970,204 of JARQOD010000001.1, forward strand.
TACTCAGGAATTACGAGCCAGGATTGAGGCTCTAGAGGAACGAGCCCAGGCTCCTGCCATAACCCCGAGTTCTGGGATCCCCAAGTTACCTCCTTTTCGTTTTGGCGGTGAACGTGAGAAATTCAGGGGATTTATTAACCAATGCAATCTATTTTTCTCTGCACATGCTTCACAATTTCCCACTGAACGATCCAAAGTGCTTACTATAATCATGTTGCTTACCAATAAGGCTTTGATGTGGCAAACCCTCTGATTGAGACTGAGGATGATTGTTTGAATCACCTTGATGCTTTTATTTCAGCCATGGGGCAGGTGTTTGATGACCCCAATCGAGGTGCAACAGCTGAAGCAGCCATGTTAACTTTGCGCCAAGGTAAGCGTTCAGTAGCCGAATATGCCTTGGATTTCAGGAGATGGGCTCTTGATACCACTTGGGACACTTCCGCCAAAAAATCTATTTTTCGGAAAGGGTTGTCTCCACTGATTAAGGATGAACTTGCTCGTGCCGACCCTCCCACTGCGTTAGGTGACTTTATTAACTATTGTATCCGTATTGATGCTCGTCTGACTGAACGCAGACAAGAGAGATGGTTCGAAAATAATCGCACTAACCTTTTCCTACCTCCCTCCTCAGCTAAGGAACCTTTGAGTAGGATCACAAGGGAACCAGAACCTGAACCCATGCAGGTGGACTCTTTACAAAGACGGGTTAGTGATGCACGCAAAGAACATCGTATAAAGGAAAATCTATGTTTTTACTGTGGTAAGTCAGGGCACTTCATTATAAACTGCCCCAGCCGTTCTCGTAAGACTACTGCAGCAGTCATTCACTGTGAGTGTTGCGAGAGGAGCTCTGTCATGTCCGAGCCTCAGACTCCAGAGAGATCTGCTGCAAGAGATCTTGATTTTTCGGACTTAAACTCTGTTAGTTCTGGGGACGATGACGGTATAAACGCTGCAATTTTCAAGTTTCCTCAGCGGTGTCCCAGTATGTAAAAGAAATAATTCTCATTGCTTCCTTTCCATCAAACTCTGGGTGGACTCAGTCTGGGTGTCTAGCTCTGCTATGATTGACTCAGGAGCAAGTGGAAATTTTATGGATATCTCCTTTGCTCTGAAACAGGGGATACGTTCAGTGAAGAAGGCTACTCCAGTACAGATGGAGACTGTGGATGGCTCCCTGCTGACCTCTGGACCAGTGGATCAGGAAACAGAGCCTTTGAGGGTCCTTATGGGTAAAGATCATCAGGAGAAAATGTCTTTTATGCTTATCTCTTCTCCCCACTTTCCCATTATTCTAGGGCTACCATGGCTGCAGGCGCAGAATCCTACGATTAACTGGGAGACCAAGGAATTACACTTTCCGGAGAAACAGATGAGTCAAGGAGTTTCAGCTTGCTCTGTTCCTAAAGGAACCATGTCAGTCCCTGAACTACCAGCTGTATACCAGGACTATGTGGATTTATGTGACAAGAAGAACGCTGATCAGCTTCCTCCTCACCGTCCATATGATTGTCCAATCGAATTATTGCCTGGAGCCAGATACCTTTTGGTAAGATCTACCCCCTAGCGGGGCCCGAGCTAAAAGCTTTGAAGGACTACATAGATGAAAATCTAGCCAAAGGCTTCATACGCCCCTCTTCATCTCCCGCAGGTGCACCCATCTTCTTTGTGAAGAAGAAAGATGGTTCTCTGAGACCCTGCATAGACTATAGGGAACTCAATAAGGTTACTATTAGAAACCGTTATCCATTGCCTTTAATCCCTGAGTTTTACGGAGAGAGTGCGGCACGCCAAAATTTTCTCTAAACTGGATCTCCGTGGGGCCTATAACTTGGTCCGTATTAGACCTGGGGATGAATGGAAGACTGCATTCAGGTCACGCTATGGACACTTCGAATATCTAGTTATGCCTTTTGGTCTGAGTACCGCCCCAGCCACTTTCCAACACTTGGTGAATGACATCTTCAGGGATCTCCTAGATACATTTGTGGTGATTTATCTGGATGATATTCTAATTTTTTCTAACTCTACAGAGGAACATCATGGACATGTGAGAATGGTCTTAGAACGCCTAAGACAAAACCATCTCTACATCAAACTTGAAAAGTGTGAATTCCATAGGACCGAAATTCAATTTCTGGGGTATGTACTATCTACGCAAGGGATTAGTATGGATGGAAGCAAGACCCAAGCCATCAAGGATTGGCCAATTCCTAGAAATGTGAAGGAGGTGCAGCGCTTCATCGGGTTTGCCAACTTCTATAGACGTTTCATTAGGAATTTCTCTGAGGTAGTGTCACCTATCACCCAACTTACCCGGAAACAGTCTAGGTTCTCCTGGACCCCGCAAGCTCAGGAAGCATTTTCCTGTTTAAAGGATAAATTTACCACCGCACCTATCTTAGTACATCCCAACCCCGAGCTTGCCTTCATAATAGAGGTGGATGCTTCAGACTGTGCCGTTGGAGCTATACTCTCTCAGAGAACAGGTGAGAAGAATGTCTTGCATCCCTGTGCCTTCTTTTCCCAGCAGTTGTCTTCGACTGAGAGGAACTACGATGTGGGCAATAGAGAATTGTTGGCCATTATTGCCGCCTTCAAGGAATGGAGACACCTCCTTCAGGGAGCTGCACAGCAAATAGTCGTCCTGACAGACCATCGTAACCTTGAATTTATCAGGTCGGCTAAGTGCCTGACTCCTCGCCAGGCTCGCTGGAATCTTTTCCTAAACCAATTTAATTTTGTAATTTCTTATAGACCAGGATCGCGCAATGGAAAGGCTGATGCACTCTCTAGGATTCATTCAGCAGAGACACGTCCACTTACTCCTCCTAAGACTATTCTTCCTGACTCTAGATTCCTGGGAGTGATTCATAATCAAGACCTACTTAAGGACATCAAGGAAGCATACCATGCGGATTCTTTGTTGGCTCAACCCCCAAGGGACGTAAGTCTTGTCTTTAAGAATGGTGTGTGGATTCAGGGACAACGTCTGTATATACCTGAAACAGTCAGATTGAGAGTATTGCAACTCATCCACGATTCCAAGATAGCCGGGCATAGGGGAATTCTAAAGACACAAGAATTTCTTTCTCGTTTCTTTTGGTGGCCCACTTACAGGAAAGATGTTTTAAACTATGTCACTTCATGTGAAGTCTGTGCAAGATGCAAAACACCTCGCTCCTCACCAACTGGTCTGTTACAACCTCTTCCCACCCCGTCCCGCCCATGGGGATCCATTTCTATGGACTTCATTGTGGAGTTACCAACCTCTCAAGGGAAGAACACCATTCTAGTGGTGGTTGATCGTCTAACAAAGGCAGCTCATTTTATCCCTTGTGTCGGCTTACCCACTGCAAAACAGACATCAGACTTGATGATTAAGAATGTGTTTCGCTTACATGGAGTACCGGATGAGGTCATTTCGGATCGAGGGGTGCAATTCACTTCAAGGTTTTGGCAAAATTTCTGTGCCGCATTGGACATTAAAGTAAACCTTTCTTCTGCTTTTCATCCCCAGACTAATGGACAGACAGAACGAACCAATCAGACCCTGGAGCAGTATCTCCGCTGCTTTATCTGCCACCTACAAGATGATTGGGTGGATCTACTTCCACTGGCTGAGTTCTCTTATAATAACTCTCAGAGCGCATCCACTAAGCAGTCTCCTTTTTACTCCAATCTAGGTTATCATCCTAACATTCTTCCTCGATTTCCCATAGATACGCCCTTGCCGGCAGTGGCTGAAAGAATCACTTCTTTACAAAAGAATATGGATCTTCTAAAGGAAAATCTAGAATTGGCTCAGGAAAGGTACAAAAAAGCAGCAGATAAATTTCGTAAACCTGCACCAGCTTTCAAGGTAGGAGATTTGGTCTGGCTGTCAACCAGAAATCTTAAAATAAAGATTCCATCGTCTAAATTGGGACATAAGTACATTGGACCTTATAAGATCAGTAAGATTATAAGTGCTGTTGCTTGTCGTCTTCAACTGCCCAGAACTATGAGAATCCACCCTGTCTTTCATTATCCCTACTAAAGGCTGCAACACCCAATACGTTTCCTGGACGCTCTTCTCCTTGCCCTGACCCAGTGCTGGTCGATGGTCAGGAAGAATTTATGGTGGAAAGGATTCTAGATTCCAGGTTGTACAGAAATCAGTTGCAATATTTGATTAAATGGCAGGGCTACCCAGTGGAGGACAACTCATGGGAACCAGTCAATAATGTAAATGCTCCTCGCCTGCTCCGCCAGTTTCATCAGAGGTACCCTGACAAGCCTGGTTTGAGGTCAACCGGAGGTTGTCCTTAAGGAGGGAGTAATGTAAGGTTCTTTGTCTCTTTTGACATGTTCCTTGAAACTCAGTTTCCCGTCGGCCATTTTGCTTTCTGTCTTTCTGCAGCTCTTGCCCTCAGTTAATATGGAGTTTCCAGTTTTCATGTTCCCGCCCTGATTCTCTCCCTCTTGCTTCTTAAGCAGCCTCAGCTGAACAATCAGTGCTCCTGAATCAAGCCTCAGTCAGCCTGTGACCTGACTCCTGGAAACCTAGGATTTTGGACTCCAGCTATTTCCTACTGAGGAACTTTGGAACACTTTTGGACTTTGGAAACCTGCTGTCTGGTGAATCCATGTTTGCAGGGGAAATTACGGTACAGAGAAGAGATCCTGAACCTGCTTGGAGAGTTATTGTAGAGCTTGAAGTTACTCTGGCCTGCTGTGTTCTCCTGCCTCTGTTCCTGCAAACTGTGTGACCTTTTCTGCATGCTTGTATGAAGTAATACAAGTCATTTCATATCAACCTATGTCTCATGTGTTTTCCTCGCACCCAAGCACAAGACACTATAGGAACTGTACACTATACATGACAGGTTAACTCTATGTAAACCATGTGTCATTTCATGTCGGGTGGTTCTGTATTTTCACAAAAGTCGGCATTGCCCGGCAATTGAATCAGAGGCTATTTTACTATGTAGAAGTGTATGAACTATAAATATATGTATATATATATGTCACAATGACATATATATATATATATATGCATTCTATGTGTGTATATCTAGTGTTTACAAGGAAAGAAAGAGGTTTTTTTAGTTCCAATATTTCTGTCCCATTGACTTGCATTGGGTTTCCGGTATCGGATCGGCGATACCCGATACTTTTTGAGTATCGGGCCAATCCAATCCGATCTGATATTTCGGGATATCGGGCAGTATCGCTCAACACTAGTAATAACTATGGCCGGACATGATTCCCCTCCTCTCTCCTTGCAGGGCCGCCGACATACCCCCCTCTAAAGCCTCGGCAGCATCCCTGCGCTTCTCTCCCTCTTTCTTCAGAGCACACTGAACTGTCTCCCAGCGCAAAGAGTGCAAATGCGTTGCTCTGCTCTTAAAGGGGCAGCGTGCACATGGTAAATGCCCCCAGTTAACAGCTGGAAGGCATTTAATTATATTGAACCCAGGAAAGATGTCTCCCAGCGAATAGCTGGGAGGCATCTTGTATAAAGTAGGAGGTGCCTGAGCAACCCCTATAGTTTCGTCTTAATGGTGTGTTGGTGTTTGCATACTGTATGTTGCCAGGTCTCCCATCATTAGTCTGTTAAAGTTATTCCTGTATCCTGTGTTCCCATTAGTCTAGTTTAGTTTGTCAGTGCTCCTGTGACCACTTCGACGATATCCTAATCCTGAAATAACATCGGCAGTACCTATTCCTGAATCCCTTGTCCCTGTGTGGCCAGTCCTGAGTACACAGTAGTCTCTGGTCCTAGTGCTGCCAGCTCTAGAACCGATTCCTGATAACTGTGTGAGAACAAGAACCTAACTTTAAAATTCAAGTTGTCCACACAGTCTGTGTTAGGCAGATGCTGCTCAGCTTCGCCATCGATCCCAACTCCTAGCCAATACCCAAGAGGCACAAATGGTTACTTGGGTCTTTGTTCATAGTAGCCTTAAACCTAGGTTACGGAACAAGAAAAGGCTGTTGTAAGCCTAAGTCCAGAAATGCCTGCACTGAGCATGTCCGTGACATAGCGAGCCATGATTGGTGCTTAATGTCAGCTGATCCTCTGACCTGGCAGCGCCTGATTGGTCACGGATGAAGTCATCGGTGATGTGAATGACGAGATGGCTGGGGGCGGAGCTTAGCCCTTAAATAGCTTGTCTGTCCACGGCACGGTCAGACCATACTAAAATAGGCAGTGCTCATGTGTGGATGTTCCAGAATCTGGGCTCCATGTGCTCTCTAGCTTTGCTCTCCGGGACCTGCCGATGCCAGAGTTCACTCGCCTAATTAGCACAGGTCCTTCAGGCAGGATTAGCTTATGCCAAGCAGGTAGCCAATGTTGTGCAGTCTTGCTACGAATAGAGGGTAGCTATACACCCTGAGCAGACTGTGGGGCACGTAACCTGTAGGTAACGTGGTGCAGTCTTGCTACGAATATAGGGTAGCTATACACCGTGAGCAGACTGTGGGGCGCGTAACCTGTAGCTAACGTAGCGCCGTCTTGCTATGAATATAGGGTAACTAAACACCCTCAGCAGACTGCGTGGCGCGTAACCTGGGCATCGCCTGCCAAGCTGAACAGCGAGTGGCTCAGTCCGGTATCACACCGGCTAGTAGCACGTACGCCTGGCGTTAGTCGCACGCACTTTCTAGCGGCTGGCACGTAGCTTCTGTGCAGTCAACATGGCTACGTCTATATCAGCTTGCAGCACATAGTGAAAATCTAATATCTGGCAAGTGGCTTCTGTGCCATTAACAGGGCTACATCTACGCCAGTCGAGAGCACATCTCCCGTGACGTCAACGGAGATAGTGCCAATTCTACATCTCCCCTAGTGTGATGTAACACAGGCGAGATCTAATGTTGATTTCCGTTGTCAGTTTGACCCTCATACTCTAGGGGTGTTCGGCAGCAGTGAACATAAACTGCATCGCAGACCCCGGGTTTGGTTGCAATCCATTATATAATAAAGCTGTTGCAACCGAGCTCATAACCGTATCTGACCGCCATGGTCTAGCTGATCATGGCTGACGACCAGCAGCTGCAGCGCTATGTTCAGCAACTAGGGGCCAGAATTAGGTCTCTGGAGCAGGCCGCTCCAGTTGCTGATCTCACTGCAGTAGCTACTCAGGCGGCCGCACAAGCAGCAAACCTCGTAAGCTCTGCTGCTGAGCAAGATGTGGTAGCTGCTAAAGTGTCATTACCGCATTTTGCTCTGCCGTAAAAAATTTCTGGGGACAGTAAATCCTGCAGAGGATTCATTAATCAATGCTCCATTCAATTAGAAATGAAGGAGGCGTGGTTCCCCTCCGAAAGGGCTAAAGTGGGTTTCGTTATCCTATTGCTTACCCGCAGGGCCTTGGAGTGGGCTACTCCTCTGTGGGAACAGAGTGATCCGTTAGTGACCAATGTGGGTCTCTTTCTTAGAACACTAAAAAGTGTGCTCCTCGGTCCTCAGGTCACACATAATACAGCTGTTAAGCTGCTTACATTAGTGCATGGTTCAACCACCGCCAGTCATTATGCCGTCCAGTTCAAGACATTAGTGGCAGAACTGGATTGGTCTGAACCATCGCTAATACCGGTGTTCTGGAAGGGCTTGGCTGGGCATATAAAAGATGCTCTAGCCACCAGCGAGATTCCAACCTCCCTGGAAGAGTTAATGACCCTCGCCAACCGTATTGATTTACGTCATGCAGAAAGCAAGTTGGAGCTGAAGGTCTCTAAAACTCGGTTTCCATTGGCACTGTCATTTTCTAAATTGACTTCCGAATCCGTGGTTCCAGACACAGAAACGGAGCCAATGGATATTTCCCAGACCAGGAAATGGTCCCCTCATTCCCGTCCTACGCATCTCTTGGAGTACCCCAATAATAAGGGTTCCCAGCGGGGGGAGAACGAGAGTGTCTAACCACCATCGGAGGTGGTGTGTTAGACTCAGAGACTTCTTTCTCCAGACTAGCCTATAAGGTGTTGTTGTTTTTCGGAACAACCACGGTTGTTGCCAAGGCGGTGGTGGATTCTGGGGCCATTGGCAATTTTTTGTCATCAACTTTTGCCCAGAAGCACGCCGTTCCTATGGAATTACTGTCCAGACCCATAAACATCAGGGTAGTCAACGGTTCCATGTTAGACACACAGATCACCCACCAGTCTATTCCCCTCACCATGTCGTTTCCTCAGGGTCACCGGGAGGATATCTCGTTCCTTTTCCTTCCTGGAGGATTGGATGAGGTGCTATTGGGTCTTCCGTGGTTACGTTCTCACAACCCACATATAAACTGGAACGCGGGGACAGTTTATTCATGGGGTGAGGGATGTACTACCCAATGTATGGTGGCATCAACGCGGAAGGTGGTCTTAGACCCGCCGGCCGGTCTAGAGGCACTTCCAGAGCAATATTGGAGCTATGCCGATGTGTTCTCGAAAAAGGCTGCAGAGACCTTGCCTGCCCACCTGCGCCATAGATCTGATCCCCGGATCAGAGCCTCTTCGAGGTAGGGTTTATCCCCTGTCTGTCCCTGAGACACAGGCAAAGTCCGATTACATCAAGGAGAACCTGGCCCGGGGTTTATCAGGAAATCGGTCTCTCCTGCTGGAGCGGGGTTCTTCTTCGTCCAGAAGAAAGGAGGTGACCTACGTCTGTGTATTGATTACAGGGGATTAAACGCAATCACCATCAAGAACAAATGTCCCCTGCCCCTCATCTCTGAATTGTTCGACAGGCTTCGAAGGGCTAAAATTTTCACTAAATTAGACCTGCGTGGGGCCTATAACCTCATACGAATCCGTGAGGGCGACGAGTGGAAGACGGCCTTTAATACTCGTGATGGCCACTACGAGTACCTTGTCATGCCCTTTGGGTTATGCAATGCCCCCGCCGTCTTTCAGGATTTCGTCAATGATATCTTTCGAGATCTGCTGCTGTCCTCCGTGGTAGTATATCTTGACGATATCCTGATCTTTTCCCCGGACCTCTCCACTCACAGAGAGGATGTGCGCAGAGTTTTTGAGCGTTTGCGCGCAAATTCTCTGTATTGCAAGCTGGAGAAATGCCAGTTCGAACAAGAGTCTTTACCATTCTTGGGTACATTGTATCCAGTAAGGGCTTTGCCAATGATCCCCAAAAATTGGTCGCCGTACAGAATTGGCAGGAGCCCCATTCTCTGAAGGCGGTGCAGCGCTTCATGTGGTTCATCAATTATTATCGGCAATTTATACCACATTTTTCTACATTGGTGCCTCCTTTGGCCACGCTAACCAAGAAAGGTGCCAACCCAAAAAACTGGTCTAAAGAGACATCTGAGGCTTTCCGGGAGATCAAGTCTTATTTCTCAAAAGCTCCCGTCCTACATCGGCCAGATGTCAATAGACCTTTCTATTTGGAGGTCGGCGCATCCTCTGTAGGGGCAGGTGCTGTCCTTTCCCAAAAGAATGGGCAGGGTCGGAGAAGACCATGTTTCTTCTTCTCCAAGACCTTTTCTACAGCAGAGAGGAATTATACTATTGGGGATAAAGAGTTACTCGCAATAAAATTGGCTTTTGTTGAATGGAGTATCTTTTGGAGGAGCTAAACATCCGTTTGTGGTGTATTCTGACCATAAAAATCTCTCATGCCTGCAGACGGAGCAGCGTCTCAACCCGAGGCGGGCTTGGTGGTCCCTCTTTTTTCCTCGATTCAATTTTACCATTAATTTTCTAAAACGGGAGAAGAATCCTCGGGCAGATGCTCTATCTAGGTCCATGGATACGATGGAGGACGATGACGAGCCCAGACTTATCGTTCCTCCTGGGAGTATGCAAATGGTGGCAGCGGTGACTCTAGACCAGGTTCCACCTGGGAAGACACTTGTTCCCCCGAACCTACAGAATGAGGTGCTCTCGTGTGCACATGCCTCTAAGGTCGGAGGTCATTTTGGAATCAAACGCACCACTGAGTTCCTCCAACGCTCGTATTGGTGGCCTCGGTTGTCCCAGGAGGTTAAAGAATACGTCCAAGCATGCATCTCCTGCTCGAGAAATAAATCTTCTCATCAGAGTCCGGCGTGTCTTCTACATCCGTTACCCATGGCGGATAGACCTTGGGAGCTGATTGGGATGGATTTCGTGGTTGAGTTACCTAAGTCCCAGGGTAATACGACCATATGGGTGGCTTCTGACCATTTTTCCAAGATGGTTCACCTGGTACCCCTTCCTAGGGTTCCTTCTTCCCGGTTTCTGGCATCACTGTTTATCCGTCACATCTTCCGTCTTCACGGTATGCCTGATAGGATTGTCTGTGATCGAGGTCCTCAGTTCACCTCTTGGTTTTGGAGAGAATTGTGTAATCTGTGTAGTATTGAACTGAACCTCTCTACTGCCTATCACCCGGAGACCAACAGCCTGGTGGAACGCACTAATCAGACGCTAGTGACATACTTGCGTCATTTCGTTTCTGCCAATCATAATAATTGGGCAACTTTGCTTCCTTGGGCAGAATTTGCTCTAAATAATGCAGTGGCGGATTCCACAGGTCAGACTCCTTTCCTGTTGAACAATGGTCAGCACCCACGTGTGCAAGTCCCTATGCAAGTTAACTCTGGGGAGCCTGGGGTCAGAGATTGGGCTATGGAGGCGCGGGACATCTGGAATCAGGCGCAGGAAGCGTTATTGGCCTCCAAAAATCGGATGAGACAGTCGGCTGACACTCATAGTCATCCACCTCCTGTTTTCTCTCCGGGCGACAGGGTCTGGCTCGCGGCTTGTAATATTAGAGGTCGCGGGGAATCTGCTAAATTCGCCCCTTGGTTTATTGGTCCTTTTAAAATTCAGGCCCAAGTAAATCCCGTGGTGTATCATCTGCAATTGCCTCGGCACTTGAGGATACATGATACATTCCATATGTCACTCCTGAAACCCGTTCGCCTGACGAAATTCTCGGAAGCTCAGCACGCTTCTGACACCAGCGGTGAGGATTTCGAGGTAGAGGTGATTGTGGGGTCTAAGATGGTGCGCGGCAAAAATTTTTATTTAGTACACTGGAGGGATCACGGTTCTGAGGATTGCACATGGGAACTAGTGGACCATATTCATGCTCCCCTGCTCATTGAGGAATATGAGCGTCAAGTGGGGGGATAATGTTAGGCAGCGGGCGACATCTGAATCTGGATCTGAGGAGTCTGTGGTCTCCCATCCAGACCCAGCCGAGGAAGATGCTGCTCAGCTTCACCATTGATCCCAACACCTAGCCAATACCCAAGAGGCACAAATAGTTACTTGGGTTGTTGTTCATAGTAGCCTTAAATCTAGGTTACGGAACAAGAAAAGGCTGTTGTAAGCCTAAGTCCAGAAATGCCTGCACTGAGCATGTCCGTGACATGGCGAGCCATGATTGGTGCTTAATGTCAGCTGATCCTTTGACCTTGCATCGCCTGATTGGTCACGGATGACGTCATCGGTGATGTGATTGACGAGATGGCTGGGGGCGGAGCTTAGCCCTTAAATAGCTTGTCTGTCCACGGCGAGGCGCGGTCAGATCATACTAAAATAGGCAGTGCTCATGTGTGGATGTACCAGAATCTGGGCTCCACGTGCTCTCTAGCTTTGCTCTCCGGGACCTGCCGATGCCAGAGTTCGCTCGGCTAATTAGCACAGGTCCTTCAGGCAGGATTAGCTTATGCCCAGCAGGTAGCCAATGTGGTGCAGTCTTGCTACGAATAGAGGGTAGCTATACACCCTGAGCAGACTGTGGGGCGCGTAACCTGTAGCTAATGTGGTGCAGTCTTGCTACGAATATAGGTTAGCTATACACCCTGAGCAGACTGTGGGGCGCGTAACCTGTAGCTAACATAGCCCAGTCTTGCTACGAATATAGGGTAGCTATACAACCTGAGAGACGGTGGGGCGCGTAACCTGGGCATTGCCTGCCAAGCTGAACAGAGAGTGGCTCAGTCCGGTATCACGCTGGCTAGTAGCACGTACATCTGGCGTTAGTCGCACGCACTTTCTAGCGGCTGGCACGTAGCTTCTGTGCAGTCAACAGGGCTACGTCTATATCAGCTTGCAGCACATAGTGAAAATCTAATATCTGGCAAGTGGCTTCTGTGCCATTAACAGGGCTACATCTACGCCAGTCGAGAGCACATCTCCCGTGACGTTAACGGAGATAGTGCCAATTCTACATCTCCCCTAGTGTGATGTAACACAGGCGAGATCTAATGTTGATTTCCGTTGTCAGTTTGACCCTCATACTATAGGGGTGTTTGGCAGCAGTGAACATAAACTGCATCGCAGACCCCGGGTTCGGTTGCAATCCATTATATAATAAAGCTGTTGCAACCGAGCTCATAACAGTCTGTCTATCTCTGTATCCTGCTAAATAGTGACTTCGGTCACGTGTCCCCGTGTTAGCTAACCCGAACCCTGCGAACGTCAGTTGCACTAGCAGTAGAGGTACCTGGTGGCTACCTACAGCCCACTCTGTCTCCACCACCAGGAGCTCCAGTGAACACCTGGTAGCCACTTCCTCTGCTCTAGCTCAAGTTATCGCAGCTATGGCCAAGTCTACTCTGTCTGCGACCTATGCTCTGGAAGTTAATCTTCGTTTATCAGCTCCAACACAATTCAGAGGAGACTTTAAGCAGTGTCGTGGATTCCTGAACTTTTTGACCCTGCACTATGAACTTTTGGCCCATCAGTTCTCGACTGATATGGTTAAAGTTGGATTCCTGATGTTCCACCTTGCAGGAGAAACCCTTGCATGGATTAACCCCTTGTGAGAGAGAGGGGATTGTGTGACGATGGACCGACAGGCCTTCCTGGTGGCCTTCCAAAATGTCTTTGACAAACTTGGTCGTGCTTCCTCCACTGCATCTCCCCTGCTCAGATTGAGTCAGGGAGAATTGTCTTACTAATGACTGCTTTTTCCTCAGTCTCCAGAAACAGCTCTCTTCACAGAACCTTTGCAGGTCAATCATTTTAGGGTGGCAGAGCGGCAGCAAGAAAGTGCCAAGGAGTGAGTGCCTACTGCAGTCGTACGGAGCACTTTATTCGTGACTGTCTTAAGAGGTCTAAATTCCTAAACCTGTCTGTGAAGCTTTCCCAGGTAAGAGAAGAGATTCTTGACCTCTGACTTTGAAAGTATCCGTGTCCTGAGGAGGTATCCGTTTCAACTAACAAGCCACTCTTGATTCCGGTTCGGCTGGAAATTTCTTACAGCAAGCCGTGGTGGATCGATATCATATTTCCATACATCGTCTCCAGAATCCTCTGACAGTGTCATTGTAGCGTCCGCCCGCTGCGGGTCTGAACTGCAGGTAAGACAGCACCCCGAGAAACCCCGAGACCCTTTACCCCTATACAGGGATCTGGAATTACAGTGGAGCCCAGGGGGTAGCTACCTATAGGAGCAGTGGACTGGAGCAGGAAGGACGCTAGGAAGGGAATAAAAAGCGAGACCAAATGCGTAGTCAGAACATCAAAGGTCAAAACCGGGAGGGAAGCAAAGGTACAAAATCGGCAGGCTTAAGAAGGGTCAAAATCCAGGCAAAAGTCAGAGTCAAAACCGGGAGGGCAGCAGAGGTACAAAATCGTCAGGCTGTAGAAGGGTCAAAATCCAGGCAAAAGTCAGAGTCAAAATAGCAATAAACACTAGCACACTGGGGAAACCAAGACTATATCTGGCGGCCTGCAAGACAGGCTCCAAGGTATTTGAAGGGCATGGCTACCTCTCACAGGCTCACAGCCTAATGACCTCATCTGGACCGCCCCCAGAACCAGGCCAGATGGTGATGCATGACTGACACCAACCACTTCACCTCTGACAGAAGAGCGAAGCCTGCGCCCACCAGACGCCTGCGCAGGGACCCCTTCTCTGTCACCAACATCACCCACAGGAGAAACATGGCGATGCCCAGCGACAGAGGACGGCGTCAAAGGAGCGGAACCATATGAGGATACCGATCTCCTATCACCGGCACCACCAGCCGAAGGAGTCCAGCACCTCCCAGCGGCCGAGGCAGGAACACCAGCCACTGAGTCCAACGGCGACATGACAGTACCCCTCTCTCTAAGAGGGGCCTCTGGACCCTCAAAACTCGGTTTGTTGGGATGAAGGCGATTAAAGTTCCTGATCAAACCCTTGGCATTGACGTTACTGGCAGGCACCCAGGACCTTTCCTCCGGACCATAGCCCTTCCAATGCACCAGATAGTGCACGGATCCTCTCACTAAGCGGGAATCAAGGATCCTTTGGACTTCGTATTCCAAAGCACCCCCGACCAAAACTGGAGGAGGCCGGGACTGGACAGGATGAATCGGAGAGCGGTACAATTTGAGAAGGGACTTATGGAATACATTGGGCAGTTTAAATGATTGAGGGAGCTTCAGACGAAAGGCTACTGGATTAATCACTCAATAATTTCATACGGACCAATAAACCTGGGACCTAGTTTGGCAGATGGCACTTTGAGCTTAATATTCCTGGTAGAAAGCCAAACTTTGTCCCCAACTCCCAGGTCCGGGCCCTTGGAGCGCCGTCTATTAGCAGAAGAAGCCTGTCTAGTCTGAGCCCCTTTCAAGTTTACGTTGACTTCCGACCAGATAGTTTTTAACTGATCTACGAATCTTTCTACACCAGGGACCTCTGACATCCTAGAAGAAAACGAACCAAAGCGCGGGTGCAGCCCATGATTACAGTAGAAAGGGGTAGTCTTGATGGACTCCTGGTACTGATTATTCATGGCAAACTCCGCTAGCGGCAGCTGTTCCACCCAATTGGACTGATACTCAGAGATGTAACAACGTAAATACTGCTCAAGAGCTTGGTTGGTGCGCTCGGTTTGACCATTGGTTTCAGGGTGATAGGCAGAGGAAAAGGACAATTCAATTCCAATCCGTTTACAGAATGCCCTCCAAAATTTCGAAACGAACTGTGTGCCCCTGTCCGACACAATATTCACAGGAACACCATGCAACCGCACAACATGAGTAATGAATAGTTTGCTCAGGGTCTCAGAATTAGGTAATCCAGACAGAGGAACAAAATGACACTGCTTGCTGAATCTATCCACCACCACCCAGATACACGTCTTCCCTTCTGAGAGTGGTAGATCAGTAATAAAGTCCATGGAGATATAGGTCCAAGGACTCTCAGGGGCAGGCAAGGACTGGAGCCACCCGGCAGGGCGATTATGGGGAGACTTAGCGTGAGCACAGGTTTCACAGGCCAGTACATAGTCCTTACAGTCCTTTACTACAGTTGGCCACCAAAAATTCCTAGTTACAAGTCTGATGGTGTTTTTGATGCCTGGATGCCCTGCAAGGATGGATCATGTGATTCCTTCAGAACTTGAAGGCGGAATGTGGCCGGAACAAATAGTTTTTGGGGTGGAGTAGTGTCAGGGCCCTGTTCTGGAGATCTACGGATTTCTTCCAGAAAATCCAAGGATACACCCGAAATAACAATTCCCTTGGCTAGTATTGGAGTCCTCGACCTGTGAGGGGCAAAAACTTCGAGAAAGGGCATCAGCCCTTACATTTTTAGTACCCAGTCGAAAAGTAATAACAAAATCAAACCTAGAAAAGAACAAGGCCCACCTTGCCTGCCTAGGATTCAGTCTTTTTGCTGACTCCAAGTAGGTCAGGTTCTTGTGGTCAGTAATTACAGTGATCTTATGTTTGGCACCTTCGAGGAAGTGGCGCCATTTCTCGAAGGCCCATTTGATTGCCAACAATTCTCGATTACCTATATCATAATTCCTCTCAGAGGAAGAGAATTTTCGGGAAAAGAAGGCACACCGACGAAGTTGAGTGAGGGATGCAGTGCCTTGCGATAGCACTGCTCCGACTCCAACTTCAGAGGCATCTACCTGTACAATAAAGGGGCAGTCCAGATCAGGCTGAACCAATATCGGGTTAGAGGAAAAACATTCCTTTAAGGCAGAAAACGCATGAAGTGCTTCAAGCTTCCAGTTAACCACATCCGCCCCTTTCTGAGTCAAATCAGTGAGTGATTTGGCTATCTCAGAAAAACCTTTAATAAATTTACGATAGTAGTTAGCGAAACCCAGAAATCGCTGCAGTGCCTTTAGAGACTTGGGTTGTACCCATTCCTTAATGGTTGAATTTTAGAAGGATCCATGCGAAACCCTTTAGCCGACAAAATATACCCCAGAAACTGTACCTCCTCCATCATGAAGACACATTTCTCTAGTTTGGCGATTAAAGAATGCTCTCTGATCTCTGGAGGACAGAGCAGACATGTTGGACGTGCGTCCTAAGGTCAGAAGAGTATATCAGGATGTCGTCCAAATAAACGACCACATAAACACCACTGATGTCTCTGAAAATCTCATTCACAAAATTCTGAAACACTGCAGGTGCATTACTGAGCCCGAACGGCATTACTAGATACTCAAAGTGGCCGAGGGGTGTGTTAAACGCGGTCTTCCACTCATCTCCCTTTCTTATACGGACAAGATTATATGCTCCTCGGAGGTCAAGTTTAGTAAACCAACTGGCTCCCAACAGCTGATTATAAATATCAGGAATGAGTGGATGCGGATACTGGTTTTTCACAGTGATTGCGTTTAACTCACGGTAATCAATGCAAGGTCTGAGACCACCATCTTTCTTTTCCACAAAAAAGAACCCGGCCCCAACTGGTGAAGTGGATGGTCTAATAAACCCTTTTCGCAAACTGTCTGCTATGTAGTCTTTCATGGCCTGACGTTCTGGACCAGAGAGGTTAAATATTCTCCCCTTAGGGAGACGAGAATCCGGTACTAAGTCTATGGGGCAATCGTACTTTCTATGTGGGGATAATTTCTCTGATTCCAATACAGAAAATACTGTCACGCTGTCACTGCATACAGGAGGTCCGGGGTCTATGCTGACCCTAAGTTGGGGACCTGACTAATCCCTCTACCTGGAGGTACTGTTGATGGTACAGAGGTCCAGGCCGCCAGCATAACCCTATCTCCTGCAAATCCCTGACCCTCAGTAATCTAGTCCTGAGAAGGACCCCGATCACAACACAGGGGAGTGGAAGGTATATGCCTAAACACAGTGATAGACGAACGAGACAGTACAAGGGTAAACTAAAATCCACCTTGCATACAAAACTCACTCTACAACAACAGAGGGAACACCAACGGGTACGGAGATAAATGATAAAGCGAGAAGGGGAAAAAAACACACCAGGTACTCTTCACTTCTGACTTCACAATACCACGATCCGCTCTGCTGGTCTGCATGAATGCTTTCACCGACACATTCCTAGCAGACTGGCAGGTATTTGAAGGAATCTCATTACTGCAGCATTAACTGCAGCTGGGCGAGGCTGGCCTCGTCTAGCACAGAGAATTAACTCTCTCACTGCCGAAAAACACCTAGCACCAAAAACTCAGCTGTGCGAAGTCAGGTTGTGTAATCGCGACGATCTTCGTGGCGATACACCCGTGACAGTACCCCCCCTTCTACGAGGGGTCTCCGGACCCTCAGAGCCCGGTTTATCCGGGTGAGTCGTGTGGAAGGCCCGAATTAATCGGTCTGCGTTAATATCCGACGCAGGAACCCACGTCCTCTCCTCAGGACCATACCCCCTCCAATGAACCAGGTACTGAAGGGACCAGCGGTTAAGACGTGAATTGATGATTTTCGACACCTGAAACTCCAAGTTACCATTGACCACCACAGGAGGAGGAGGTAAAGGTGACGGTATCCCCGGCGCCACATACCTCTTAAGCAAAGATCTGTGGAACACGTTGTGAATTTTAAACGTATGAGGAAGGTCAAGACGGAATGCCACCGGATTAATTATAGAACTGATCCTGTATGGTCCTATGAACCTGGGACCCAGTTTCCAAGAAGGAACCTTAAGTTTTATATTCTTGGTAGACAACCATACCCGATCGTTCACACATAGGTCCGGACCAGACACTCTCCTCCTGTCAGCCATACGTTTGTATCGGTTCCCCATAGTACTCAGATTGTTCAGCAATCCTCTCCACACTGAAGCAAGTGATGATGAAAATCGTTCTTCCTCAGGAACCCCCGAAGAGCCCCCCCTACTGAAAGTACAAAACTGGGGGTGAAAACCATATGCCCCAAAAAACGGGGACTTACCAGTGGACTCGCTCCGCCTATTGTTAAGAGCAAATTCCGCCAGAGGCAAGAAAGAAGCCCAGTCCTCCTGGTTCTCTGACACAAAACACCGGAGATATGTCTCCAAACTCTGGTTCAGACGTTCTGTCTGACCATTGGTCTGCGGATGAAAAGCCGATGAAAACGACAACTGCATCCCCCGCCGTGTACAAAATGCCTTCCAGAATTTGGACACAAACTGAGACCCTCGATCCGACACCACATCGGAGGGTACCCCGTGAAGCCTCATAATCTCCCCAATGAACACCTGCGCCAGAGTTTTAGCATTAGGAAGAGCAGGAAGAGCGATAAAATGAGCCATCTTGCTGAACCTGTCCACTACAACGAGTAAGACTGTTTTACCTGAAGACGGCGGGAGGTCCGTAATAAAGTCCATAGACAGATGAGTCCACGGACGCTCCGGGATCTTCAAAGGTAAGAGGGCCCCAGACGGACGGGTATGTGGGGTCTTAGAGCGCGCACAAACCCCACAGGACGCAACAAAAGTTACCACCTCCCTATGTAAGTTAGGCCACCAAAATCGCCGCGAGAGGAGATCCACAGTTGCTTTACTCCCTGGATGTACTGCCAAGGCTGAGTTATGGTGTGCCTCAATCACCTTTTGTCGCAAGTGATCCGGAACAAACAGTCTCCCTGGAGGTCCAACAGGGGGTCCCCCTGAGCCTCCAATACCTCCTTCTCAAGCTCAGAGCATACCACCACACCCCTCCTGAAGGATCGGAACCGGGTCATCCGTCTTCCCGGCCCCAGGGAAACTACGAGATAAGGCATCCGCCTTTACATTTTTTGATCCAGGACGATATGTGACAACAAAATTAAACCTGGTAAAAAATAACGACCACTTGGGATTCAGACGTTTTGCGGACTCTAAATATAGCAGGTTCTTGTGATCAGTGATGACGGTGACCGGGTGGACTGCCCCCTCCAAAAAATGACGCCACTCCTCAAAAGCTAACTTAATGGCCAAGAGCTCCCTATTGCCGACATCGTAATTCCTCTCAGCGGACGACAATTTTTTAGAGAAGAAAGCGCACGGGTGCCACTTACCAGGGGACGAACCTTGAGATAATACCGCTCCCACCCCTACCTCAGAAGCGTCCACCTCCACAATGAACGGTTGTGACGCATCCGGTTGAATGAGTATAGGAGCCGAAGCAAAACACTTTTTCAAGGAGGAAAACGCTTGACAAGCCTTGTCAGACCACCTAGAAAAATCCATCCCTTTTTTAGTCATGTCTGTGAGAGGTTTAACTATGGACGAGAAATTACGAATAAATTTCCGGTAGTAGTTAGCAAAACCCCAGGAAACGCTGTAGTGCCTTAAGATCCTCTGGCAGATCCCACTCAAGAACTGCCCGCACTTTCCCAGGGTCCATACGAAAACCGGACGCTGACACCAGGAAACCTAAAAACTGAAGTTCCTGTACGGCGAACACACACTTTTCCCATTTGGCGTACAGTTTATTATCCCGCAAGATCTGCAACACACTGCCCTAACACATGGCAGTTGTCATCCAGATATATGACAACAAACTGTCCCACCAGGCGGCGAAAAATGTCATTAACAAAGTGTTGGAACACCGCCGGGGCATTAGTCAGACCAAATGGCATGACAAGGTTCTCATAATGCCCCTCTGGAGTGTTAAACGCCGTTTTCCATTCATCCCCCTCCTTCATCCTAATCAGATTGTACGCCCCCCTGAGATCCAACTTAGAGAACCATTTGGCGCCCACGATCTGATTGAAGAGATCGGGAATAAGTGGAGCGGATACGGATCTCGGACCGTAATCCGATTGAGTTCACGGAAATCCAGGCAAGGGCGTAGGCCTCCATCTTTCTTCTTGACAAAGAAGAACCCCGCGGCCACCAGGGAAGATGAAGGTCTAATATGCCCCTTAGCCAGACTCTCTGAAATATAATCCTTCATGGCCTGCCTCTCAGGACCAGAAAGGTTATACAACCTAGATTTCGGTAACTTGGCCCCAGGGAGCAATATAACAGAACAGTCATACACGCGTTGAGGAGGTAGTTCTTGACACCTTTTCTCCGAGAACACATCCTCAAAGTCCACCAGAAATGGAGGTAAGGTCCTAGGAGCGACCGCACCGATGACCGTATTCATGCAGTTTTTATTACAGAATTCACTCCATTGGCTTATCTCTCTGGATTGCCAATTAATAACCGGGTTATGCTTAGTTAACCAAGGAAGGCCCAGCACTATAGGTGTGGGAAGACCCTCCAATACGTAACACGATAACAGTTCTTTATGTATCGCCCCCACTTGAAGATCTATGTTATGCACTGCTTGCAAAAAACTACCCTGACCGAGAGGTCTGGCGTCGATCGAGAATATGGGGATGGGTTTAGCCAATACACTCAGTCGCATACCTTGAACCCGGGCAAACCGAGCGTCCACCAGATTAGCCCCGGCCCCACTATCCAGAAGAACAGATATCCTCTCAGTTCTCGTACCCACCACCACCTCCGCCGGTACGAGGAATTGAGACGGACCTAGGGATGAAATACCTACTCCCAGATTGCCGTCCACCACACAACCTGGGATCAATAGTTTTCTGGCGACTTCTCACTCTGCAAAGGACGGGATGGACACCCCCCAATAAAATGTCCCTTTCTCCCGCAGAAGAAACACCTTCCTGTCTTGTGGCGCACTGCCGATCCCCTCCCCCGGAATAATGTCCCCCCTAACTGCATCGGCTCTTCTGGACTGACCAGGGGAACCTCCATATAAGGGGCCCTTGTAGAAGGTGGAGTCATCACAGGGGCGGAGTTACCCCGCACCTCTCCCGAAGCCGTCTGTCAATGCGAATAGCAAGGGCCATAGCGGCTTCCAGTGACGTGGGAGGGTCATACTGTGCCAGCACATCCTTTAATCTGTCAGATAAACCTTGACAAAACTGGCTCCTAAGAGCCGGGTCATTCCACTGGGTGTCCGTGGCCCACCTACAGAACTCTGAACAGAATTCCTCCGCCGGACGATCTCCCTGCTGTGTCTTACGTAACTTAGATTCAGCAAGAGAGATCCGATCCGGGTCATCATATACAAGACCCAGAGCTGCGAAAAACCTATCCACTGACTGGAGAGCCGGGGAGCCCGGGGGAGAGAGAACGCCCAGGATTGGGGGTCCCCTTGTAGGAGCGAGATGACAATCCCCACCCTTTGTTCTTCACCCCCCGATGACCGAGGTCGCAGCCGAAAGTACAATTTACATGCCTCCCGGAAAGCAAAAAACTTGTCCCGCCCCCAGTGAACCTGTCAGGGATAGCTACTTTAGGTTCTGGACCGGCTTGCTCCAGGGGGTACAAAACCTTGGACTTAACGTCCGCCAGCTCCATGGACAAACTCTGCAACTGCCGAGCTAGACTGGCTACTGGATCCATGGTGGCTGGAGAAAATCTTTAGTGGTCGGTGAAAATGTCACGCTGTCACTGCATACAGGAGGTCTGGGATCTATGCTGACCCTAAGCTGGGGACCTGACTAATCCCTCTACCTGGAGGTACTGTTGATGGTACAGAGGTCCAGGCCGCCAGCGTAACCCTATCTCCTGCAAATCCCTGACCCTCAGTAATCTAGTCCTGAGAAGGACCCCGATCACAACACAGGGGAGTGGAAGGTATATGCCTAAACACAGTAATAGACGAACGAGACAGTACAAGGGGTAAACTAAAATCCACCTTGCATACAAAACTCACTCTACAACAACAGAGGGAACACCAACGGGTACGGAGATAAATGATAAAGCGAGGAGGGGAAAAAACCACACCAGGTACTCTTCACTTCTGACTTCACAATACCACGATCCGCTCTGCTGGTCTGCATGAATGCTTTCACCGACACATTCCTAGCAGACTGGCAGGTATTTGAAGGAATCTCATTACTGCAGCATTAACTGCAGCTGGGCGAGGCTGGCCTCGTCTAGCACAGAGAATTAACTCCCTCACTGCCGAAAAACACCTAGCACCAAAAACTCAGCTGTGCGAAGTCAGGTTGTGTAATCGCGATGATCTTCGTGGCGACACACCCGTCACAAATACATCCTCATAATCTCTGAATGCATAGGGTACAAAGGGAGGTGTGACCTTAACTTGGTTTACTGATAGCGATATACAGTTATCCTGACATTTTGAGCACCAGCGCACGACAACACCTAAGTGCCAGTCTATGACTGGATTATGTTTGCGTAACCATGGCACACCCAGAATAACAGCGGATGATAAATTATGAATAACAAAAAATGACACATGTTCAGCATGTAATAATCCCACTGACATTGATACTTCGTTAGTGACAAACTCCACTCCATTCTGGACAATAGGAGTGCCATTAATAGCAGTGGTTTTATTGGGCGCATTAAGCCTTAACAGTGGTACACCAAGATTCCTCGCTACCAGGAGATCTATGAAATTCCCTTCTGAGCCACTATCCACATAAGCCTCCACACACAGATTTCTTCAGGTAAGACAGAGAAGTAGGTAAAAGGACTTTGGCCGCATCAGCGGGCAATACCTGGGCACCTGGGCAGGCATGGCCAGAGCCGCCCAGGTGCTGACGTCCAGGGAGTGAAAACTTCTGACGTCCAGTGTTCTCCCAGAGGTCTCCAGACTGTGGCTTGTGCAGCATGTTAGTAAAAGATGATGGGAGTGATCCTCCACAGGACTGAGCAATGAAGCAGGACACAGGTGCTTTAGCAATAGAATCAGCTCACAAAAAGAGAGGAAGGAAAAAAAATTCAGGGAAAAGGTTAGGAGATGCCTTTATATATATTCTGGATATATATAAAAACGTTTTTTTAGGCCAGATATAATATAGCGTCCGCCCGCTGCGGGTCTGAACTGCAGGTAAGACAGCACCCCGAGAAACCCCAAGACCCTTTACCCCTATACAGGGATCTGGAATTACAGCGAAGCCCAGGGGGTAGCTGCCTATAGGAGCAGTGGACTGGAGCAGGAAGGATGCTAGGAAGGGAATAAAAAGCGAGACCAAATGCGTAGTCAGAAGTCCAAAGGTCAAAACCGGGAGGGCAGCAAAGGTACAAAATCGGCAGGCTAAAGAAGGGTCAAAATCCAGGCAAAAGTCAGAGTCAAAACCGGGAGGGCAGCAGAGGTACAAAATCGTCAGGCTGTAGAAGGGTCAAAATCCAGGCAAAAGTCAGAGTCAAAATAGCAATAAACACTAGCACACTGGGGAAACCAAGACTATATCTGGCGGCCTGCAAGACAGGCTCCAAGGTATTTGAAGGGCATGGCTACCTCTCACAGGCTCAAGCCTAATGACCTCATCTGGACTGCCCCCAGAACCAGGCCAGATGGTGATGCATGACACCAACCACTTCTCCTCTGACAGAAGAGCGAAGCCTGTGCCCACCAGACGCCTGCGCAGGGACCCCTTCTCTGTCACCAAAATCACCCACAGGAGAAACATGGCGATGCCCAGCGACAGAGGACGGCGTCAAAGGAGCGGAACCATATGAGGATACCGATCTCCTATCACCGGCACCACCAGCCGAAGGAGTCTGGCGCCTTCCAGCGGCC
The DNA here is from genome assembly GCA_033576555.1 of Oophaga sylvatica. Classification (NCBI taxonomy): domain Eukaryota; kingdom Metazoa; phylum Chordata; class Amphibia; order Anura; family Dendrobatidae; genus Oophaga; species Oophaga sylvatica. The sequence goes on from JARQOD010000001.1 coordinate 880,993,903, forward strand.
GAGGCAGGAACACCAGCCGCTGAGTCCAACGGTGACGTGACAGTCATCCATTGAAGGGAAGGATCTTTCTGCAGTCATTCAAATCATTACTGAACCTCTAGAGCTCCAGATAGGAGCAATCTATTAGGAGAAAATTGCTTTCTTTGTGCTGGTTGGCATTTTTCACCCCCTTTAGAATGTGCTAGATTGGAAGTCCGGTGAGGTGCTTCAATGGAGAAAGTCGTGTCATAAGGGGTGTCTGGTTTCTGTACTTCCCGCTGGGCAGCCAGTGTTGCCAGCCTCTCTGGCATTTGATGATTCCAAAGACCATAGTTTCCTGAAAATCTCCCATTGCAAAGATGTATCCTGGGTCAGACCAATGTGAAGTTCAACCCTGAGAAGGTATTTTCTACTTCCAGATGGTAGCAGGATAACAACATCAAGGCGGAGGCATCTTCCAAGTCTCTACTGTCAACTGACCAGAAGGAGGAGTTCCAGTCCATTTTTATTTCTTCCAAGGGGACAGCCATTTGTCTTCCTCTTCTGACTGCTGGCTCTCTGTGTCTGCTGACATGGACGCCATCGCTCAGAGCGTTGGAACCAACTGAGCATGCGTCATTTGTGACCACACGGCCGTGCATTGCGCACGCGGATCCTTTACAATATGTCTTCCTTTACAATATGACTTCCTGTCGGGCTCTGTCCTGAATGTATGGACGAGTTGACGTTTATCCCGCCGCTGGGAACTCTGGTACCAACGCCACTTCCGGGTCCTGCCGATAAGCTGCGTCACATTAGTCTTTACGTTTTCCGCCTACTTTTTGATTGGTCACTTCACTAGTTTTAAACCCCACTGTTCATCATCTGGGGCGAAGGCCAAGCCGAAATGCGCGTTGGGGTAGATGCAGGCACTGCGGAGGTCTGGGGAAAACTATCTGGGTAAGATTTATTAAATACATATATATGATATACATATATATACGTATTTCTTTGATCATGTGTCCACTGTGAATGGACTATATATGGGAAATTATGAACGCTGTATTTTGCTACCCAGCTAGTTAACACTGTTTCTGCACAGACTATTAGTCTGCATATGTATAATCTCTACATATATACCTACCGCTTGCCTACCTGCACCTCTTGGATGTTATTTTTGGTTTCTCCCCCATTTCCCTGTTCCTTGGATATGCAATCTCTAATAAAGTATAACTTGATATTATATTAAATCTTTTTGATCGCATTCTCCTTTTTTCTGGTGTTACTATAGAAATTGATCCGCAATTTAGTCCTTTAGTCCTTTTGATATTGGCACTGTAGAGTGGCAAAGGGTTGTGTAATAGACGGGAGGTATCTGGCTCAGAGATGCCTTGGCTCTGTTATGTAGCCCAGTACACGTTAGCCCTGGGTAGTGGCATCACTATACCTTTGTATGTGGTTTGAGGACCTGTGATGATGTCACTACCACATGACCAGTCATGTGTTCTGTGTTAGCTGGATGTCTGGGATATAAATGAGCCTACTGCTGGCCACAGGTGTGAGTGGCTGGAGGTGTGGAGACCTCCAGTGTGTGTGGGCTGAAGAGACTACTCGGTGAGAGTACCAGGACTTTATATCTGTTTTTTGTTACTTTGTGCCAGAGAAGGCTGTTTTGTTTTCTGTTTTAAAGCAAGTTATGAAGCGGAAATAAACTTGCTTGAAGAACTAAGTAGAGTCGCCCTCCTGCTTACCTCCGGTCGCACAAAAGCAAGACCACATCCTCACAATTGTTGGAGACGTGCGAGCAGCGTTCCCAGCAGAGAAGTGGGTACTGCATGTCGTGGGTAAAGGTTATAGCAACACAGCCAGCATTGCAGGAGAAAATGGAGGACCTGCTGAAACACTTGGTCCAGGCGCAGGCACAGCAGCAAGAGACCAACTGGTTGTTGGTGCAGCAAATACAACAAAGCCAGCAGGAACAACGGCAGCAGTTGCAGCTTCTGACAACCGCCATCCAGGGCAGGACGAGCGCCCCAACCCCAGGTCTGGCTGATGACAACCACATCAGAAAGGCGGTAAGACGCACCATACAGAAAATGACCCCCGGGGATGATGTGGAGGCCTTCCTGTCTGTTTTTGAGTGGGTTGCTGAAAGGGAAAGACTTCCCCCAGAGCAGTGGGCAGAGGTACTGGCCCCATACCTGACAGGGGAACCCCAGAAGGCGTACTTCGATTTAACTGTGCAGGACGCTCAGGAGTATCCTAAGTTAAAGGTTGAGATCCTAGCATGGTTGGGGTGACAATGACTGTCAGGGCACAGAGAGTGCAACGCTGGGCGTATCACTGGGACAAACCACCGCGCTCCCAAATGTTTGACCTGCTGCACCTCGTCCAGAAATGGCTACAGTCAGAGTCCGCTACGCCGGCACAGATGGTAGAGAGAGTCGTAATGGATCGGTTTGTGCACTCCCTGCCCAGGCCCCTACAGACTTGGGTTGCCCAGGGTGATCCCCGAAGTGCCGATGAACTGGTCAGACTGGTCGAGAGGTACCAGGGGATGGAATGTGCCTTGGGGAAGCAGCCCATTCCGTACTGGGGGTCCCAGCAGGGGGCGGAGTCCCAAAAAGGGGAGGCGCGTCCAAGGTCAAAAGGGGCGGGGGAGGTGGTGCCCAAGGTCCCTACGGGTGATGTTATCTGTTGGAGGTGTCACGGGCCAGGACATATAGCTGCGCGGTGTCCCCAGACTACCGAGCAGATGGACTGCAGCATGGGACGTCGTATCTCATTCTATGCCAATCCAGTCTGCAGTGTGAATTCTATCCTTAACGAGGGCCTCAAGCATGTCCCATGAGGGTGAACGGTCGAGCAGTAACGGCGCTGCTGGACTCCGGGAGTCTAGTGACCCTGGTGAGGGCGAATCTGCCTCTCAAACTACTCCTGGGGAAAAAGGTTGGCGTGCGATGCATCCACGGCGATGCAAAGGACTACCCTATGGCCAGAGTGGACATTGAGACTGCGCAGGGCACTGAGTCCCATGAAGTCGGGGTTGTTCGGGACTTATTGCACCCTATAATTATAGGCCGGGATTTTTGTTTATTCTGGGATCTGTGGGGAAAGTCTGCTGAGGTCACTAGCAAGACTTGGGAACCAGTAAGCCCTAATAAGGTAGCGCCATACCCAGAGGAAGACAGGTTTCCTTTTTGTGTCCTGGTAGGAGATGAGGTAGAAGTGTCTCCTGTATCTGACATGCCAGACTTAGGGGTGGCCAGTGAGAATTTTGGGACTGCCCAACACAGGGACCCAACTCTGAGGGAAGCATTCAACAATGTCACTGTCATTGATGGGGTTGCACAAGAACCGGGGGCCGACATCAGATTTCCATACTTTATGCTGAGTGGGGAGATGTTGTATCGGGTCACGAAAATAAGGGAGGAGTTGGTGGAGCAGTTGCTAGTGCCCGGGTCCTATAGACGGAAGGTGTTGGACATGGCCCATTCACACATCTTGGGGGACACCTAGGGGTAGACAAAACACAGGAACGGATTATTCAAAGATTCTATTGGCCTGGGTGTCACCGGGAGATAGTAAACTATTGCAGGTCCTGCCCTATATGTCAGTTAACTGCCCCTACCTCTCATTTCCGGAGCCCCCTGGTGCCATTGCCCATTATTGAAGTGCCATTTGAGAGAATTGCCATGGACTTGGTCGGTCCCCTAGTTAAATCAACCCGGGGCCATCAGTATATATTAGTCATCCTGGACTATGCCACACGCTATCCGGAGGCAATTCCCCTGAGAAATTCTTCAGCGAAGAGTATAGCCCGCGAGTTGGTACATGTGTTTTCCCGGACAGGCTTGCCGAAGGAGATCCTGACCGACCAGGGGACACCGTTCATAAGTAAAGTGATGAAGGAGTTGTGCAGGGTCCTGCAAATCTCCCAGGTGAGGACCTCGGTGTACCATCCTCAGTCAGATGGCCTTGTGGAGAGATTTAACAAGACCCTAAAGAGCATGCTAAGAAAAGCCATAGAGAAAGACGGTAGAGACTGGGAGTGTCTCTTACCCTACCTGATGTTTTCCATCCGTGAAGTTCCACAGGCCTCCACGGGGTTCTCACCGTTTGAGCTTCTGTATGGCCGACATCCGCGAGGTCTCCTAGATATCGCCAAGGAAACCTGGGAAGCCGAAGATACGCCCCACCGAAGCGTTATTGAGCATGTGGCCCTGATGCAACAGAGGATTGCGAAGGTGATGCCAATCGTGAAGGAACACCTCCTCCAGGCACAAGAAGCCCAGGCCAGGGTTTACAACCGGTCAGCCAGAGTGAGACAGTTCAATCCGGGAGACCGAGTGCTCGTGCTAGTTCCGACGGTGGAAAGCAAGTTCTTGGCCAAATGGCAAAGGTCGTATGAGGTGATGGAGAAGCTTGGTGAAGTAAACTATAGGATTCACCAACCCGGAAGACGGAAACCAAACCAGGTATACCATGTCAACCTCCTCAAGCCATGGCATGATAGAGAGTCCGCTGTAACTCCGTGCTTGCTGGGCCACTCAGAAGGTGACGTTGAAGGGGTTACGATAGCAGAGACCCTATCAAAGGACCAGAAACAGCAATGCCGGGAATTGCTCCAGAAGAAAAGGGACCTGTTTTCAGAGTTGCCGGGGTGCACGAAGGTCATAGAGCATGACGTTCTGACAGAGCCACATGTGCGGGTGAACGTGAAGCCCTATCGAATCCCTGAGGCCCGTCAAGAAGTAATCTCCAAGGAGGTGGAGCGTATGTTGAAGCTCGGGGTCATTGAGGAATCCAAGAGTGGTTGGGCGAGTCCTATCGTCCTGGTCCCAAAACCTGATGGAGAATGGAGATTCTGCAATGATTATAGGAAGCTGAATGAGGTCTCCAAGTGCGACGCATATCCCATGCCACGCGTTGATGAGCTCATCGAAAGACTTGGACCCGCCAGGTACATAACCACCTTGGATTTGACAAAGGGATACTGGCAGATTCCCATGGCCCAGGAAGCCAAGGAGGAGAAAACGGCGTTTTCAACACCAGACAGATGCTTCCAGTATGTCCGGATGCCGTTTGGCCTGCAGGGAGCGCCAGCGACTTTTCAGAGAGCCATGGATAGGATCCTGGCACCTCATAAGCAATACGCCGCTGCGTACCTGGATGATATCGTTATTTTCAGCCCGGACTGGGAGAGTCATCTGGGAAAGGTCCAAGCAGTGTTTGATGCTCTAAGGGAAGCAGGGTTTACAATAAACCCGAAGAAATGTGCCTTGGGGAAAGACGAGGCCAAGTACCTTGGATATGTGGTAGGTCGTGGTGGAATAAAACCCCAAATCAATAAAATCGAGGCGATTCAAACATGGCCAAGACCGTTGTCCAAGAAGCAAGTGAAAGCCTTCCTGGGGATTGTGGGATACTACAGGAGGTTCATCCCAAACTTCGCCACGAGGTCTGCCCCTCTGACTGATCTGCTGAATGGGACCAAATCAGTGATGGTTAAATGGTCTGAAGAAGCAGAATTGGCCTTCCAAGAAATGAAAGGGGCCCTGTGTAAACAACCGCTCCTGATAGCCCCAGACTTTAAGAAAGAGTTTGTTCTTCAAACAGATGCCTCAGATGTCGGATTGGGAGCAGTTCTGTCACAGGAGATACATGGCGAGGAGCATCCAGTCCTTTACCTGAGCAGGAAGCTATCTTCGTGTGAAAAGAATTACTCTGTCGTGGAGAAGGAGTGCTTGGCCATAAAATGGGCAGTGGAGACCTTACGGTACTATCTAGTGGGACGGAAGTTTAGGTTAATATCTGACCATGCCCCACTCCGATGGATGAGGGAAACCAAGGGTAGAAATACAAGGGTCACCTGCTGGTTCTTAGCCCTGCAGGACTTTAGTTTCCAGGTAGAACACAGGGCCGGGAAGCTACACGGTAATGCTGATGCCCTCTCAAGAATCCCTAGTCTAGTGGGAGAAAGTGCCAAGCCCCACGTCTTTAGGCAGAGGGGGAGGTATGTAGAGTGGCAAAGGGTTGTGTAATAGACGGGAGGTATCTGGCTCAGAGATGCCTTGTCTCTGTTATGTAGCCCAGTACACGTTAGCCCTGGGTAGTGGCATCACTATACCTTTGTATGTGGTTTGAGGACCTGTGATGATGTCACTACCACATGACCAGTCATGTGTTCTATGTTAGCTGGGTGTCTGGGATATAAATGAGCCTACTGCTGACCACAGGTGTGAGTGGCTGGAGGTGTGGAGACCTCCAGTGTGTGTGGGCTGAAGAGACTACTCGGTGAGAGTACCAGGACTTTATATCTGTTTTTTGTTACTTTGTGCCAGAGAAGGCTGTTTTGTTTTCTGTTTTAAAGCAAGTTATGAAGCGGAAATAAACTTGCTTGAAGAACTAAGTAGAGTCGCCCTCCGGTCGCACAAAAGCGAGACCACATCCTCACAGCACCTAAAATGTTTTGTGTATCCAATTGGTTGGTATAATTATAATAATAATGGTGCATTTTTCATTGCTGTGTATCATATTTACCAACACGTTGTAGGTAGATTCGCATCAAACAACATACTTATTCCACTTTCACAGAGAGTACGGTTCAAAATGCCATTTTGTTCTGGGTTGTATGGAATGGTATTCTGGAACATGATTCCATTCTTTTTCAAAATGGTTTGAACCTTACCACTAGTATTTTCAGTTCCATTATCTGCACGCAGGGCTTTTGGCATTCTTCCAAATTTGTTAAACACTACAGGGATAATCTTCAAGTTTCTGTAGAACTTCATCCTTACTGTGAAGCAGGTAGGCGACTGTATATCTGGAGTAGTCATCAATAAATGTGAGAAAATATCTCTTATTGCTAGGAGTTTTAACACTCATTGGACCACATACATCTTTATGTATCAGATCCAGAGGCTGTGCAGATCTAGTGGTGCTTATTGTAGGAAAGGATTTTCTGAACATTTTCCCTTTAAGACAGCTGGTGCACTTCATCATTTGACTACACTGGTTAATTGCAATACCATTTGCAAGTTGAGCTAGCTTCCTTACTGCTTCTGGGTCTCTGTGCCCAAGACATTTGTGCCATACATGGATACAGTTCTTGTCTACAGTCATGGCCAAAAGTTTTGAGAATGACACAAATATTATATTTTCACATGATCTGCTGCCCTCTGGTTTTTATGTGTGTTTGACAGATGTTTTTATCACAGACAGAAATATAATTGCAAACATATGAGTAACAAAAGTGTATATTGACAGTTAGAATGAGTTAATGAAGCAAGTCAATATTTGCAGTGTTCACCCTTCTTCTTTAGGACCTATGCAATTCTCCCTGGCATGCTCTCAATCAACTTCTGGACCAAATCCTGACTGATAGGAGTCCATTCTTGCACAATCAATGCTTTCATTTTGTCAGAATTTTTAGGTTTTTGTTTGTCCACCCGTCTCTTGATGATTGACCACAAGTCCTCAATGGGATTAAGATCTGGGGAGTTTCCAGGCCTTGGACCCAAAATCTCTATGTTTTGTTCCCTGAGCCATTTAGTTATCACCTTTGCTTTATGGTAAGGTGCTCCATCATGCTGGAAAAGGCATTGTTGATCGCCAAACTGCTCTTGGAGGGTTGGGAGAAGTTGCTCTTGGAGGACATTCTGGTACCATTCTTTATTCATGGCTGTGTTTTTAGGCAAGACTGTGAGAGAGCCGATTCCCTTGGCTGAGAAGCAACCCCACACATGAATGGTTTCAGCATGCTTAAGAGTTGGCATGAGACAAGACTGGTGGTAGCGCTCACCTTTTCTTCTCCGAATGAGGCGTTTTCCTGATGTCCCAATCGAAAAGGGGATTCATTAGAGAAAATAACTTTACCCCAGTCCTCAGCAGTCCACTGCCTGTACCTTTTGCAGAATATCAGTCTGTCCATGATGTTTTTTCTGGAGAGAAGTGGCTTCTTTGCTGCCCTCCTTGAGACCAGGCCTTGCTCCAAGAGTCTCCGCCTCACAGTGCGTGCAGATGCACTCACACCTGCCTGCTGCCATTCCTGAGCAAGCTCTGTACTGCTGGTAGCCCGATCCTGAAACACTTTTAAGAGACGGTCCTGGTGCTTGCTGGTCTTTCTTGGGCGCCCTGGAGCCTTTTTGGCAACAATGGAACCTCTCTCCTTGAAGTTCTTGATGATGCGATAGATTGTTGACTGAGGTGCAATCTTTCTAGCTGCGATACTCTTCCCTGTTAGGCCATTTTTGTGCATTGCAATGATGATTGCACGTGTTTCTTTAGAGATAACCATGGTTAACAGAAGAGAAACAATGATGCCAAGCACCAGCCTCCTTTTAAAGTGTCCAGTGGTGTCACTCTTACTTAATCATGACAGATTGATCTCCAGCCATGTCCTCATCAACACCCACACCTGTGTTAATGGAGCAATCACTGAAAAGAGGTTAGCTGGTCCTTTTAAGGCAGGGCTGCAATGATGTTGAAATGTGTTTTGGGGGATAAAGTTCATTTTCTAGCCAAATATTGACTTTGCAAGTAATTGCTGTTAAGCTGATCACTCTTTATAACATTCTGGAGTATATGCAAATTGCCATTAGAAAAAGTGAAGCAGTAGACTTTGTAAAAATTAATATTTGTGTCATTCTCAAAACTTTTGTCCATGACTGTAGCACTGTACACTCTTTCTTTGCATTTTAGCTGATAAAGTTCATTTTGGATTTTTCCTTCTGCAGGAGTGTGACCCTTCTATGAGATGAAGCAGCTGTTATCTCTAACAGTAACTACATTCCCCTTTTGTGTGAGCTTGTTTACAGACAGAAGATTGCTTTCAAGGCTGGGAACATAGAGAACATCCTTTATTGGTATCTTTCTGCTTTGTGCTGAGGAAACTGGACAGTGGAGGTAGAAGTCTCCTACGCCTTCTGAAGTCATATAGTGTCCATTAGCTAAGATGACCTTTTCTGACTTGCTTTCATTAAGGTCAGTGAAGAAATCTTTGTAATTTGTAATATGACTGCTTGCACCTGAATCTATACACCATGTACAGGACAGACCAAAAGTTTGGACACACCTCATTTAAAGATGTTTCTGCATTTTGATGACTATGAAAATTGTAGATTCACACTGAAGGCATCAAAGCTATGAATTAATACATGTAGAACTACTGTATATACTTAACAAAAAATGTGAAAAGACTGAAAATATTTCTTATATTCTAGGGTCTTCAAAGTAGCCACCTTTTGCTCTGATGACTGCTTTGCACACTCTTGGCATTCTCTTGATGAGCTTCAAGAGGTAGTCACTGGAAGTGAAAACCATTTCCGGTGACTACCTCTTGAAGCTCATCAAGAGAATGCCAAGAGTGTGCAAAGCAGTCATCAGAGCAAAAGGTGGCTACTTTGAAGACCCTAGAATATAAGAAATATTTTCAGTAGTTTCAAATTTTTTTGTTAAGTATATACACCACGTTCCAAATTATTATGCAAATGATATTTTTCTCTGATTTTCCTAAGTGGTCGGTGCAAATGACAGTCAGTCTAATAAAAGTCATCACCCGTTAGAGTATACATTGAATTTTATTGAATAAACCTCCCAATGATAACAGTATAATCTCCAAAATGACTAAAAACTCAAAATGCACTGTTCCAAATTATTAGGCACAGTAGAATTTCTAAACATTTGATATGTTTTAAAGAACTGAAAATGCTCATTTGTGGAATTTGCAGCATTAGGAGGTCACATTCACTGAACAAAAACAGCTATTTAACTCCAAGACATCCTATCAGGCCAAGTTACATGGTAACATAGGAACCATTCTTTGATATCACCTTCACAATTCTTGCATCCATTGAACTTGTGAGTTTTTGGAGAGTTTCTGCTTGTATTTCTTTGCATGAAGTCAGAATAGCCTCCCAGAGCCGCTGTTTTGATGTGAACTGCCTCCCACCCTCATAGATCTATTGCTTGATGATACTCCAAAGGTTTTCTATAGGGTTGAAGTCAGGGGAAGATGGTGGCCACACCATGAGTTTATCTCCTTTTTGCCCATAGCAGCCAATGACTCAGAGGTATTGTTTGCAGCATGAGATGGTTGATTGTCATGCATGAAGATGATTTTGCTCCTGAAGGCACATTTCTCCTTTTATACCATGGAAGAAAGTTGTCAGTCAGAAACTCTATATACTTTGCAGAGGTCATTTTCACACCTTCAGGAACCTTAAAGGGCCCTACCAGCTGTTTCCCAATGATTCCGGCCCAAAACATGACTCCTCCACCTCCTTGCTGACGTTGCAGCCTGGTTGGGACATGGTGGCCATCCACCAACCATCCACTACTCCATCCATCTGGACTATCCAGGGTTGCTCGTCACTCATCAGTAAACAAGACTGTTTGAAAATTAGTCTTCATGTATGTCTGGGCTCACTGCAACCGTTTCTGCTTGTGAGCACTGTTTAGGGGTGGCTGAATAGTAGGTTTATGCACCACAGAAAGCCTTTGAAGGATCCTACGCCTTGAGGTTCGATGGACTCCAGAGGCACCAGCAGCTTCAGTTATCTGTTTGCTGATTTGTAATGGCTTTTTAGCAGCTGCTCTCTTAATCCGATGAACTTGCCTGGCAGAAACCTTCCTCATTCTGCCTTTATCAGCACAAACACATCTGTGCTCAGAATCAGCCACAAATCTCTTAACAGCATGATGATCACGCTTAAGTTTTGGGAAATATCTAATGTTTTCATCCCTTGACCAAGGCATTGCACTATTTGATGCTTTTCAGCAGCAGAGAGATCCTTTTTCTTTCCCATGTTATTTGAAAACTTTGGCCTGCTTAATAGTGTGGAACACCCAGTTTTCCTTTGATTGGGCTCACATGGCAAACTAATTATCACAGGTATCTGAGATTGATTTCAGTGATCCAAAGAACCCTGAGACACAATACCATCAATGGGTTTCATTTACAAAAAAAATAAAAAACGCTAGGACGCTTAAAACCAATTTGCATAATAATTTGGAACATGGTGTACAGTAATTTCACAAGTGTTAATTCATAGTTTTGATGCCTGTAGTGTGAGTTTACAATTTTCATAGTCATCAAAATACAGAAACATCTTTAAATGAGAAGGTGTGTCCAAACTTTTGGTCTGTACTGTATGTTTTGCAGATGGGCTTGTACTGGCATTAAATGCAGCTTCAGCACATGTAGACTCTTCCTTTACAGCTATTTTAACCCTTTGATTACTGTTCTGCTTTTTAAACTGATTCATTCTTGCTTTCCGAATTCTGCAGTCTGCATTAAGGTGGCCAGGCTTTTTACAGACAAAACATTCACGCGTTTCTCTTAGATTGCGCTTATATTTAGGGAAATCTTGTGTCTTAAATGCTGTTTCTGCTCTGTATTCAATACTGTTGCTTACATGCTGTGTTTTTCTATTGAATTCATCCATAAGTTTGCCTTTAACGTACTCTAGTGTCAGCTCATCATCTGGCCATGCATCTAGTGCAGTCACAAGGTTGTCATAACTCTCTGGAAGACCACTCAATAGAAGTGCAGCAATATAAAAAATCTTTAATTTCTTCTCCAATACCCCTGAGATGCTCCACAATCTCTCGGGTGTTTCTTATATAGTCCTGCATATTCTGTCCATCACTTAGCTTAGACTGATACAGCTTTCTCATGAGCTAAAGCTTATTGCTGAGATTTGATCTTTCATGAACTTTCTGTAACTCATCCCACATCTCCTTTGCAGTTGCACACTTGCCTATATGCGCAATCTGATTATCATCTACATTGAGGGAGATTGTGCTTTGTGCTTTCTGATCCTTCTCTAGCCAATCATCCGGTAATGGATGAGACACTTGTTACTGAGTATATTTCCACGTACCTTCTCTTATGAGCAGCATCTTCACCTTGAATTTCCAGTACTGGTAGTTCTGGTTAGTGAGGCTTGGCACTGAGAACTTGACAGGATTGCTTATAGTGGACATATTCTCTGTTATTCTGTGCTGCTTTTTCTTTGGGCTTCTGTTGCTGTGTTACTCTGGGGTTCTGTGTCACTCTGGGCCCATAACCTGTTGGCAGCGGATTATTCAGGATACTCTCCAAGCATGTGACAACAGAACTTGTTTATTCAGGTACAATCAGGAACAATATATGATAAGCTTAATAGATCAGAAATAAATCATTTATGCATCTCTAACTGTGCAGCATCTACAGCAGGCTGCTTCTCTCATACACAGACACAGGAAAACAGGAAATACAGTAACATGCTCTTCCTGTGTGAGAATCTGGGAGTTTGTTTTTTTTGTTCTAACTTTATACACACCATACACATCTGCCAACTAAACACTCATAGACAGAAATGGAGTTGTTTCTCCAAACATATTCCAACAGCTTCTCTTCCTCCTTCCTCAATGCACGCCACACTGTTTCCCGGCAGCATGCCTAGTGCGAATGTGCATTTTCCCTGCTCTTAAAGGGGCAGCATGCGCACATGGTAAATGCCCCCAGCTTACAGCCTGGAGGTGTGAAGAATATGGAGATATAATTTCATGTCAATAATTTGTATCCTTTGTGGCATGGGATTATAAAACCCCCTTCAGTGTGCAGCTGTAATAGAACACCTAGACCCTCTTCAGTGTGAAGCTAGCAAGTGGGGCCAAGCTCCAAGGGCTGTGTGTGACAGATGTCACACCTTGAGTCTGCTCAGAGCAGGACAAAGGCTGATTCTAATATAGAGCCATGCTGCAGCTACCAAAGAACATTCCATAAGGAATTATGGAAATTCTATACATCCTAGCCATACATCATGTACATTTCAGAGATCCCAAAAATATTATGAATGTCCGCCTGGGTCTCGACCCTTTCTAGCACCCAGGGGTATGGAGATACATAGAACAGCTAGTAGAAAACAGATAGCAAAGCTGTGTTTGGTTTAATGCATAGCAGGGGCCCAGCTGTATCTGATGGCACCAAAACCATCTCCTCAAGACTGTCTATTAAGGAATTATGACCCATCTTAGGTTTTGAAGTTTTTATCTGCAGAGGCAAAGAAGGGGATTTAGGTTCAGCCCAGAACGCAGGAGGGGAGTGACCCAAAGGGGATAAAGGCTATAGTAAGGCCATGTGGTCTCTCTTTCTGGTATGTTTGCTGGTTACTTCAAAAGTGGGGGTCGCGTTGAGTAACGTTCTGAGAAGGGACCAAGGAGACAGCTGGCAGCTCACGCTCCCTGCGGTTCAGCACACACATGATCGAACAGCAACCTGGTAATTGACATGTATTCTGCTTATATCTTTTGTCCTGCCACTATGTGTATTTGCATATCTGACCATTGTATATGTGTAACTATGGTGTATATAGTGTATTGTCTAGTGTACCCTTAAGGCGATTAAATATGTAATTTAAGCTTGGGCTACTCATTTATCTCGATCCACACGTCCATTTCTCGGTTTAACTTTCCATGCTATCGGGGCTGGTTTCTGGCCCAACATAATCACGTTAACAGACCGGGCTTGTATATCTAATGAGGAACTGGTGTGTTGTGAATGGACTTGAAATGAGTTCTGAGCAGAGGCTCCCTCTGGTGGTTACAAGCGGTACTGGACTGTCCAGTGAAGTTTGTGAGGATTGGGAATCAGGTGTTACTGACTGGTCTTATTTAAGGGAGTCGCCTTCCCATCAGGGTTGCCGGTGATCAATTGTTCTGGTCTCAATCCTTGATTCCTCTTTCCTTTGTAGCCTGCTGTGTCGTGTCTGCATCTCCTGCTAACAGATAAGACTTTTTCTTCTTTTTGTTTTTGTGCTTGATTTTTGCATTTTGTCCTGCACTTCTGTGGGGGCCTTCTGGGTCCCCTCCGGGGGCTTTTGCCCTCTCAATTTAGTTCAGCCACTTATGTTTTGTACATTTGCTTTTTCCAGTTTTTTCAGTGGCTGCTGTTTTGATTTTGTTACACCAGAGAACTAATTTAGGTGGTAGAGGTCGTGTGATCTCAGGTGTTTTGAAATTAGTAAAGTTGGTGCTTTTCAGGGTTTTTTGGGATTGCAGTAAGTGCCCTTCCTATCCTTTTCTATTTAGATAGTTTGGGCCCCAACGTTTGCTCATACTATTTTCTGTCTGTGTCAGTATTTCTTCTTGTCTAACTGCCATTACATGTTTGGGGGCTTTCTATGTTCTTTGGGGATCTGCTCCGGGGCAGATAGCTTTCCTCTTTCTATCTTTAGGTATAGTTAGTTTCTCAGGCTGTGACGAGGCGTCTAGGACCAACGTAGGAACGCTCCACGGCTGCCTCTAGTTGTGGTGGTAGTCAGGGTACTGCAATCTCATAGTTTCCAACTGCTCTGGTGTATTGCCTTTTTTACCTGCACTCCTCAGCTACCAAATCATAACAGTATCACCGGCCAAAACTGAAAATTATATGGTACTCACAGAAGGGAAAAATATTGTGAAAGGAAAAAAAAAAAAGGTTGTCAGAGTTGTCAGAGATATTTTTCTGTTTGTTGCATTTTTTTTTCTTCCCCTCTGTATCTCTGGGTGCTGGGGAGGATTTTTTCTCTCAATGGAGTTTGCACAGTTGTCTGGCCGTGTGGATCAGCTTGCCACTGAGTTCGGAGTATTGCTACCTATCTTGCTAGGTTACCTGTTGTGGAACCTAGATTCCCATGCCAGATTTGTTTTTGGGGGATCGAGCCAAGTTTCTGAATTTCAAAAATAATTGTAAATTGTTTTTTGCCTTAAAATCTAAGTCCTCAGGGAACGCAGCGCAGCAGGTTCAAATTGTCATCTCTCTCCTGTGCGGTGATCCTCAGGATTGGGCTTTTTCCCTGACACCTGGGGATCCTGTTTTGAGTGATGTTGATGCATTTTTTCAGGCCTTGGGGTTATTGTACGATGAGCCTAATGTCACTGATCAAGCTGAAAAAGCCTTGTTGGCATTAAATCAGGGGCTTGATGACGCTGAGTTATACTGTCAGAGATTCCGCAGATGGGCAGTCCTGACCAAGTGGAATGACGACGCTTTGGCAGCCCTTTTTCGGAAGGGTCTGTCAGATAATGTAAAGGATGTTATGGTGGGATTCCCTGTCCCCTCTAGTCTCAATGATTCTATGTCATTAGCGATTCAAATTGACAGACGTTTGCGTGAGCGGAGAAGTATGCGTGGAATAGTGTTGCCTTGTGAACCTGCTTCTGAACCCATGCAGTGTGATAGAGTGGTTTCTGGGGCACAGCGTCATGAGTTTCGAAAGCGCAATGGGTTATGTTTCTACTGTGGTGATGCCTCTCATGCTATTTCAGTCTGCCCTAAG
The DNA here is from genome assembly GCA_033576555.1 of Oophaga sylvatica. Taxonomy (NCBI): domain Eukaryota; kingdom Metazoa; phylum Chordata; class Amphibia; order Anura; family Dendrobatidae; genus Oophaga; species Oophaga sylvatica. The sequence goes on from JARQOD010000001.1 coordinate 881,009,166, forward strand.
CGGGGAAGACGTTTTGCACGCTCAGTTGTCTTGGGTAGTGTTCAGACTAAGTTTTTATTAACTGTTACTCTGATATGCTCTCTGTCCTCATTTTCTGCTCAGGCTTTCGTTGATTCTGGAGCAGCTATTAACCTGATGGATTTTGATTTTGCTAAACGTTGCGGATTTCCCTTGATACCCCTACAGAAGTCTATTCCCCTACTGGGGATCGATTCTACCCCTTTGGCTGAGAATAAACCTCAGTTCTCTACTCAGGTGATAATGAGGGTTGAACCTGATCATCAGGAGAGCTGCAAATTTTTGGTTCTGTATAATCTGCATGACATTATCGTGCTGGGTTTCCCTTGGTTACAGTCTCATAATCCTGTTTTGGATTGGAAATCTGTGTCTGTAACCAGTTGGGGCTGCCAATGTGTTAATACCAACACTCCTGTTTTTTCTGCCTCCCCCCAGGCTCAGGATGTTCCTGACTTTTTGATTGATTTTTCTGATGTGTTTAGCGAAAGTAAATCTGCATCCTTGCCTCCCCATAGGAGCTATGACTGCGCTATTGAATTAGTGCCTGGTAGTAAATTCCCTAAAGGTCGCCTTTTTAACTTTCTGTACCTGAACATGACGCTATGCGGTCTTATATCAAGGAGTCATTGGAGAAGGGTCATATCAGACCATCCTCTTCACCCTTAGGTGCCGGTTTTTTCTTTGTGGCCAAAAAGGATGGTTCATTAAGGCCGTGTATTGATTATCGTCTTTTGAACAATATTACTGTGAAATATCAATATCCGTTACCCTTGATTTCTGACCTGTTTTCCAGGGTGAAAAACGCTACTTGGTTTACCAAGCTTGACCTCAGGGGGGCATATAACCTTATTCGCATAAGCACGGGGATGAATGGAAGACGGCATTTAACACCCCTGAAGGACATTTTGAGTACCTTGTGATGCCCTTTGGGCTCACTAATGCTCCTTCTGTCTTCCAGTCCTTCATGAATGACATTTTCAGGGATTTTGTGGATAAATTTCTGATTGTTTATTTGGATGATATCTTGATTTTTCTAATGACTGGGACTCTCATGTGAAACATGTTCGAACTGTATTCCAGATTTTGAGAGAGAATGCTCTGTATGTGAAGGGATCAAAGTGACTTTTTGGCGTACAGAGGATCTCATTTTTGGGATTCATTTTGTCCCATCTGTTATTGAAATGGACCCTGTCAAGGTTCAGGCCATCTGTGATTGGGTCCAACCTACTTCATTAAAGGCTCTTCAAAGATTTTTGGGTTTTGCCAATTTTTATCATAAATTTATTGGTAATTTCTCGGTTATTGTTAAACCATTAACTGATTTGACCAAAAAGGGTTCTGATGTGGTGAATTGGCCTCCTGAGGCAGTTTCTGCATTTCAGGAACTTAAGCAGAGATTCACTTCTGCTCCTGTTCTACGGCAGCCTGATGTTTCTCTGCCATTTCAGGTGGAGGTTGATGCCTCTGAAATTGGGGCAGGTGCCGTTTTGTCCCAAAGAGATCCAGAGACCTCTAAAAGTAACCCTTGTGCCTTTTTCTCTCGAAAATTTTCTCCTACTGAACGTAATTATGACGTGGGTAATCGGAGTTATTGGCCATGAAGTGGGCTTTTGAAGAGTGGAGACATTGGCTGGAGGGAGCCAAACATCAGGTGGTGGTCCTTACGGACCATAAGAATCTGGTTTATCTGGAATCTGCCAAGCGACTTAATCCTAGACAGGCCAGGTGGGCCTTGTTTTTCACACGTTTTAATTTTGTGTTTTCCTTTCTTCCTGGCACTAAGAATGTTAAGGCGGAGTTTCCTTGCGGACTCTCCTGAGGTATCTGATCCTTCTGTTATTTTGAAAGAAGGTGTATTTCTTTCCGCCATCTCGCCCAATTTGAGACTGGCTCTGGAGGGGTGTCAGGAGGATAGGCCCGAGCGCTGCCCTGTTGGGAAATTGTTTGTCCCGGACCAGTGGAAAAAGAGTGTGATGTCTGAGATTCATTGTTCCGGTTGGCCGTCATCCCGGAATTTTTGGTACCAGAGACTTGGTTAGTCGGTCCTTTTGGTGGCCTACCTTGTCTCGTGATGTCAGGGAATTTGTGCAGTCCTGCGGGACTTGCTCTCGCTCCAAGCCTTGCTCTCGCTCTAGTGGTTTGTTGATGCCATTGCCTGTGCCCAAGAGACCATGGACCCATATCTCTATGGATTTCATTTCCGACCTCCCTGTTTCTCAGAGAATGACCGTCATCTGGGTGATTTGTGATAGGTTTTCCAAGATGATACATCTTGTGCCATTACCTAAGTTGCCTTCCTCCTCCGAATTGGTGCCTTTGTTCCTTCAGCACGTGGTTCGTTTACACAGCATTCCTGAGAACATTGTGTCTGACAGAGGAGTCCAGTTTGTTTCCAGATTTTGGAGGACCTTTTGTTCTAAGCTTGGTGTTCAGTTGTCTTTCTCCTCGGCGTTTCATCCTCAGACCAATGGTCAAACTGAGAGAACAAACCAGACATTGGAGACCTATCTAAGATGCTTTGTGTCTGCTGATCAGGATGACTGGGTCTCTTTTTTGCCTTTGGCTGAGTTTGCTCTTAATAATAGGGCTAGCTCTGCCACTTTGATGTCTCCATTTTTCTGTAATTCTGGGTTTCACCCTCGATTTTCTTCAGGACAGACGGAGGCTTCTGCCTGTCCAGGTGTTGACTCTGTTGTGGAGCGTATGCAACAGATTTGGGACCAGGTAGTGGAGAGGTTGTCCCTCTCTCAGGAGAGGGCCCAGCGGTTTGCTAACCGGCATAGGACTGATGTTCCTCGGTTTAAAGTGGGGGACTTGGTCTGGTTGTCCTCAAAAAATATTCCTATGAGAGTGGCATCTCCTAAATTTAAGCCTAGGTTCATTGGACCTTATAAGATCATGGAGATTCTTAATCCTGTTTCTTTTCGTTTGCTTCTTCCAGGGACATTTAAGATCCATAACGTGTTCCACAAGTCCTTGTTGAAGAGGTTTGTTGAGCCAGTGGTTCCTACTGCTTTGCCTCCTGACCCTGTTCTGGTTGAGGGCAATATGGAGTTTGTGGTTGAGAAAATATTGAATTCTCGTTTTTCTAGACGGAAACTCCAGTATTTGGTTAAGTGGAGAGGTTATGGTCAGGAAGACAATTCTTGGGTGTTTGCTTCGGACATCCATGCTAGGAGACTCATCCGTGCGTATCATAGAACTCATCCTGACCGACCTGGTTGCTCAATTGAGGGTTCGGTGACCCCTCCTCAAGGGGGGGTACTGTTGTGAATGGACTTGAAATGAGTTCTGAGCAGAGGCTCCCTCTGGTGGTTACAAGCGGTACTGGACTGTCCAGTGAAGATTGTGAGGATTGGGAATCAGGTGTTACTGACTGGTCTTATTTAAGGGAGTCGCCTTCCCATCAGGGTTGCCGGTGATCAATTGTTCTGGTCTCAATCCTTGATTCCTCTTTCCTTTGTAGCCTGCTGTGTCGTGTCTGCATCTCCTGCTAACAGATAAGACTTTTTCTTCTTTTTGTTTTTGTGCTTGATTTTTGCATTTTGTCCTGCACTTCTGTGGGGGCCTTCTGGGTCCCCTCCGGGGGCTTTTGCCCTCTCAATTTAGTTCAGTCACTTATGTTTTGTACATTTGCTTTTTCCAGTTTTTTCAGTGGCTGCTGTTTTGATTTTGTTACACCAGAGAACTAATTTAGGTGGTAGAGGTCATGTGATCTCAGGTGTTTTTTGAAATTAGTAAAGTTGGTGCTTTTCAGGGTTTTTTGGGATTGCAGTAAGTGCCCTTCCTATCCTTTTCTATTTAGATAGTTTGGGCCCCAACGTTTGCTCATACTATTTTCTGTCTGTGTCAGTATTTCTTCTTGTCTAACCGCCATTACATGTTTGGGGGCTTTCTATGTTCTTTGGGGATCTGCTCCGGGCAGATAGCTTTCCTCTTTCTATCTTTAGGTATAGTTAGTTTCTCAGGCTGTGACGAGGCGTCTAGGACCAACGTAGGAACGCTCCACGGCTGCCTCTAGTTGTGGTGGTTAGTCAGGGTACTGCAATCTCATAGTTTCCAACTGCTCTGGTGTATTGCCTTTTTTACCTGCACTCCTCAGCTACCAAATCATAACACTGGTGGCAGCCAGGTGCTGTTTCACTGGTGCTAGTGAATGTGGCCTCTCAGCATTGTGAACGAGTGTAGTGCCACATCAGTGAATGCATGGGCCACATCCTCTCACTCCCTGTGTCTCACTTGGGCCCTTGTGGACAGGGTGTGTCAGTGTAAAACTGTACCAAGCTGATCTTACGTGTCCCCAGGGGGTGCGGAACATAACGCTGGTGAAAGTGGATGTTAGGCATCGGGATCTGAACTTGGATCTGAGAAGTCTGTGGTCTCCCATCCTGGTCCTGCCGGGGCAGATGCTGCTCAGCTTCGCCCTCGGTCCCAACGCCTAGCCAATACAAGAGAGGTACAAGCTGTTTCCAGGGTCTTTGTTAATAGTAGCCTTAAGCATAGTTTACAGAAGGAATCTGGGCTGTTGTGGCCTAAGTCCAGGATTTCCCGCACTGAGCATGTCTGTGATGTGGCGGACCGTGATTGGTGTTTAGGTGTCAGCTGATCCGGTGACCTAGCACCGCCTGATTGGCCACGTGTGATGTCATCAGTGATGCGATTAACGAGATGGCTGGGGGCAGGGCTTGCCCTTTAAATAGCCTGACCGCTAGCGTGGCGGCGCGGTCAGATCATACATAAGTCGTGTTCATGTGTGGACGCCTCTCAAATCTGGGCTCCACGTGCTCTCTAGTTTTGCTCTCCGGGACCTGCCGATGCCAGAGTTCGCTCGGCTAATTAGCACAGGTCCTTCAGACAGGTTAGTTGATGCTAGGCGGGTAGTCAATGTGGCGCAGTCTAGCTCCGACAGAGGGTAGCTATACACCTGAGCAGACTGCGGGGCGCGTAACCTTGGCATCGCCTGCCAGCTGAAAAGAGAGTTGCTCAGTCCGGTCGTACATCGGCTGGCAGCACGTACGCCTGGCGTGAGTCGCATGCACTTCCTAATGGCTGGCAAGTGGCTTTTGTGCAGTTAACAGGGCTACGTCTATGCCAGCCAGCAGCACATCTTCCGTGGCGTTAACAGAGATAGTGCAAATCCAATATCTTTCCTGGTGTGAAGTAACACACGCAAATCTTATATTTCTGTTGTCAGTTTTCACCCTCATACCCGAGGAGTGTTCGGCTGCAGCATCTCAAGCTGCACGTGGACCCCAGGGTTTGGTTGCTCCCTATTATTTAATAAAGTTGTTGCAACCGTCCACTTAACAGTATCTGACCGCCAGGGTCTAGCCGAACATGGCTGACAATCAGCAGCTACAGCGCTACATTCAGCAACTAGAGGCCAGACTTAGGTCTCTGGAGCAGGCCGCTCCGGTTGCTGATCTCACTGCAGTAGCTACTCAAGCAGCCGCACAAGCAGCAAGTCTCGTAAACACTGCTGCAGTAAATGCTGCGGCAGCTGCTAGAGCTTCATTAACCCGTTTTGACCTCCCGGAAAAATTTTCTGGCGACAGCAGATCCTGCAGAGGGTTTATTAATCTATGCTCCATTCAGTTGGAAATGATGGAGGCATGGTTCCCCTCCAAAAGGGCTAAAGTGGGTTTTGTCATCATTACTTTCCCGCAAGGCCTTGAGTGGGCTACTCCTCTGTGGGAACGGAATGATCCGGTAGTGGCTAATGCAGGTCTCTTTCTTAGAACCCTAAAAAGTGTTTTCCTTGGTCCTCAGGTTACGCACGATATGGCTCTTAAGCTTCTTGCGTTGGTACAGGGCTCAGCTACCGCCAGCCACTATGCCATCTAATTCAGAACCCTAGCGGCTGAATTGGATTGGTCTGAGCCATCGCTAATGCTGGTGTTCTGGAAGGGTCTGGCTGGGCATAAAAAGGATGCTCTAGCCACCAGGGAGATTCCAACCTCTCTGGAAGAGTTAATTACTCTTGCCAACCGAATTGATTTGCGTCATTCAGAATGCAAGTTAGAGCTGGAGGCCTCTAAACCTCGGTTTCGGTTGGTACCTTCGTGCTCTAGACCCATTTCCAAACCCGCGGTTCCCGTCACAAAACGTGAGCCTATGAATAGATCCAGGACTAGGAATAAGTCTCCTTGTTTCTGTCCTGCCCATCTCTTGGAGTATCCCAGTAATAAGGGTTCCAAGCGGTCGGGAAACGAGCGGGTCTAACCACAATTGAAGGAGGTGTGTTAGATTCAGAGACTTCTTCCTCCAAATTAGTATATGGGGTGACGTTGCTCTTCGGAACAACCACGGTTTCTGCCAAGGTGGTGGTGGACTCTGGGGCCGATGGCAGTTTTTTGTCGTTAACCTTTGCCCAGAGGCACGTCGTTCCTATGGAGTTACTGTTCAAACCAATAAACATTAGGGTAGTCACAGTTTCATGTAAGACACACAAATCACTCACAAGTTAATTCCCCTCACGATGTCGTTTCCTCAGGGTCACCAGGAGGATATCTCGTTCCTTATTATTCCCGGTGGATGGGATGAGGTGCTATTGGGTCTTCCATGGCTACGTTGTCACAACCCACACATTAACTGGAACACGGGGCAGTTTATTCCTGGGGTGAGAAATGTGCTTCTCAGTGTATGGTGGCATCAACCCGAAAGGTAGTTTTAGAACCGCCGGTCGACCTGGCTGCGCTTCCAGAGCAGTATTGGAGCTTTGCGGATGTCTTTTCTATAAAAGCTGCAGAGACTTTGCCTTCCCACCGACCGTATGACTGTTCTATTGATTTGATCCCCGGTTCAGAGCCTCCTTGCGGTAGGGTTTATCCCCTGTCTGTCCCCGAGACCCAGGCCATGTCAGAGTATATCAAGGAGAACCTAGCCCGGGGGTTTATCAGAAAATCGGTCTCTCCTGCTGGAGCGGGGTTTTTCTTCGTTCAGAAGAAAGGGGGTGATTTGCGTCCCTGCATTGATTACAGAGGATTAAATGCCATCACCATCAAAAATAAATGTCCTCTACCCCTGATCTCTGAATTATTTGACAGACTGTGAGGGGTAAAATTTTCACAAAATTGGACCTGCGAGGGGCATATAACCTCATACGAATCCGTGAGGGCGACGAGTAGAAGACGGCTTTTAACACTCGTGATGGCCACTACGAGTACCTCGTCATGCCCTTCGGATTGTGTAATGCTCCCGTGGTTTTTCAGGATTTCATCAATGATATCTTTCGGGATTTATTGCTATCTTCTGTGGTAGTATATCTTGACGATATCCTGATATTTTCCCCGGACCTCTCCACACACAGAGAGGATGTTCGCAGAGTTTTGGAAAGCTTGCGCGCAAATTCTCTGTATTGCAAGCTGGAGAAATGCCAGTTCGAACAAGAGTCGTTACCGTTCCAGGGTACATCGTATCCAGTAAGGGCTTGGCCATGGATCCACAAAAGTTGGTAGCCGTACAGAATTTGCAGGATCCCCATTCTCTGAAGGCGGTACAGCGCTTCATGGGGTTTATCAATTATTATTGGCAATTTATACCTCATTTTTCCACACTGGTGGCTCCTTTGGCCGCTTTAACCAAGAAAGGTGCCAATGCTAAGAATTAGTCCAAGGAGACATCCGAGGCGTTCCAGGAGATTAAATCTCATTTTTCTAAAGCTCGCGTTCTCCATCGCCCGGATGTCGACAAGCCATTTTTTCTGGAGGTCGATGCCTCCTCTGTAGGAGCAGGAGCGGTTCTTTCTCAAAAGAATGGGCAGGGTCAGAGAAGACCATGTTTCTTCTTCTCCAAGACCTTTTCTCCAGCCGAAAGGAATTACACAATTGGGGACAAAGAATTACTTGCCATAAAATTGGCTTTTTCTGAGTGGAGATATCTCTTGGAAGGAGCTAAACACCCTTTCGTGGTATATTCCGATCATAAGAATCTCTCATATCTACAGACGGCGCAGCGTCTTAACCCGAGGCAGGCTCGGTGGTCCCTCTTCTTTTCCCGATTCAATTTTTCCATCCACTTTCTAAAAGGGGAAAAGAATCCTCGGGCGGACGCTTTATTTTGGTCTATGGATGCGACGGAGGACGATGATGAGCCCAGACTTATCGTTCCTCCTGGGAGTATGCGGACGGTGGCACCGGTGACCTTGGATCAGGTTCCACCCGGGAAGACATTCGTTCCTCCTAATTTACAAAATGAGGTGCTCTCTTGGACACATGCCTCTAAGATTGGAGGTCATTTTGGAGTCAAACGTACCACTGAGTTTCTCCAACGGTCGTATTGGTGGCCTCAGTTGCCCCAGGATGTTAAGGAATATGTCCAGGCGTGTATCTCCTGTGCGAGAAATAAAGCGTCCCATCAGAGCTGGCTGGTCTTCTCCATCCGTTACCTGTGGCGGATAGACCTTGGGAGCTGATTGGGATGGATTTCGTGGTTGAGTTACCTAAGTCCTGGGATAATACGACTATATGGGTGGTCTATGACCACTTTTCTAAGATGGTTCACCTGGTACCTTTGCCTAGGGTTCCTTCTTCCCGGGTTCTGGCATCACTGTTTATTCGTCACGTTTTCCGTCTTCACGGAATGCCTGATACGATTGTCTGCGATCGAGGACCACAGTTCACCTCTCGGTTCTGGAGAGAATTGTGTAACTTGCTCAGTATTGAACTGAATCTTTCTACTGCCTATCACCCGGAGACCAATGGTCTGGTAGAACGCACTAACCAGACGCTTGTGACATTCTTGCGCCATTTCGTTTCTGCCAACCATAATGATTGGGCGACATTGCTTTCTTGGGCAGAGTTCGCTCTAAACAAAGCAGTGGCGGATTCCACAGGTCAGACTCCGTTTCTTTTGAATAATGGTCAGCACCCGCATGTTCCGCTTCCCATGCCAGTTAGCTCTGGGGAGCCTGGAGTTAGAGATTAGGCTATGGAAGCGTGGGACTTCTGGGATCATACGCAAGATGCGTTATTGGCCTCCAAGAATCGGATGAGACAGTCGGCTGACACTCATCGTCGTCCAGCCCCCGTATTCTCTCCAGGCGACAGGGTCTGGCTCGCAATATCAGAGGACGAGGGGAATCTGCTAAGTTTGCCCCTCATTTTATTGGTCCTTTTAAAATGTTGGCCCAAGTAAATCCCGTAGTGTACCATTTACAAATGCCCCGGCACATGAAGATTCACATCACTTTCCATGTGTCGCTCCTTAAACCCGTTCGCCTGACGAAATTCTCGGAACCTCAACTTGATTCTGACACCAAAGGGGTGATGATTTCGAGGTACAGGCGATTGTGGGGATAATTCATGGGAAAAGTTTTATCTGGTGCATTGGAGGGTTCTGAGGACCGCTCTTGAGAATCTGTGGACCATATTCATGCTCCCCGGCTCATTGAGGAATATGAGCGTCAGGTGGGGGGATGTTAGAGGGGGGATAATGTTAGGCATCGGGCGACGGCGGGATCTGAACTTGGATCTGAGGAGTCTGTGGTCTCCCATCCTGTTCCAGATGCTGCTCAGCTTTGCTGTCGGTCCCAACGCCTAGCCAATACAAGAGAGGTACAAGCTGTTTCCAGGGTCTTTGTTAATAGTAGCCTTAAGCATAGGTTACAGAAGGAAACTGGGCTGTTGTGGGCTAAGTCCAGGATTTCCCGCACTGAGCATGCCCGTGACGTGGCGGACCGTGATTGGTGTTTTGGTGTCAGCTGATCCGGTGACCTGGCACTGCCTGATTGGCCACGGGTGACGTCATCAGTGATGCAATTAACGAGATGGCTGGGGCAGGGCTTAGTCTTTAAATAGCCTGACAGCTAGCGTGGCGGCCCGGTCAGATCATACTAAATAAGTCGTGTTCATGTGTGGACGCCTCTCAAATCTGGGCTCCACGTGCTCTCTAGCTTTGCTCTCCGGGACCTGCCGATGCCAGAGTTCGCTCGGCTAATTAGCACAGGTCCTTCAGGCAGGTTAGTTGATGCTAGGCAGGTAGTCAATGTGGCGCAGTCTAGCTCCGACAGAGGGTAGCTATACACCCTGAGCAGACTACGGGGCGCGTAACCTGGGCATCGCCTGCCAACTGAAAAGAGAGTCGCTCAGTCCGGTCGTACACCGGCTGGCAGCACGTATGCCTGGCGTGAGTCGCATGCACTTCCTAACGGCTGACAAGTGGCTTCTGTGCAGTTAACAGGGCTACGTCTACGCCAGCCTGCAGCACATCTTCCGTGGCGTTAACGGAGATAGTGCAAATCCAATATCTTTCCTAGTGTGAAGTAACACAGGCAAGATCTTATATTTCTGTTGTCAGTTTTCACCCTCATACCCGAGGGGTGTTCGGCCGCAGCATCTCTAGCTGCACCACGCGGACCCCAGGGTTCGGTTGCTCCCTATTATTTAATAAAGTTGTTGCAACCGTCCCCTTAACAGCGGGGATAACACATTACTTGATCCATCTGACGTAATAGGTGGGGTGGCGAGGTGCAAGTTCATCACATGTGGTGGCAGTGGTGGTATTCTGTGTGATCTCTCTGGTGCTATCTTTCTCAAGTGATGGCAGTGGTGGAATTCTGCGTGATCTCTCAGGGATCATCCTTCACAGGAGGCATTTAATTAAAGTGAACACGTGCAATAGCTGGGAGGGATCTTGTATAAAAGGTACCCTCTCCAGTAAAGAGCTGATTGAGCAACTCCTATAGTTTAGTCTTAGTGTTGTGTTGGTGTTTGCAACTGTATGTTGCCAGGTCCCCCGTCCTTAGTCAGTTAAAGCTATTCCCATATCCTATATTCTCATCAGTGCAGTACAGTTTGTCGGTTATACTGTGACCCCTCTGGCGGCATCCTAATCGAGAAACAACATTGGCAGTACCTATTCCTGAATCCCTAGTCCCTGTGTGGCCAGTCCTGAGACCGTAGTACCTGGCCCTAGTGCAGCCAGATCTACAACCATTTACTGATAACTATGTGTGAGAACAAGAGCCTAACTTCAAGATCCAAGTTTTCCATGCAGTCCATCTATCTCTGTATCCTTCTAGTCAGTGACTACGGTCACGTCTCCCTGTGTCAGCGAAACCAACCCTGGGATCGGCAGCTGCAGTACCGGTGACTGTCTAGGGTGGTACCTGGTTGCTACCTGTAGCCCAGGGAACAATTAATTAGTAGGAAATATGTTTTTCCTTTTTTTTCTGCTGTCTAAACCAGGGGACATCTTACAGTAAGCTGCACTGTAGTTTTGGTTTTAAAAAAATTCAAGAGAAAATTCCCCAAAATACAGACATTTAATTGTGACTATGTCACAAAGAGAGAAATTATGGACTTTTATTAATTTTAAAAAGCATAAAAAGTTTGTCATTGTGCTATTTTATTAACATGTTAATTATGGTTACCATCAGTTTCTTTCGTGAGATCACTTTGACATTACCAAGACTATTTGTGTTGAAGAGTTTGAAAGGCTCTGGATATAGTCCTAGGAAACTTCAGTGTTACACATATCCTTAGAATGCAGCATGCTATTCCTTCCGGTTTGCGTTTAGTTGGACCATCATTTATTTTTCAACAGGGCAATGACCCCAAAACACCTCCAGGCTGTGTATAGGCTATTTGACCAAGATGGAGAGTGTTGGGGTGCTATGCCAGATGACCTGGCCTCCACAGTCACCAGCCCTGAACCCAATCGAGATGGTTTGGTGTAAGCTGGGCCGCTCACCACTTCAATTTTGAATAATCCCCAACAGTGTCACCAGCAAAGCACCCCCACACCATCACACCACCTCCTCCATGCTTCACGGTGGGAACTAGGCATGTAGAGTCCATCCGTTCACCTTTTCTGCATGCAAAGCAGTAATCAAAGCAAAAGGTGGCTACTTCGAAGAACCTAGCATATAGAACATATTTTCAGTTGTTTCACACTTTTTTGTAAAGTGTAATGTATAATTCCACATGTGTTAATTCATAGTTTTGATGCCTTCAGTGTCATTCTACAATTTTCATAGCCGTGAAAATACAGAAGAATCTTTGAATGAGAAGGTGTGTCCAAACTTTTGGTCTGTACTGTATATATATATATATATATATATATATATATATATTTTTTTTTTTTATTGGGGAGTCCAATTAAGACTCCCTGTAGGTTATTACACATTTGACACAAATTTTATTTTCCCATACGTACCTTTTACAGTGGAATTACATACAAAAAGATCACATCTTGAAAGGTGACATTGCTGTACTTGTCTATATATTTAAAGCTGAGTGTATGTATGTGTGTTTGCATGTATCAAGCAACGCCCACTCCACAGAGCCTGCCCACTCCGCATAAGCACAGGGAATGAGTCCCTGGTCCAGGGAATTCTGATAACAGTTGTAACACACAGCTTGGCCTCACATATATTGCACACACAGCTCTGCTGCAGGACCCTCTGATCCCATGTATACAGGGTTACTATACTTCCTCCAATGATGTGATATAAGACCCTGCTCTGTGACACGAGCTGACACTTCTACTCCAGCACCAGCACAGCCCTGCGTCTGACTCCTCCTCCCAAGCACGTGACTGGTCACATGGTCATGACATTACCACAGAGTCTTTAGCTGCCCAGGATCTCGCATCTACCAAGTGTTCAGGCAAGGAAGAAAGGAAAAAAGCAGCAGCAGGCAGCATGGGGCTGTGCCATCCTCTCCAGCAGCAGAGACAACCCCTCTCCGCCGCCAATGGCCTGATTGGGACATAAAGCACAGAAACTCTCCGGACCCAGGATTGGATCTGTGCACCAGCTGCTAGCCTGGCAGGAAGGAGGAAAGAAGAAACCCACCACACACAGGCGGAGCCCCCGCTGTCTGTCTTTGCTGTAGAAGAGCAGAGACATGAACATCATCATCATGTACGCCAGCAAGAAGAGGCGCAAACCGTACAGAAGGCGTAAGTTACCCCCGTGCCCCGCTAAGGGTCCCCGCAGGCCTAATACCGGCAGTGAGTGGCACCTACAGCCGTGGGATTACATGTCATTGTGCAGCCCAGGCACTCAGGGGTTAACGGGAAAGACCTGAGAGCGGCGGAGGGCCACTGCTGGCATGGAGGGGATGGGCCACTGCTGGCATGGAGGGGACGAGGCAGTGCTGGCATGGAGGGGACAGGGCAGTACTGGCATGGAATGGAATCTCGGGATCAACTGTTTCCAATTGTATATGGAAGAGGAGTGTGAGCTGCTGCCGGAGGAGGAGACTATAAAGGAGAAAAGCTGTGCAGCAGAAAAATGCTGTGTATAAAGGAGGAGAGTGAGGTGCAGGAGGAATAAGGCCCTTAACTGCCGCAGTTATTTGTTATAACTAACCACAGTTAGTTACTATGCCCGGGCAACGCCGGGCTCTTCAGCTAGTATTATATATTGGTCAAGAACATTATAGATGCCTTTCTTTTTATAATGTTGTATTTGGCTCACAAACACAGCCTTTTTTTCTGGAATATAACTGTTGGATGAAAATGTTCTCGACACTTCTAGGAGCTTGCTGCATTGTGTTGTTTATGTTCTTGGGTTTCCCATTTATTTAGACACTGAACCATTTCCTACAGTTCTCATAAAACTTCCTTCCTGTCAATCCTCTCAATGAAGTAAAGCATGATTTATAAAGAAGCAGGAAAATATTATGGAAATGTGTTGAAATGTATTCAGCAAGATTCAATGGAGGAAAGGTGGGAAACAAATAGAAGCAAAGAGCTATAAATAAATGTCCATCTGTAGAATGGAAAGTCGAATAGTAAATGTTTGCTCACTATATAATGAATTTGCACATAAAGAGGATTTACACTAAAATATAAAAGGTGGAAATCAAAAGATAAGAACCTGATTTGTCATTCTATGATACTTTTACCATAGTATGTATTTGTTTAGTCATCTTTGTTTACTCAAGTATAACATACTAAGTGGCCATTACTTATTATGGCAGTCATGACTTTATCAACATAGTTTCATTTTTTCTTTATAAAGTGGGTTGACTATACCTACGGTACTATTTTTCGAATACAAAATTAAAAAAATAAAATATAATCTATATTAACCTACCGACCCCTCTCTGCTCCTCACTAGTGTTCCCTAGCTATTGTACCGGTCTCATGGTTTCCTCTGCTGGTTGGGTATGTGGACACATGAGTGGCCAAAAGATTATGCTGTGGCCAATGATTGGTTGGTTCATACAAGAACAGGATCTGAAGAAAGTGGAGATTAATCAAATCTTTTGAAATTCAAATTTGCCAGGTTCAACAATGTTTTTTTCAAAAATTTGATTTTCAACAAATTGATCCACCACAAACTGCAATACTGCAAGGATATGTGTAATATGTAGCAGCAAAAAAGGGATTATTTAAAACATAACATTTATTGAATTGGTGATGGGTGTGTTCATTTATTTGATATAAGGGGGCATTAGAAAAAAACTCCCCTATGAGAGATACATGCCTGTGAAGTATGATTTGCCTGCGCTATATCCCCTGATGAATCCTGATGGAAGAAACGCGTCGGGAAAGGGCTGCATACAATCTGGTTTTATCCAGAGAATGACTGATTATAAGAGATGAATTGGAAATGCTTCTTTAAATGGGTGAGAGCGTTCCATTTTTGCTTAATATACTATACTTTCCATGCAATGCAAAATCAACTCTAGCAGTGCAGGGTCAAGACATAATTATGTTTTTAAAAATCTTGTGGTGCAATATTGACATTACATCTATTGATATGGTTGTTTATATATGCCCTTAAATGGGTGAGTATTAAATTCACCGCACACACTATAGATTTTAATTTTGCAAAAATGATAGTTTATTGTGTTCCACAATGCTAGGTGAAGTGCCGTGTAAAAATAACAAAGATACCCCACATTCATGTATACCCGACGTTTCGACTCTACATGAGTCTTAATCATGGGGGACTAGAAGAAATGAAAAAGATAACAGGGTAAGTATTTACAACAAAACAACACAGGTATATGTACAATAAAATACAACACAATATACAGTATATACAATATATACATAGATAGGTAAATCGAAGTATAAGAGAATATACCAGAGATATGTTATATAGAAAGGGTCTGTCATAATAATCTAGATGTATAGAGTAAAAATGTTACTAGTAGTCAAAATAAATCTCTCCTACTCTGCAAGAGCACACAAAAGGAAAAAAGGAGATACCTGAATGATGGGTAATGAGAAATATGGGCACTTGTCACAGTAATGCAATTGAGATAGTAATGATTATGCAGCTCTGAAAAAGATGGGACACATGAATGAAGTATATAGCAGCCTTTCCCAATGATATTGGGTTGAGGACAGGCGCCATGTTTAATTACCTGTATCATCAGGTTTGTCTAGGCCTGATCGGAGGCTGGTTAGATGAGGAAATAAGAACAAGCATTAGTTCCCCATAAAGAAAAGGAAGCAGCTATATAGAGATGGTTGCTCTGGAGTAGTATAAACGCTGGATGTGGTTACCTGTATGCAGACAACTATCTGGATGGCGGCGCTCCCGCGCCCTGCCACGGCTGCTTAATGCGGCTGTGAGTGAAGTGGGGAACAGCCTGATTTATATTGAGGCAGCGTGTACCGCCGGGCCGGAAGTACGTGGTCCCGGACCGGAAGTGACGTCTGCGGTAATGTCGGTGTCACTGCGCATGCGCAGTGATGTCAGGTATCGCCATATTTGATTATGGAAAGGGAACAGAGGGTGTCCACATGAGGAATGATGTTGTTAATGGACAGGGGATGAATACAAGGGAGTAGAATAATTGACTGGGAAATAAGAATGAAGATAAAGAGAAAAGGAGGCAGAGAGAAGGTGAAGGAGGGAGGAAAGGAAAAAAGGAAAAAAGGAGAAAGAAGGGAAAGCAGATAAAGGGAAGATGATTAAGGAATGGCATGGAAAGTAGAAAGGGATAAGAATGAGACATAATGAAAATAGAGAAAATAAGAGAACAAAAATGAAAATAAGAGATAAAAATAAAAATAAAAAATAAAAAATAAATAAAAAAATTTAGAAAAATAGAAAAATAAAAAAGGTAATGATGATAATAAAAGAAGGGGGGGAAAGGGGGAAAAAAATTAATGTGAAAAAATATGGGAAAAAAAGCTTAATAAAAATAAAAATTAAGAAAAAGTAAAAAAATGAAGGAAGAAAAATGCAAACTAGAAAAATAAATAAGAATGATAAATAAGAATAAAAAATAAAGAATGAAAAATAAAAAATAAAAATGAAAAATAAAAAGTAAAAATAAAAATAAAAAATAAAAAATAAAAATAAAAATCTTACCAGGATGGAATGTTATTCATCGAGTCTAAGGAAAAAATGAAATGAGAGAACGGTTAGAGCATTATTAGAGCAGCCAATTAATCTCCCTATTGAGGCCACGAGGGGATAATGTATCCAGTCTGTGAATCCAAAATGTCTCCCTAAGTTTTAGTCGTCTAATGTAGTCACCACCTCTTCTGGGTCTCAGTACTTGTTCAACTACCTGAAATTTCAGTTGAGCTACAGAATGTTTAAACTGAGTAAAATGTTCAGGTAGGGGTAGCCAGGTTTTATTAGTCCTAATAGTCGATTTATGACTCGCTATTCTGTCACGTACATGCTGGGTGGTCTCGCCCACGTACAGGAGGCCACATGGACATTTGATCACATATATCACATTATTGGACTCACAAGTGAAAAAACCTTTGATAGGAAAGGATTTTCCTGTTCGTGGGTGAGTGATATTATCTGACTTAATAACATTGGAGCATGAGGCACAACCCAAGCAGGGAAAAGTCCCATGTCGGCGTGGTGTAAAGGAGCCTTGTGAAGATCTAGGTTGTGTTCTCCCAATGTCAGCATGTACCAACTTGTCTCTTAGATTAGCTGCCCTCCTACTACACATCAAGGCGGGAGACGTAAAAGCCTCGATAGAGGGGTATGCCCGTGTCAAGAGTGGCCAGTGTTTACGAATGCTTGTATGCACTTTGGACATCAGGGGATGATATGTATGGACGAACGGGACCCTCTCTTTTTTGATGGTTGGTGGAGGTGGGGCAGGTGGTGACAGAGCACGAGTTACTTCACTCTCAATAAGTCTGATCGGATAATTACGCTCTCTAAATTTATGTGATGTCTCATCAAGACGTGTTCTCAATAAGTTGGAATCAGAGACGATTCTGGAGATGCGTGTGAACTGGGATCTTGGAAGACTATCTTTAGTGGACTTAGGATGGCTACTAGAGTAATGTAGAAGGCTATTACAGTCTGTAGATTTAACATATAAATCAGTGGAGAGATTACCGGCCGAGTCTTTCAACACCTGAGTGTCTAAGAAAGAGATGTTGTTGAGGTTGTAGTGAATGGTGAACTGAAGATCTGGATCAATGGAGTTGAGGTAACTATGGAAGGAAAGTAGTGATTCCGGGGAACTATCCCATATGAAGAAAATGTCATCAATATAGCGATGATAGCATTTGACGTGTTTCTTGTACATATCCGATGGATAAACCCATTTTTGTTCAAAACTATGCATGAATGCATTAGCATAGGCGGGTGCTACGTTACTTCCCATCGCGGTACCCCTTAGCTGTACGTAAAACGTGTCTCCGAAAAGAAAAAAATTTTCAAACAGAATCAATGTAAGGAGTTCAAGACAGAATTCAATGGAATCCTGTGTCAGGTTCGACGTCTCCAGAAGTGACTTGGTAGCCTCAATGCCTTTGATATGGGCAATGGATGTATAAAGGCTATTGACGTCTAATGTCACCAAGAGACTGTCAGGTGAGGTAGTTTTGAAATTTTTGATCACCATGAGAAAATGGCTTGTATCAAGTAGGAATGATTCTGTATTTTTGACGAGTGGTGTCAGGATCTTCTCAAGGTAGACCGAGAGAGGTGACAGTATTGAATCGGTAGATGCCACAATCGGTCTACCGGGAGGATTGTTGAGGGATTTATGAATCTTGGGGAGGATATAAAAGACCGGAGTTATTGGGTGGGAATTGGTGAGAAACTTCACTGTCTTCTGGTCAATTATGCCCCTATCTAGAGAAGTCTTGAGTAGAGTTTGAATTTTGGAATTAATGGTAGAGGTGGGGTCTCTCGGAATGACCTTATAAGTATGAGTATCAGAAAGTTGTCGTCTGATCTCACTGGTGTACGAAGAATGGTCCATAATAACCGTAGCACCCCCTTTGTCGGCCGGTTTAATGACAATGGAATTGTTACTCTGTAATGCCTTAAGTGCCTGAGACTCCCAGCATTCGTAAACACTGGCCACTCTTGACACGGGCATACCCCTCTATCGAGGCTTTTACGTCTCCCGCCTTGATGTGTAGTAGGAGGGCAGCTAATCTAAGAGACAAGTTGGTACATGCTGACATTGGGAGAACACAACCTAGATCTTCACAAGGCTCCTTTACACCACGCCGACATGGGACTTTTCCCTGCTTGGGTTGTGCCTCATGCTCCAATGTTATTAAGTCAGATAATATCACTCACCCACGAACAGGAAAATCCTTTCCTATCAAAGGTTTTTTCACTTGTGAGTCCAATAATGTGATATATGTGATCAAATGTCCATGTGGCCTCCTGTACGTGGGCGAGACCACCCAGCATGTACGTGACAGAATAGCGAGTCATAAATCGACTATTAGGACTAATAAAACCTGGCTACCCCTACCTGAACATTTTACTCAGTTTAAACATTCTGTAGCTCAACTGAAATTTCAGGTAGTTGAACAAGTACTGAGACCCAGAAGAGGTGGTGACTACATTAGACGACTAAAACTTAGGGAGACATTTTGGATTCACAGACTGGATACATTATCCCCTCGTGGCCTCAATAGGGAGATTAATTGGCTGCTCTAATAATGCTCTAACCGTTCTCTCATTTCATTTTTTCCTTAGACTCGATGAATAACATTCCATCCTGGTAAGATTTTTATTTTTATTTTTTATTTTTTATTTTTATTTTTACTTTTTATTTTTCATTTTTATTTTTTATTTTTCATTCTTTATTTTTATTCTTATTTATCATTCTTATTTATTTTTCTAGTTTGCATTTTTCTTCCTTCATTTTTTTACTTTTTCTTAATTTTTATTTTATTAAGCTTTTTTTCCCATATTTTTTCACATTAATTTTTTTCCCCCTTTCCCCCCCTTCTTTTATTATCATCATTACCTTTTTTATTTTTCTATTTTTCTAAATTTTTTTATTTATTTTTTATTTTTTATTTTTATTTTTATCTCTTATTTTCATTTTTGTTCTCTTATTTTCTCTATTTTCATTATGTCTCATTCTTATCCCTTTCTACTTTCCATGCCATTCCTTAATCATCTTCCCTTTATCTGCTTTCCCTTCTTTCTCCTTTTTTCCTTTTTTCCTTTCCTCCCTCCTTCACCTTCTCTCTGCCTCCTTTTCTCTTTATCTTCATTCTTATTTCCCAGCCAATTATTCTACTCCCTTGTATTCATCCCCCTGTCCATTAACAACATCATTCCTCATGTGGACACCCTCTGTTCCCTTTCCATAATCAAATATGGCGATACCTGACATCACTGCGCATGCGCAGTGACACCGACATTACCGCAGACGTCACTTCCGGTCCGGGACCACGTACTTCCGGCCCGGCGGTACACGCTGCCTCAATATAAATCAGGCTGTTCCCCACTTCACTCACAGCCGCATTAAGCAGCCGTGGCAGGGCGCGGGAGCGCCGCCATCCAGATAGTTGTCTGCATACAGGTAACCACATCCAGCGTTTATACTACTCCAGAGCAACCATCTCTATATAGCTGCTTCCTTTTCTTTATGGGAACTAATGCTTGTTCTTATTTCCTCATCTAACCAGCCTCCGATCAGGCCTAGACAAACCTGATGATACAGGTAATTAAACATGGCGCCTGTCCTCAACCCAATATCATTGGGAAAGGCTGCTATATACTTCATTCATGTGTCCCATCTTTTTCAGAGCTGCATAATCATTACTATCTCAATTGCATTACTGTGACAAGTGCCCATATTTCTCATTACCCATCATTCAGGTATCTCCTTTTTTCCTTTTGTGTGCTCTTGCAGAGTAGGAGAGATTTATTTTGACTACTAGTAACATTTTTACTCTATACATCTAGATTATTATGACAGACCCTTTCTATATAACATATCTCTGGTATATTCTCTTATACTTCGATTTACCTATCTATGTATATATTGTATATACTGTATATTGTGTTGTATTTTATTGTACATATACCTGTGTTGTTTTGTTGTAAATACTTACCCTGTTATCTTTTTCATTTCTTCTAGTACCCCATGATTAAGACTCATGTAGAGTCGAAACGTCGGGTATACATGAATGTGGGGTATCTTTGTTATTTTTACACGGCACTTCACCTAGCATTGTGGAACACAATAAACTATCATTTTTGCAAAATTAAAATCTATAGTGTGTGCGGTGAATTTAATACTCACCCATTTAAGGGCATATATAAACAACCATATCAATAGATGTAATGTCAATATTGCACCACAAGATTTTATAAAACATAATTATGTCTTGACCCTGCACTGCTAGAGTTGATTTTGCATTGCATGGAAAGTATAGTATATTAAGCAAAAATGGAACGCTCTCACCCATTTAAAGAAGCATTTCCAATTCATCTCTTATAATCAGTCATTCTCTGGATAAAACCAGATTGTATGCAGCCCTTTCCCGACGCGTTTCTTCCATCAGGATTCATCAGGGGATATAGCGCAGGCAAATCATACTTCACAGGCATGTATCTCTCATAGGGAGTTTTTTTCTAATGCCCCCTTATATCAAATAAATGAACACACCCATCACCAATTCAATAAATGTTATGTTTTAAATAATCCCTTTTTTGCTGCTACATATTACACATATCCTTGCAGTATTGCAGTTTGTGGTGGATCAATTTGTTGAAAATCAAATTTTTGAAAAAAACATTGTTGAACCTGGCAAATTTGAATTTCAAAAGATTTGATTAATCTCCACTTTCTTCAGATCCTTTCTTGTAGAACCAACCAATCATTGGCCACAGCATAATCTTTTGGGGCCCCCATGTGTCCACAACCCCCCACAAGGAAAA
>JARQOD010000001.1:881030764-881153010 GCA_033576555.1 Oophaga sylvatica
CACTGGCACCCTCCCATTATGTACCTCCACTACCCCTCTGGCAGTTAAAGTGTAGGTCTGTGCTCTGAACAATGGGGCTCTACTACTGCTTGTAGTCCCGTCCTCTTAGACCTATTGCTGCTCTACACCATATAAGCATTTCACTCATGGGGGGTATCACAATGGGGTTCGGGTCTGTTACCCGTACATTACCAATCTCACCACCGGTCAGTTTCACTTGCTGCTGGCACATCAGGGTCCGAATCTCCTTCCGGATCTCTCCCTTTTGCTTTGGTCTGGCGATTTCAGCAAGCTGTTGGAGTAAAAACACAACCTCCTCCAAACAGTTACTAATAATGTTAGTGCCTAAGACCACATTCAACCCATTTTCTTCATTAACAGTCTTTGCTACAAGAAGTCCCTGATTCTTTAGCTCCACTCTCCCCACTTTTACGTCTACATCTTTAGCCCCCCGTAGTTCAATAGGGAGACCATTAGAGGCGTATACGGTAAAGTCAGGGTTTGGGGTTGGAGACCATCACTGGACCAGTATTTATTGTAAAGAACATCAGGTATAATGGTTACCTGAGATCCAGTGTCCAGCAGGGCAGGGATTGCGATCCCGTCCAGTATGATGGACAGGTATGGTCTTCCTCCCACAAACCTGCGGTTCCAGTCTGAGGGGCCTGAGGAGTCTATTCCTGGGTGTTGGCCCTCGGACCCAGATTTGCTCGTTTAAAGGACACAGACGTGCTGGGTGACCTTCCCTGTGGCAGCGGTAGCAGATGATCTCTCGGCGAGGATGATGCTGGTCGCGGGTCCTTCCTGGGGGTGACGTTGTCCTCCTCCGGTGGGGCGACGTCCTCCCTCTCCTCCGGCGCTTCCAAGGGACATCCTCCGGACAGTCAGCCAGCAAGATCTTTCCTTCTTCTTTCGTCGGCAATTGCAGGGCACTCATTACAGTGGCCAGGTTTTTGGTCAGCTGGCGCACTTCTGAGCGCAGACAGTCCAGCTCAGTAGGGGGCGCCTCCTGCGTTTTGGCTTCTGCAACCAGCGGGGAAAATGTGGATGCTGTTGGCTTTAGGGTGGTTTGACTCGGGTGACACTGGGTTGCCATCTCGGGTGTTTCCAGAGGTCGCAGTCCTTTTATAGCCATATCCTTAAGGGCATCAAAGGTAGCATCAGGGTGATCCAAGGACCACCAGTGCACAGTCCTGCCTTCCGCTTGGGACCTCAGTCCCCGTACAAACTGTTCCTTTAACATTTATTTTTCGTCGTCAGAGCGTTCACTGGCGCTCTCCACAGGACCTGCCGCCGCGTCAGCGTTGGGGGCGTGTCCAGGACTCAGCCTCTTTTTCAGGTACGCCCACTAATTTTTCGCGCCGGGACGCTGTAAATGGCGGTAAATGGCGGAAATTTTCACCACTATATACAACAGTCTTTTTATTGCAAGGCACACAGTACCCGGTGGCAACGGGCACAAGTTACTCCGTTGCTGCAGGCACGAAATCCTGTTCGTGACGCCAAGTTAAAATGACGCGCACAGCACCAGGGCTTAGGGGTACTCGGCACCGAGCACATGGAAGTCTATGGGGGATGTCACGGGTAGCACAGCTCAGTCCGTGCCCTGGCGCTCACCGTAATGTGGGATATTTACAGGGGATGATGGAATGTTTATATGGTTTGTCGTGACGCCACTTGTAGTATCTGGTCAGGGGGACCAGCGCTGCTCTGTACATACTCTGGAAGGGATGGTGTTGGGCAGCTAGATGGTGGGTCTTCTACAAGTAAGACAGTGTCCTTCCAGGGTAGATAGGAATATGTGGATGCAGGACAGATGGGGATCCCTCCGCCAGGGACAATAAGGGAGACACACACAGAAGTCAGTTTGGTACCTTTACTGTAGAGATGGCAGGTACTCCCCGGAGCACGGCAGGGTGAAGGATGCACATCCGGATTCCTCCACTGGTAGATATAGGGCCTCCTGTCCTCTGTCGTTGTATAATCAAGTCCTGACCTGCGTGTAGCTAGGTCTAACTTAGTCTCTGTCCTGTACCTGGCTGACTTGGTGGTGGACCTTCTATCTGCAGAACAGGGTCTTTCTATGGCTGATCAGGCCGACTCCGTTCCCTGATCCTGCTACGTGTCAACTATGTGGTACTCCTGGGACTTGTAGTCCTCCAGGAACTCCGGTGTTCTCCTAATAGGTCGTGGAGATCCTTATAGGCTCGGAACCCGATGTCCGGTGATACTTGCTGAGGGGAGCTATTAATGCTCACTGATCCTTCTACTTCCACTTGCCTTCGATCTACCTGGGTCCTATTAAGATCACACACACTGGCAGTTGGTGTGCTGCGTCTTCGCCACTCTCTAAGCGTCGGCACGCTTCCTCATGAGCTACAATTCAGATTCAGCTCTGGCTAGGCTAAAGTGATTCACTTCTCACTTGTACCAACCTCCACTTCAGGTTGAACTTGTCTGAACAGCTCTGCACTTCTCTCCTCTGGTGTCTTGAGGAGATCTGAGATCTGTCTCTTTCTGATCTCTTCTCTGGCTGCTCTGAGGCTGTCTTGTTCTCAGACCGTCTGCATCTCAGGCAATTCTGAAACTAAACTGAGTTTATATATGCCTAAACACAGCTCCCTCTAATGGTCTTTTTAGGTAAGCTGCAATGTGTGTGCGTATAGTGACCTCTAGTGGGATCGTCCTTTAGTGCATCCTTCTGGAAAATATGGATCCAGTCACAGCTGGGCTCCACACGTGAGGAAAGGTGAAAAGTAGCTTTTTCTTTTACTGCATTGGATAACAGAACAGGGCACAGTATACCAGGAAATGGACCACGATGGGGCACATTATACAAGGATAGGGAACAGTATTGTATGAAGGGACTAGGATGGAGAACATTACACCAGGAAGAAGGCCAGGATAAGGATCATTATACCAGAAAGGGGAACTAGAATAGTGTATATTAGACAGAAACGGGATGAGGAGAGCACATTATACCAGGAAGGGGCCCAGAATGGGGACATTAACCCAGGATGGGCACATATTTGTTATTCACATTACCCTATTACATAGAGTCCTCTCTTGTCAGTTATAAAATAACTGCTGATGGGGCAGCATCTGACCAGGAGATCGGTCCATTAGCGGCCTTAATCAGAAAAGAAACTTTGACATTTTCCATCAGCGTCATTTCATTATATATCTAACAACAGATGACAGTATGTAATAAAGAACAGGGAGCTATAAATAACAAAAATAACAAGAAAATCCAACATGTAAGGAATGATGCTGTAGATAACAAGAGAGGGCATTATGTAATAGGGGGCACCAATATACTTAATGAGAAAATACTGTTTTTTATTTTATATATATATATATATACAGTGCCTTGCGAAAGTATTCGGCCCCCTGGAACTTTTCAACCTTTTCCCACATATCATGCTTCAAACATAAAGATACCAAATGTTAATTTTTGGTGAAGAGTCAACAAGTGGGACACAATTGTGAAGTTGAACGAAATTTATTTACTGAGCTAGAGCTGTTTGCTAAGGAAGAATGGGCAAGAATTTCAGTCTCTCGATGTACAAAACTGATAGAGACATACCCCAAGTGACTTGCAGCTGTAATCGCAGCAAAAGGTGGTGCAACAAAGTATTAAGTTATAGGGGCTGAATAACATTGCACACCCCACTTTTAAGTTTTTTATATTTCCACAAAAATTTAAAATAACCAATAAATTTCGCTCAACTTTACAATTGTGTCCCACTTGTTGTTGATTCTTCACCAAAAATTTACATTTGGTATCTTTATGTTTGAAGCATGATATGTGGGAAAAGGTTGAAAAGTTCCAGGGGGCTGAATACTTTCGCAAGGCACTGTAGTTGAAACCAGAAGTTTAAATACAGTACACTATGTAAAAAGACACATATGCATGTTTCCTCAATATCTGACATGAAATCAGAATAAACCTTTCCTGTTTAAGGTCGATTAGGATTGCCATAATTATTAATATTTGCCAAATGCCAGAATAATGAGAGAGAGAATGTTTTAACCCCTTAGTGACAGAGCCATTTTGCAGCTTAATGACCGGGCCAATTTTTACAATTCTGACCACTGTCACTTTATGAGGTTATAACTCTGGAACGCTTTAACGAATTCCGCTGATTCTGAGATTGTTTTTTCGTGACATATTGTACTTCACGTTACTGGTAAAATTTCTTTGATATGACTTGTGTTTATTTATGAAAAAAACGGAAATATGGCGAAAATTTTAAAAATTTTAACAATTTTCAAACTTTCAATTTTATGCCCTTAAATCAGAGAGATATGTCACACAAATTTCTTAATAAATAACATTGCCCACATGTCTACTTTACATCAGCACAATTTTGGGACCAAAATTTTTTTTTTTTACAAAGTTATAAGGGTTAAAAGTTGACCAGCGATTTCTCATTTTTACAACACCATTTTTTTTAGGGACCACATCACATTTGAAGTCACTTTGAGGGGTCTATATGATAGAGAATACCCAAAAGTGACACCATTCTAAAAACTGCACCCCTCAAGGTGCTCAAAACCACATTCAAAAAGTTTATTAACCCTTTACGTGCTTCACAGGAACTGAAGCAATGTGGAAGGAAAAAATTAACATTTAACTTTTTTTGCAAAAACTTTACTTCGGAACCTATTTTTTTATTTCACAAGTGTTAAAAGAAAAAATGAACCACAAAATTTGTTGTGCAATTTCTCCTGAATAAGCCATACCCCATATGTGGGGGTAAACCACTTTTCGGGCGCACGGCAGAGGTCGCAAGGGAAGGAGCGACATTTGACTTTTTCAACGCAGAATTGGCTGGATGCCATGTCGCGTTTGTAGAGGCCCTGATGTGTCTAAACAGTGGAAACCCATCACAAGTGACCCCATTTTGGAAACTAGACCCCCTAAGGAACTTATCTGGATGTGTGGTGAGCACTTTGAACCTCCAAGTGCTTCACAGAAGTTAATAACATAGAACAGTGAAAATAAAAAATCATATTTTTTCCACAAAAACAATCTTTTACCCCAATTTTTATTTTTCCAAGGGTAACAAGACCCCAAAAGTTTTTGTGCAATTTGTCCTGAGCATGCTGATACCCATATGTGGGGGTAAACCACTGTTTGGGTGCATGGCAGAGCTTGGAAGGGAAGGAGCGCCGTTTGACTTTTTCAGCGCAGAATTGGCTGGACGTCATGTCATGTTTGTAGAGGCCCTGATGTGTCTAACAGTGGAAACCCCCCACAAGTGACCCCATTTTGGAAATTAGACCCCTAAGGAACTTATCTAGATCTGTGGTGAGCACTTTGAACCTCCAAGTGCTTCACAGAAGTTTATAACATAGAGCCGTGAAAATAAAAAATCATATTTTTTCCACAAAAACGATCTGTTCACCCCAATTTTTATTTTCCCAAGGGTAACAAGACCCCAAAAGTTTTGTGCAATTTGTCCTGAGCATGCTGATACCCCATATGTGGGGGTAAACCACTGTTTGGGTGCATGGCAGAGCTTGGAAGGGAAGGAGCGCCGTTTGACTTTTTCAACTCAGAATTGGCTGGACGCCATGTCGCATTTGTAGAGGCCCTAATGTGTCTAAACAGTGGAAACCCCCCACAAGTGACACCATTTTGGAAACTGGAACCCCTAAGGAACTTATATAGATGTGTGGTGAGTACTTTGAACCCCAAGTGCTTCACAGAAGTTTATAACTCCCGGGCATGTAAAAAAAAAAGTCATATTTTTTCCACAAACCTGATCGTTTAGTCCCCAATTTTTTATTTTTCCATGGGTAACAGGAGAAATTAGACCACAAAAGTTGTTGTCCAATTTGTCCTGAGTACGCTGATACCCCATATGTGGGGTGGGACCACTGTTTGGGCGCACGGCAGGGCTTGGAAGGGAAGGAGCGCCGTTTGATTTTTCAAACCAAAATTGGCTGGAATTGAAATTGGACGCCATGTCGTGTTTGGAGAGCCCTGATACGCCTAAAACAGTCGAAACCCCCCACAAATCACACCATTTTGGAAACTAGACCCCTTAAGGAACTTATCTAGATGTGTGGTGAGCACTTTGAACCCCCAAGTGCTTCACAGAAATTAATAAACGTAGAGCCGTGAAAATAAAAAATCATTTTTTTCCTCAAAAATGATTCTTTAGCCCGCTATTTTTTTTATTTTCCCAAGGGTAACAGGAGAAATTGGACCCAAAAAGTTGTTGTGCAATTTTTCCTGTGTACGCTGATACCCCATATGTGGGGTGAAACCACTGTTTGGGCGCATGGGAGTGCTTGGAAGGGAAGGAGCGCCATTTTGTAATGCAGACTTTGATGGAATGTTCTGCAGGCGTCATGTTGTGTTTGCAGAGCCCTTGATGTACCTAAACAGTAGAAACCCCCTGCAAGTGACACCATTTTGGAAACTAGACCCCCCAAGGAGCTTATCTAGATGTGTGGTGAGCACTTTGAACCCCCAAGTGCTTCACAGAAATTTATAAACGCAGAGCCGTGAAAATGAAAAATCATTTTTTTCTCAAAAATGATTTTTTAGCCAGCTATTTTTTTTTTCCCAAGGGTAACTGGAGAAATTAGAACCCCAAAATTGGTGTGCAGATTGTCCTGAGTACGCTGATACCCCATATGTTGGGGTAAACCACTGTTTGGGCGCACGGCAGGGCTCGGAAGGGAAGGAGCGCCATTTGACTTTTTGAAAGCCACGTCGTGTTTGGAGACCCCCTGATGGGTCTAAGCAGTGGAAACCCCCCACAAGTGACCCCATTTTGGAAACTAGACCCCTTAAGGAGCTTATCTAGATGTGTGGTGAGCACTTTGAACCCCCAAATGCTTCACAGAAATTTATAAACGCAGAGCCGTGAAAATGAAAAATCATTATTTTTCTCAAAAATGATTTTTTTAGCCAGTATTTTTTATTTTCCCAAGGGTAACCGGAGAAATTAGAACCCCAAAATTGGTGTGCAATTTGTCCTGAGTATGCTGATACCCCATATGTTGGGGTAAACCACTGTTTGGGCGCACGGCAGGGCTCGGAAGGGAGGGAGCGCCATTTGACTTTTTGAAAGCCACGTCGTGTTTGGAGACCCCTGATGTGTCTAAACAGTGGAAACCCCCCACAAGTGACCCCATTTTGGAAACTAGACCCCTTAAGGAGCTTATCTAGATGTGTGGTGAGCACTTTGAACCCCAAGTGCTTCACAGAAATTTATAAACGCAGAGCCGTGAAAATGAAAAATCATTTTTTTTCTCAAAAATGATTTTTTTAGCCAGCTATTTTTTATTTTCCCAAGGGTAACCGGAGAAATTAGAACCCCAAAATTGGTGTTCAATTTGTCCTGAGTACGCTGATACCCCATATGTTGGGGTAAACCACTGTTTGGGCGCACGGCAGGGCTCGGAAGGGAGGGAGCGCCATTTGATTTTTTGAACGCCACGTCGTGTTTGGAGACCCCCTGATGTGCCTAAATAGTGGAAATCCCTCAATTCTAGCTCCAACCCTAATCCCAACACACCTCTAACCCTAATCCCAACCGTAATCGTAACCTAAATCCCAACCCTAATTCCAACCCTAATTGTAACCCTAACTCTAATTGTAACCCTAACCCTAATTGTAACCCTAACCCTAATTCTAACCCTAATTATAACCCTAACCCTAAGGCTGGGTTCATTTTGCGTTTTACCAGCCCGTTCAACACATAGCGTTGACGGGCTGGTAACGGTATAGCATAACGTGATCGCGTTATGCTATACCCGCTAGCGCAGAGGAATCAGCAGATGATTCATCTGCGCTAGCGGTGACGGAGCCCAGACGCTGCAGCCCGCTCCGAGGCTCCGTCACTGAATGATGGCACGTCGCAAACACATGCCGCTTTACGGCATGCGTCGCGATGCGCCCTCAAATGGGGGTGAATGGCAGCGTTAACGGACTGCGTTACACCACGTTATACCGCGGTGTAGCGCAGTCCGTCTAACGGACTGCCATAACGCAGTATGAACCCAGCTTAACCCTAACGCTAATTATAACCCTAATGCTAACCCTAACCCTAATTATAACCCTAACCCTAATTATAATCCTAACCCTAATTATAACCCTAACCCTAACAGAAAAATGAAAATAAATATAATTTCTATTTTTTATTATATGTCCCTAACTAAGGGGGTGATAAATGGGGGGGTTATGTACTGTTTTTTTTATTTTGATCACTGTGATAGTTTATCACAGTGATCAAAATGCACTTTCTGGAGAATGAATGAAACTTTTTTTGAATCTGCAGCCAAGCAGATCGGCGGGCGCACTGCGCATGCGCCCGCCATTTTTTTTTTGCAGGAAGAAGACGCCGGGATCCTGGGGCCTGCGGGAGGACGGAGGACACCGGTAAGTATACGGGGGGGCGATCAGGGGACCGGGGGACCCTCATTTTCTCCCCTCTGATGTGCGATCACATCAGAGGGGAGAGAAATCACTTTTTTTCTTTCTTTGCGATCTTGGCTATGCTTGCATAGCCGCGATCGCAACACCGGGATCGGTGAATACCGACCCGATCATGTTCTCTGGGGTCTCGGCTACCCCCGGTAGCCGAGACCCCAGAGAATATTTGCCCATCCCCCCACCAGCACAGCGGCACATAGCGGCGGGCGCACTGAGCATGCGCCCGCCATTTTCTTAACAGTGCTGGCACCGGGGGACAACGGAGGGCCCGGGGGCCACATGGACTGGATCGGGGGCTACATGGGGTCCTGGGGACCCTTTTTCTCTGTCCCCTGATGTCCGATGACATCAGGGGACAGAGAAATTAAATGGCACATCAGATTTTTTTTTTTGTTGTTGCGGTCGCCGTTATAGGGTTAATAACGGCGACCGCAACATCGGGTCGGTAAAAACCGACCCGATTCATGTTCTCTGGGGTCTCGGCTACCCCCGGTAGCCGAGACCCCGGAGAAAATGCGCCTCTGGGGGGCGCTATTCACTTTTTCCACAGCGCCGTTAATTAACGGCGATGTGGTTTAAGTACCCTTAATGACCGCCGTTAAAAGGCGTATCGGCGGTCATTAAGGGGTTAAGATTACTGTGCCTTTAAACAATTCTGGACTGCCCATATGATTAGGTCATGTGTTTGGAAGCTTCTGATAGGAGTTTGGCAACATCTGAGTTAATTAGAGACACACCTGTGGATGTATTTTAATGCACACCTGAAACACACTGCTTCTTTGTGTAGCATCATGGAAAAGTCTAAAGAAATAAGCCAAGATATTAGGAAGAGAATTGAGGACTTGCACAAGTCTGGCTCATCCTTGGGTACAATTTCAAGATACCTGAAGGTGCCTCGTTCATCTGTACAAAATGATAACGAGATGGAAATGTCCAGCCATCATACCATTCAGGAAGGAGACAGGTTCTGTGTCCAAGAGATGAACATGCTTTGGTCCAACATGTGCATATCAACCCAAGGACAAAAGCAAAAGACCTTGTGAAGATGATGGCAGAAGCTAGTAAAATTGTGTCAATGTACACACTGAAACGAGTACTGTATTAATATGGGCTGAAAAGCCACTCTGCCAGGAAGAAGCCATTACTCAAAAATAAATATAAATAAGCCAGGTTAATGTTTGCAAATACACACAGGAACAAAGACCTTAATTTTTGGAGATGTCCTGTGGTCTGATGAAACTAAAATTGAACCTTTTGGGCATAATGACCATCGTTACTTTTGGAGGAAAAAGGGAGAAGCTTGTAAGCCTAAGAACATCATCCCAACTGTGAAACACAGAGGTGGCAGCATCATGTTGTGGGGTTGTTTTGCTGCTGCAGGAACTGGTGCACGTCCCAAAATAGATGGCATTATGAGAAAAGAAGATTATGTGGCAATGCTGAAGCAACATCTCAAGACATCAGCCAGGAAGTTAAAGCTTGGGTGGAAATGGGTCGTCTAAATGGACAATGACCCGAAGCATACTGCCAAAATGGTAGCAAAGTAGCTTAAGAATAACAAAGTCAATGTTTTGGAGTGGCCATCACAAAGCTCTGATCTCAATCCTATTGAAAATTTATGAGCAAAGCTGAAAAGGCAGGTGCGAGCATGGCGACCTACAAACCTGGATCAATGTAAGCAGGGAAAAAGAGGGAAAAAGCAGGAAAATAGTCAGCTCACCAGTCTCAGCAGTAGTCCAGAAGATTTTCAATCTCAGCAGTAGATCAGAATCCTCATGCGCACGGAGCCACCTTGATTAGAGGCGTTGGCTGCAGCAAAACATGTAGAAAAAAATCTCCAGCGCAAAAATGAATAAAAATTCAATTTTTATTGTATAAAATTAAAATCCATCTTGATTGTCATGTGTGCATTGCCACGAAGATCGTCGCGGTTGCACATTTTGACTTCTCACAGCTGAGCTGCTGTTTCTTTGTGTTTGGCAGCTAGGGAGTTAATTCTGTCTGTGCTCGGTGCTGGGACTGGGTGCAGTTTCTCTCGGCTGCAATTGATTATTTGTTGATTGGTTTCCTTTAAATTCCTGGTTGTCTGCTTGGGGAGTTGCCAGTGAAACCTTCATGCAGACCACAGATAGGAATGAATCTGTTTAGACTTTAGTTGTGAGCTCCTTAGTTGTTCTAAGCTCAACTTGGTTAGAGTTTATTTCCCAGACCATTTATGTTTCTTTGGTGTTTGAGTGTGTATGCAAGCGAGTGTTATCCTGTCTGTCTTATATGTCTAATCTGTGTATTTAGCTGAGATCAGCCCATATCCCTTTGGTGGTAGTCAGGATCCTTCTTAGGACTGATTACAGGGTTCAGGTCTGATAGGAGACAGGGTTAGGTTGGAGACTTGGACCTCTGAACCATTATCAGTACCTCCAAGGTGAGGGATTAGTTAGGACCCCAGTTTAGGGTCAGGTTAGATCCCGGTCCACCTCTTTCCTGTTTCAGCTCATCAAGTCCTCAAGATTAACCCTGAGTTCAGCAGATATCGTGTCAGGTAAATCTATTCTATACTTACATGCTGATGTTGCTATACTAGTTGTTGTATAGAGTGTTGTTCCTGTATTAATAGTTTACTGACATTGTATACATATCATTAGACAGCGTGACATTTTCACTGGCCCTAAAAATTATCTCCAGTTACCATGGATCCAGTAGCCCAGCTGGCTCTGCAGTTGCAGGGATTATCCATGGAGCTGACGGACATTAAGTCCAAAGTTTTGTCTCCCCTGGAGCAAACCAGAGTTGAACCTAAAGTAGCTCTCCCGGACAGGTTCACTGGTGGGCGAGACAAATTTTTCACCTTCCGGGAGGCATGTAAATTGTATTTTCGGCTTCGGCCTCGATCATCAGGGAGTGAGGAGCAGAGAGTGGGAATTGTTATCTCACTTCTGCAAGGGGACCCTCAATCCTGGGCATTTTCCCTTCCTCCGGGATCCCCGGCTCTACTGTCTGTAGATCAATTTTTTACTGCCCTGGGATTGGTATATGATGACCCAGATCGGGTCTCTCTTGCTGAGACAAAATTACGTAAGATACAGCAGGGAGATCGTCCGGCAGAGGAATTTGCTTCTGAGTTTCGTAGATGGGCCACAGATACTCAGTGGAATGACCCAGCTCTTAGGAGCCAGTTTTGTCATGGGCTTTCTGATAAATTAAAAGACGTTTTGGCTCAGTATGAGTCTCCTCCTTCTCTGGAGGCTGCTATGGCCTTAGCTATCCGTACTGATAGACGGCTTCGGGAGAGGGGTGAGGTAACCCCACTCCCTGTTGTTTCTCCACCTACCACTAAAGTCCCTTATGTTGAGGTTCCCCTTGTCTGTTCGGATGAGCCTATGCAGTTGGGAGGGACATCATTTCGTAGGAGGGGATTGGCGGTACGCCGCAGGACTAGAAGATGTTTTTTCTGCGGGAAAGAGGGACATTTTGTTGGAGAATGTCCATCCCGTGCCTTGTTGAGCCAAAAGTCGCCGGAAAACTGTTAATCCCAGGTTGTGTGGTGGATGACAACCTGGGAGTATGTATTTCATCCGCCAGTTCTTCTCAGTTCCTTGTACCAGTGGAGGTGGTAGTTGGTACGAGAGTGGAGAGATTGTCTGTTCTTCTTGATAGTGGTTCCGGGGCTAATCTGGTTGACGCTCAGTTTGCTCAGGCTCAAGGTATGCATCTGAGTGTATTGGTCAAACCGATCCCTATATTCTCCATTGATGCCAGGCCTCTCGGCCAAGGTAGCTTTGTTCATGAGGTTCATAACATTGACCTTCGGGTAGGGGCAATACATAGGGAACAATTATCTTGTTATGTGTTGGAGGGTCTACCTACTCCCATTGTGTTGGGACTTCCTTGGTTGGTTAAACATAACCCTGTGATTAATTGGCAGTCCAGAGAAATAAGCCAATGGGGTGAGTTTTGCAAAAGCAACTGCATGAACACAGTCATCAGTGCGGTCGTGCCTAGTACATTGCCTCCTTTTTTGGAGGATTTTGGGGATGTTTTCTCTGAGGGGGGGTGTCAGGAGTTGCCTCCTCATCGCGTGTATGACTGCTCTATTAATCTCCTTCCTGATGCTAAGTTGCCTAAAGCTAGGTTGTATAATCTTTCTGGTCCTGAGAGGCAGGCTATGAAAGATTATATTTCTGAAAGTCTGGCCAAAGGGCATATTAGACCTTCATCTTCCCCAGTAGCCGCGGGGTTCTTCTTTGTGAAGAAGAAAGATGGAGGCCTACGCCCTTGCTTGGATTTCCGCAAACTTAATCGGATTACTGTTCGAGATCCGTATCCACTCCCTCTTATTCCTGATCTCTTCAATCAAATTGTTGGCGCCAAATGGTTTTCTAAATTGGATCTCAGGGGGGCGTATAATCTGATTAGGATAAAAGAGGGGGATGAGTGGAAAACGGCGTTTAACACGCCGGAGGGACATTATGAGAACCTAGTCATGCCTTTTGGTCTGACTACTGCACCAGCAGTATTCCAACATTTTGTTAATGACATTTTTCGTCACCTTGTGGGGCTGTTTGTGGTTGTATATTTGGACGACATTTTAATTTACTCGCCAGATCTTGTGTCTCATCAGGAGCATGTGAGACAGGTGTTGCAGATCTTGCGAGACAATAAACTATACGCCAAACTGGAGAAGTGTGTATTTGCCGTACAGGAACTTCAGTTTTTGGGTTTTTTGGTGTCAGCCTCCGGTTTCCGTATGGACCCTGAAAAGGTGAGAGCAGTGCTTGAATGGGATCAGCCAGGGGATCTTAAGGCTCTGCAGCGTTTTTTTGGGGTTTGCTAACTACTACCGGAAATTTATTTGTAATTTCTCATCTGTCGTCAAACCTCTCACTGACATGACAAGAAAAGGGACGGATTTTTCTAAATGGTCGGACAAAGCTTGCCAAGCCTTTTCCTCTTTGAAGAAATGTTTTGCTTCGGCACCCGTTCTCATCCAACCAGATGCATCTCAGCCATTCATTGTGGAGGTGGATGCGTCTGACGTAGGGGTGGGTGCTATATTGTCCCAGGGTCCGTCCCCTGGTAAATGGCATCCGTGCGCTTTCTTTTCTAAGAAATTGTCGTCCGCCGAAAGGAATTATGATATCGGCAATAGGGAACTTTTGGCCATTAAGTTAGCTTTTGAAGAATGGCGTCACTTTTTGGAGGGGGCAGTCCACCCGGTTACCGTTATTACTGATCACAAGAACCTGTTGTATTTGGAATCCGCTAAGCGTCTGAATTCCAGACAAGCTCGATGGTCGTTGTTTTTTACCAGGTTTAATTTTGTCGTCACTTATCGCCCGGGGTCTAAGAATGTAAAGGCTGATGCCTTGTCTCGCAGTTTCCCAGGGGCCGGGAAAACGGATGACCCGAGTCCTATCCTTCAGGAGGGGGTGGTAGTGTCGGCTGTATTTTCTGAGCTTGAGGAGGAGGTGTTAGAGGCTCAGGGGGACGCCCCTGCAGGACCTCCAGGGAGACTGTTTGTCCCAAATCTGTTGAGACAAAAGGTTATTGAGGCACATCATAATTCTGCTCTAGCAGTACATCCAGGGAGTAAGGCTACTTTAGATCTCCTTTCTCCCGGTTTTGGTGGCCTAATGCTAATAAAGATGTTATAACTTTTGTCGCGTCATGTGGGGTGTGTGCTCGCTCTAAAACCCCTCATACCCGTCCGTCTGGGACCCTTTTACCCTTGAAACTTCCGGAGCGTCCATGGACTCATTTATCTATGGACTTCATTACGGACCTTCCTCCGTCGTCAGGGAATACTGTCATACTGGTGGTTGTTGACAGGTTCAGTAAGATGGCACATTTCGTTGCTCTTCCTGCACTCCCTAATGCTAAAACTCTGGTGCAGGTGTTCATTAGGGAGATCGTTAGACTTCATGGGTTGCCTTCTGATGTGGTGTCAGATAGGGGGTCTCAGTTTGTGTCCAAATTTTGGAGGGCATTTTGTTTACGTCGGGGGATGCAATTGTCATTTTCCTCGGCTTTTCATCCGCAGACCAATGGTCAGACAGAGCGTCTGAATCAGAGCTTAGAGACATATCTCCGGTGTTTTGTCTCAGAGAACCAAGAGGACTGGTCTTCTTTCTTGCCTCTGGCAGAGTTCGCTCTTAACAACAGGCGGAGCGAGTCCACTGGTAAGTCCCCGTTTTTTGGGGCACATGGTTTCCATCCCCAGTTTTGTACTTTCAATGGGGGGGGCCCTTCTGGGGTTCCTGAGGAGGAGCGTTTCTCGTCGTCACTTGCTTCTGTGTGGAGAGGTGTATTGAATAATCTGAGTGCGATGGGGAACCGTTACAAACGTATGGCTGATAGGAGGAGAGTTTCTGGTCCAGATCTGAATGTGAACGATCTGGTATGGTTGTCTACCAGGAATATAAAACTTAAACTGCCCTCCTGGAAACTGGGTCCCAGATTCATCGGGCCATACAGGATCAGTTCCATAATTAATCCTGTGGCATTTCGTCTGGACCTCCCTCCTACGTTTAAAATTCATAATGTGTTCCACAAGTCATTACTTAAAAGGTATGTGGCACCAGTCATACCGTCACCTCTACCTCCTCCTCCTGTGTTGGTCAATGGTAACTTGGAATTTCAAGTATCAAAGATCATTGACTCACGTCTGAATCGCCGGTCCCTTCAGTACTTGGTGCATTGGAAGGGGTATGGTCCAGAGGAGAGGACGTGGGTCCCTGCGTCTGATGTTAACGCAGATCGTTTGGTTCGGACCTTCCACAGAACTCACCCGGGCAGGCCTGGCCCTGAGGGTCCGGAGGCCCCTCGTAGAAGGGGGGGTACTGTCATGTGTGCATTGCCACGAAGATCGTTGCGGTTGCACATTTTGACTTCTCACAGCTGAGCTGCTGTTTCTTTGTGTTTGGCAGCTAGGGAGTTAATTCTGTCTGTGCTCGGTGCTGGGACTGGGTGCAGTTTCTCCCGGCTGCAATTGATTATTTGTTGATTGGTTTCCTTTAAATTCCTGGTTGTCTGCTTGGGGAGTTGCCAGTGAAACCTTCATGCAGACCACAGATAGGAATTAATCTGTTTAGACTTTAGTTGTGAGCTCCTTAGTTGTTCTAAGCTCAACTTGGTTAGAGTTTATTTCCCAGACCATTTATGTTCCTTTGGTGTTTGAGTGTGTATGCAAGCGAGTGTTATCCTGTCTGTCTTATATGTCTAATCTGTGTATTTAGCTGAGATCAGCCCATATCCCTTTGGTGGTAGTCAGGATCCTTCTTAGGACTGATTACAGGGTTCAGGGTCTGATAGGAGACAGGGTTAGGTTGGAGACTTGGACCTCTGAACCATTATCAGTACCTCCAAGGTGAGGGATTAGTTAGGACCCCAGTTTAGGGTCAGGTTAGATCCCGGTCCACCTCTTTCCTGTTTCAGCTCATCAAGTCCTCAAGATTAACCCTGAGTTCAGCAGATATCGTGTCAGGTAAATCTATTCTATACTTACATGCTGATGTTGCTATACTAGTTGTTGTATAGAGTGTTGTTCCTGTATTAATAGTTTACTGACATTGTATACATATCATTAGACAGCGTGACATTGATAGAAAAAAGACATATACAAGTGGGGTCCCTGGTGGTCTGAAACCGACGCGTTTTGACCTAGCAGGTCTTATTCATGGTTTACAAAATGCCCTATACTGCAGAATTAAATACAATATAGACATGTGAAACACAGGTGTACGTAACACAAATTGGTAACACAAGGTAACACCCTAAAAAATTAACCCCTTGTTGGAGAAAACAGATAGGACAAAATAAAAACTGTATAATGATACACAAAACCGCAAATATAAACGTGTATATATTTTCTTTTTTCTCATGTTTTTTCGTTAGTCCTAATTAATTCTGGTTTCTTTCAAAAATATTTTTTCATCTGGTATATTATCTTAGAGTACATGTTATACGCGTTTATATTTGCAGTTTTGTGTATCATTATACAGTTTTTATTTTGCCCTATCTGTTTTCTCCAACAAGGGATTAATTTTTTAGGGTGTTACCTTGTGTTACCAATTTGTGTTACGTACACCTGTGTTTCACATGTCTATATTGTATTTAATTCTGCAGTATAGGGCATTTTGTAAACCATGAATAAGACCTGCTAGGTCGAAACGCGTCGGTTTCAGACCACCAGGGACCCCACTTGTATATGTCCTTTTTCTATCAAGATGGATTTTAATTTTATCCAATAAAAATTGAATTTTTATTCATTTTTGCGCTGGAGATTTTTTTCTACAAACCTGGATCAGTTACACCAGTTTTGTCAGGAGGAATGGGCCCAAATTCTGACCAACTATTGTGAGAAGCTTGTGGAAGGATATCCAAAATGTTTGAGCCAAGTCATTCAGTTTAAGGGCAAAGGTACCAAATACTAATGAAATGTATGTAAACTTTTGACTTTGCAGTAAGTAATACAAATGCCTTAAAACATTCTCTCTTTCATTATTCTGGTATTTGGCAAATATTAATAATTATAGTAATCCTAATTGACCTAAAAAGGGAAAGGTTTATTCTGATTTCATGTCAGATATTGAGAAAAACATGCATATGTGTCTTTTTATGTAGTGTATGTAAACTTCTGGTTTCAACTGTATATATTATGTTGAATCTACAAATTCTCTTTTATTTCCATGAAATGTGTATTTTACATAAGAGCATGTGTAAGACAGGTCAGATGGGAAGAAGAGCTTGCGTCTGGTTTATTGCAGTCATCAATATTAAAGACATTCACAATGAGCTGTGCAACATTTCACAAACTTCTCCCATGAATAGTATTGGTAAATCTGCCCCGGTTCCTACCTGCTGTTATGGGGAGATCATTCAGTGAAGATGTTGGCTATGTCCTATTGAACTGTTATGGGTTTTAATTATATTTATTCACTAGAGGTCTGCTCTATACAGGATAATCTCACTTTGATGATTATGTTGTGTAATGAAGCTGTTTTCTGTTTCTGTCAAATTCATTAAGATATATGACTCAGTCATTCACTTACATTTAGATCAATGGGCAGAGGAAGATTTAATAAAGCGCTGCACAATACGCTGCAGAAAAGCATATTCTTGGTGGTTTACGTGGAATTGTATTGCAAATAGGTGTTGCTGATCACAATCCAAGATATACTAAATAAGCATTATTCTGTACAAAGTTCTTGCATATAAAGACCTTGATAAACACGACTTGGCAAGGAGTATAAATGAATTCAGAGAACTAAACAATACCTCTTCTGCCAGCGTAAAATGTGTGGGCTATAGTATAATAATTGTCATATACCTACTGTATACTGCACATCAGTCTTCCAGTGCACATCCGACACGAATCCGTTCTCCAGTCCCATAGGTTTAAAAAGAAAATTTTACTAACTAAATCTCCTAAAGGAAAAGCTGGAAAGGACAAAGTTCCTCAAATGTCACTTACAGCCTAAATGTAAGAATTATTCTTTTTATAATACATATTGATCAGCCACTTTGTACAAATGAAAGTTCCTTTTTTTGTGACTTTCCTCTGGAAAGGGACTATTTCGGCCATTACTGGCCTTAATAGTGCTGTTCTGTTCATAAGAAGAATTCGTCCACCTGGATTGGAATTGCTGCACATTTTACCAATAGCATGAAAGTGAATGAGAATTTCTACATTTTTCTATTTAGAAATATCACCCATGAAATGGATTTTCCAATTCACATGATGCCGTTTCTGTTTCCAATTGAGCAAAGGGTTGTTTTAAATTTTTTGTTTAGATTTTATTGAAGAAAAAATTTCACAATCAATTCCGCAAGTAATGTTGTATTGGAGATTTTACTGTGGATAAAGTACCATAGTCTTTTAAAATTGTTTGACTTTATAGTTAAAGGGGTTGTCGAAGTTTATCAAGTAAGTCTGCAGTCACTTTATGTGAATGCAAACTTGTAAATCCTCATATTGCATGCAGTTCGCACTGTGAGGATTCTCCGATGCTAGCAGTAAGACGGAGCTCGGATGTGCAGACTAGACGTGTGCAGCCTTGCTTAAACCCTTCATGACCCAGCCTATTTTGACCTTAAAGACCTTGCCATTTTTTGCAATTCTGACCAGTGTCCCTTTATGAGGTAATAACTCAGGAACGCTTCAATGGTTCCTAGCGATTCTGAGAATGTTTTTTCGTGACATATTGGACTTCATGACAGTGGTAAATTTAGGTCGATATGTTTTGCGTTTGCGTTTATTTGTGAAAAAAATGGAAATTTGGCGAAAATTTTGCAATTTTCAAATTTTGAATTTTTATTCTGTTAAACCAGAGAGTTATGTGACATAAAATAGTTAATAAATAACATTTCCCACATGTCTACTTTACATCAGCACAATTTTGGAAAAAAAAATTTTTTTGTTGGGAAGTTGTAAGGGTTAAAAGTTGACCAGCGATTTCTCATTTTTACAAAAAAATTTACAAAACCATTTTGTAATGTATGTGGTACAGTTCATATAGCGTCTTGTGCTTGGGTGCGATGAAAATACTTGAGACACAGGTTGATAAAGAAA
Organism: Oophaga sylvatica; assembly: GCA_033576555.1. Taxonomy (NCBI): domain Eukaryota; kingdom Metazoa; phylum Chordata; class Amphibia; order Anura; family Dendrobatidae; genus Oophaga; species Oophaga sylvatica. The sequence goes on from JARQOD010000001.1 coordinate 881,049,787, forward strand.
GTCTTGTATTGCTTCATACAAATTGGCAAAAATAAACACACAGGTTGCAAACACAGAAGCAGGAGACACAGCAGGCCAGAGTAATCTAAGCTCAGCAATAACTCTCCACAACAGATTCAGATCTTCTTCTCTGTTACCGCAAGTCCATGCAAACGTGAGGCTCTCAAGAGCAGAGTTCAGAGTCCACAAGTGCTTCAGAGTTCCTCAGTAGGAATGGCTGGAGTACAAGGTCCAAGGCTTCAGGAGTCAGAACACAGGTTCACTGCAGGCTAGATTCTGAAGCACTGATTGCTCAGCTGTGGCTGTTTAAGAAGCAAACGGAGAGAATCAGGGCGGGAACATGCAAGCTGGAAAACTCCATTTTAACTGAGGGCAAGATAGCTGCAGCAAAACAGAAAGCAAAATGGCCGACGAACAAACTGAGTTTCAGAAACAGATACACAGAACCTTACATTTCCCCCCTTAGGGACAACCTCCGGATGACCTCAGACCAGGCTTGTGTGGGTACCTCTGATGAAACTGACGGAGCAAGCGAGGAGCATTAACGTTATTGACTGGCTCCCATGAGTTGTCCTCCACTGGGTAGCCCTGCCATTTAATCAGATATTGTAACTGATTTCTATACAACCTGGAATCTAAAATCCTTTCCACCACAAATTCTTCCTGACCATCGACTAGCACTGGGTCAGGGCAAGGAGAAGAACGTCCAGGAAACGTATTGGGTGTCGCAGCCTTTAGTAGGGATACATGAAAGACAGGGTGGATTCTCATAGTTCTGGGCAATTGAAGACGACAAGCAACGGCACTTATAATCTTACTGATTTTATAGGGTCCAATGTACTTATGTCCCAACTTAGACGATGGAATCCTTAACTTAAGATTTCTGGTTGACAGCCAGACCAGGTCTCCTACCTTAAAAGCTGGTGCAGGTTTACGAAATTTATCTGCTGCCTTCTTGTACCTTTCCTGAGCCGATTCCAGATTCTCCTTTAGAAGATCCATATTCTTCTGTAAAGTCGTGACTCTTTCAGCCACTGCTGGCAAAGGCGTCTCTATGGGAAATCGTGGTAGAATGTTAGGATGATAACCTAGATTAGAGTAAAAAGGAGACTGTTTAGTGGAGGCACTCTGAGAGTTGTTGTAAGAGAACTCAGCCAATGGAAGTAGATCCACCCAATCATCCTGTAGGTGGCAGATAAAGCAGCGGAGATACTGCTCCAGGGTTTGATTGGTTTCGTTCGGTTTGTCCATTAGTCTGGGGATGAAAAGCAGAAGAAAGGTTTACTTTAATGTCCAATGCTGCACAGAAATTTTGCCAAAACCTAGAAGTGAATTGCACCCCTCGATCCGAAATAACCTCATCCGGTACTCCATGTAAACGAAACACATCTTTAATCATCAAATCTGATGTCTGTTTTGCAGTGGGTAAGCCGACACAAGGGATAAAATGAGCTGCCTTTGTTAAACGGTCAACCACCACTAGAATAGTGTTCTTCCCTTGAGAGGTTGGTAATTCCACAATGAAGTCCATAGAAATGGATCCCCACGGGCGGGACGGGGTGGGAAGAGGCTGTAACAGACCAGTTGGTGAAGAGCGAGGTGTTTTGCATCTTGCACAAACCTCACACGAAGTGACATAGTCCAAAACATCCTTCCTACAAGTGGGCCACCAAAAGAAACGAGAAAGAAATTCCTGTGTCTTTAGAATTCCTCTATGCCCGGCTATTTTGGAATCGTGAATGAGTTGCAATACTCTCAATCTGACTGTTTCAGGTATATACAGACGTTGTCCCAGAATCCACACACCATTCTTAAAGACAAGACTTACGTCCCTTGGGGGTTGAGCCAAAAAAGAATCCGCATGGTATGCTTCCTTGATGTCTTTAATTAGGTCTTGATGATGAATCACTCCTAGGAATCTAGAGTCAGGAAGAATAGTCTTAGGAGGAGTAATTGGACGTGTCTCTGCTGAGTAAATCCTAGAGAGTGCATCAGCCTTTCCATTGCGCGATCCTGGTCTATAAGAAATAATAAAATTAAATTGGTTTAAGAAAAGATTCCAGCGAGCCTGGCGAGGAGTCAGGCACTTAGCCAACCTGATAAACTCAAGATTACGATGGTCTGTCAGAACGACTATTTGCTGTGCAGCTCCTTGAAGAAGGTGTCTCCATTCTTTGAAGGCGGCAATAATGGCCAACAACTCTCTATTGCCCACATCGTAGTTCTTCTCAGCCGAAGACAACTGCTGGGAAAAGAAGGCACAGGGATGCAAGACATTCTTCTCACCTGTTCTCTGAGAGAGTATAGCTCCCACGGCACAGTCTGAAGCATCCACCTCTATTATGAAGGCAAGCTCTGGGTTGGGATGTACTAGGATAGGTGCAGTGGTAAATTTATCTTTTAGACGGGAAAATGCTTCCTGGGCTTGGGGAGTCCAGGAGAACTTAGACTCTTTCCGGGTAAGTTGGGTGATAGGTGACACTACCTCAGAGAAATTTCTAATGAAACGTCTATAGAAGTTTGCAAACCCGATGAAGCGCTGTACCTCCTTCACATTTCTAGGACTTGGCCAATCATTGATGGCTTGGGTTTTACTTCCATCCATACTAATTCCTTGTGTAGACAGTACATACCCCAGAAATTGAATTTCGGTCTTATGGAATTCACACTTTTCAAGCTTGATGTAAAGATGATTTTGTCTTAGACGTTCCAAGACCATTCTCACATGTCCATGATGTTCCTCTGTGGAGTTAGAAAAAATTAAAATATCATCCAAATAAATTACCACGAATGTATCTAGGAGATCCCTGAAGATGTCATTCACCAAGTGTTGGAAAGTGGCTGGGGCGGTACTCAGACCAAAAGGCATAACCAGATATTCAAAGTGTCCATAGCGTGACCTGAATGCAGTCTTCCATTCATCCCCAGGTCTAATACGGACTAAGTTATAGGCCCCACGAAGATCTAGTTTAGAAAAAATTTTGGCATGTCGCACTCTCTCCAATAACTCAGGGATTAAAGGCAATGGATAACGGTTTCTAATAGTAACCTTATTGAGTTCCCTATAGTCTACGCATGGTCTCAGGGATCCATCTTTCTTCTTTACAAAGAATATGGGTGCCCCTGCAGGAGATGAAGAGGGGCGTATGAAGCCCTTGGCTAGATTTTCGTCTATGTACTCTTTTAAAGCCTTCAGCTCGGGCCCCGCCAGGGGGTAGATCTTACCAAAAGGTATCTCTGCTCCAGGCAATAATTCAATTGGACAATCATATGGACGGTGAGGAGGAAGCTGGTCAGCGTTCTTCTTGTCACATAAATCCACATAGTCCTGGTATACAGCTGGTAGTTCAGGGACTGACATGGTTCCTTTAGGAACAGAGCAAGCTGAAATTTTTGGACTCATCTGTTTCTCTGGAAAGTGTAATTCCTTGGTCTCCCAGTTAATGGTAGGATTCTGAGCCTGCAGCCATGGTAGCCCTAGAATAATGGGAAAGTGAGGAGAAGAGATAAGCATAAAGGACAGTTTCTCTTGATGATCTTTACCCATAAGAACCTTTAAAGGCTCTGTTTCCTGATCCACTGGTCCAGAGGTCAGCAGGGAGCCATCCACAGTTTCCATCTGTACTGGAGTAGCCTTCTTCACTGAACGTATTCCCTGTTTTAGAGCAAAGGAGACATCCATAAAATTTCCACTTGCACCTGAGTCGATCATAGCAGAGCTAGACACCCAGGCTGAGTCAACCCAGAGTTTGATGGAAAGAAAACAGTGAGAATTGTTTTTCTTACAACTCAGCTGGGACACCGCTGAGGAAACTTGAAAGATGGCAGCATTTACACAGTCAACGTCCTCAGAGGTAACGGAGTTTAAGTCCGAGAAATCAAGATCTGTTGCTGCAGCTCTCTCTGGAGCCTGAGGCTCGGACCTGACAGATCCCCTCTCGCAACACTCACAATGAATGAGTGCTGCAGTAGTCTTGCGAGAACGGCTGGGACAGTTAATAATAAAGTGCCCTGACTTACCACAATAAAAACATAGATTCTCCTTAAAACGATGTTCCTTGCGTGCATCACTAACCCGTCGTAGTAAAGAGTCTACCTGCATGGGTTCAGGTTCAGGTTCCCGTGTAATCCTATTCAAAGGTTCCTTAGCTGGAGAGGAAGGTAGGAAAAGGTTAGTACGATTGCTTTCGAACCATCTCTCTTGCCTGCGTTCAGTTAAACGAGTATCAATACGGATGCAGTAGTTAATAAAGTCACCTAACGCAGTGGGAGGGTCGGCACGAGCAAGTTCATCCTTAATCAGTGGGGATAACCCCTTTCGAAAAATAGATTTTTTGGCGGAATTGTCCCAGGTGGTATCAAGGGCCCATCTCCTGAAATCCAAGGCATATTCAGCTACCGAGTGCTTACCTTGGCGCAAAGCTAACATGGCTGCTTCAGCTGTTGCACCTCGATTGGGGTCATCAAACACCTGCCCCATGGCTGAAATAAAATCATCAAGGTGATTCAAACAATCATCCTCAGTCTCAATCAGAGGGTTTGCCCATATCAAAGCCTTGTTGGTAAGCAACATAATTATAGTAAGCACCTTAGATCGTTCAGTAGGAAATTGTGAAGCATGTGCAGAAAAAAAAGATTACATTGATTAACAAATCCCCTGAATTTTTCACGTTCACCACCAAAACGAAAAGGGGGCAACTTGGGAATCCCAGAACTCGGGGCCACGGCAGGAGCCTGGACTCGCCCCTCCAGAACCTCAATCCTGGCTCGCAAATCCTGGGTAGTCTGTCCAACCACTTGCAAATTGTGATTATTTAGGTCCTGAAGATTTGTAAAACGGGTCTTTATATTCTGCAAATCTGCAAGGATATTATCAGTCACTCCGCAAAGTTCCTTTATGCGGGCCTCCATTTTCCAGATCTTTTAAGACAGGATACTGGAAGAAGAGAGAAAAAAAAAAACAATAGTGTTCACCTGTGGCAACACTGAAGAAAGAAAAAACTTTAAGGGAACTGCTCACCTGGAATGGTTGTGAGAAGTCACAACCACTATCATCACAGAAAGCTCTCAACCAGACATCTGATATCCAGAGTTTCAGCAGACAAAAAGAGAAGAGGAAAAAAAAAAAAAAAAATAGTGTTTACCTGTGATAACACTGCAGAAAAAAAAACTTAAGGGAATTGCTCACCTGGAATGGTTGTGAGAAGTCACAACCACTGTCATCACAGAAAGTACAACCGGACATCCGATATCCACAGTACAGCAGACAAGCCTTTCCAGACCCAGCAGACACTAACGTTTGGCTTCAGAATCTTGTAATGTATGTGGTACAGTTCATATAGCGTCTTGTGCTTGGGTGCGATGAAAATACTTGAGACACAGGTTGATAAAGAAAGTCTTGTATTGCTTCATACAAATTGGCAAAAATAAACACACAGGTTGCAAACACAGAAGCAGGAGACACAGCAGGCCAGAGTAATCTAAGCTCAGCAATAACTCTCCACAACAGATTCAGATCTTCTTCTCTGTTACCGCAAGTCCATGCAAACGTGAGGCTCTCAAGAGCAGAGTTCAGAGTCCACAAGTGCTTCAGAGTTCCTCAGTAGGAATGGCTGGAGTACAAGGTCCAAGGCTTCAGGAGTCAGAACACAGGTTCACTGCAGGCTAGATTCTGAAGCACTGATTGCTCAGCTGTGGCTGTTTAAGAAGCAAACGGAGAGAATCAGGGCGGGAACATGCAAGCTGGAAAACTCCATTTTAACTGAGGGCAAGATAGCTGCAGCAAAACAGAAAGCAAAATGGCCGACGAACAAACTGAGTTTCAGAAACAGATACACAGAACCTTACACATTTTTTTTTAGGGACCACCTCACATTTGAAGTCAGTTTGAGTGGTCTATATGTCTGAAAAGTAGGGCGCATACAGCGTCCTACCTCCAGACGGCCAGAAGCTCAGACAAGCAGTTCTAAGGTAACCCCTACATATTTCAGTGGGGCGCTTTCCATGGCGCTCCCACTATTGCCTTCCTTTACATTTTTGACTTGTTTTTCCACAGCGCATCTCCTCTGCTACTTTTGCAGCCATTAGCGCTCATCCCATTTGCCCAGCGTGGCCGCCTCATAGGTATTTAACACTTCATTTACCCTTATAGACTTGGCATTTCAATATACTTTGTCACTCTCTAGTACTCTTTCTATTTTTTTCTTTCTCATTTTCACAGTTTCCTCTTTTTTGCAAGCTCCATACAGCGCCTTGACCTAGCTAGCTCTAGCCTCCAGCGCTTTTCCCCTATTAGCATTGGATGCCAGTTCCAAGGTATTACCTTTTTCATAGAATACACAGTTTTGGTTTTCTGCCCCTTCCCTCATTACTGTTTTTAACCGTATAATACATTTGCTTTTCAGTCACACATCCTCTGTGGTTTACCGTACCACATCCGTTTTCTCCAAGGTACTTCTTACTAATTTTTGCTTTTCCTCCCTCTTCCTTTTTTCCTTTCCTTCCCCCCCCTCCAACCTCCCCTCTCTAGCTTTATTCTCCTTTCCCTTTCTTTTCTCTTTCCTTCCTTTTCTTTAAAGGAGTGTTCCCTTCTCCCTTTCTTCTGTACTTGGGCTCAGCAATTGTCTTATTACTATTTTTTCACTGCATAGTAAAAAATACTGCTGTTTCATTACAGGCATTGCTCTCCATATACTATATGGCTGGATTTATCACAGTACTTTGACTAGGTGATCTCTATATCCTTTTATGGTATCTGGCTTATTCCTACCTACCTTCTTTAGGTTTTGAAATATCATCAAAAAAAGTTTGTCCTTAACAAAAACTCTTTCATATGTCCACTGAGCACCTTTGGAGGATTGAGCCGTGTGAGACTCTATAATTCTGTATTGACATGTCTTTTTATTTGTATTTTTATTTTATGTTCATTATTTTTCTGTTATGTTGCTATTATGCTTTAATTTCTTTTCTTATGTACTCACAATGTTTATTGTGTTATCTTGATATATTTCAGTTCAAAATCTGTACATAGTGTCTGAAGAAGGCCTTTGTTGTACGGCCGAAAACGTTCATCTTTTATGTACATTACTTTTTTCTTCCACGGATGCAATTAAAAGAAAAAAACCACAGCAACAACCATTTTCGTTTGTTCCATTATTTAATATTTAGAGTGCCAAGTTTTGTTTTGATTCTCACATTTGAAGTCAGTTTGAGTGGTCTATATGTCTGAAAATACCCAAAAATGACACCATTCTAAAAACTGCACCCCTCAAGCTGATCAAAACCACATTCAAGAAGTTTATTAACCCTTCAGGTGCTTCACAGGAGCTGAAGCAACGTGGAAGGAAAAATTGAACATTTAACTTTTTAGTCACAAAAATGATCTTTTGCAAACAATTTTTTTATTTTTACAAGGGTAAAAGGAGAAAATAGACAGACAAAGCTGTTGTGCAATTTCTCCTGAGTACACCAATACCCCATATGTGGGGGAAAACCACTGTCTGGGTGCACGGCAGGGCTCAGAAGGGAAGGAGCGCCGTTTGACTTTTTCAAACCAAAATTGGCTGGAATTGAGATTGGACGCCATGTCGCGTTTGGAGAGCCCCTGATGCGCCTAAACAGTGGAAACCCCCACAAATGACCGCATTTTGGAAACTAGACCCCCTAAGGAACTTATCTAGATCTGTTGTGAGCACTTTGAACCCCCAAGTGTTTCACTAATGTTTATAATGCCTGGGTGTAAAAAAAAAAAAATTCCACAAAAATGATTTTTTAGTCCCCAATTTTTGTTTTTTCCCAAGGAAATTGGACCCCAAAAGTTGATGTCCAATTTGTCCTGAGTACGCTGATACCCCATATGTGGGAAAGAAATACTGTTTGGGAGCACGGCAGGGCTCGAAAAGGAAGTAATGATGTTTTGGGATGCAGACTTTGATGGGTGTCATGTTCAGTTTTCAGAGCCCCTGATGTGCCTAAACAGTGGAAACCCCCCACAAGTGACCCCATTTTGGAAACTAGACCCCCTAAGGAATTTATGTAGATCTGTGGTGAGCACTTTGAAGCCCCAAGTGCTTCACACAAGTTTATAATGCCCGGGCATGAAAATAAAAAATCCTATTTTTTTCCCACAAAAATGATCTTTTAGTCACCAATTTTTTATTTTCCCAAGGGTAACAGGAGAAATTGGACCACAAAGGTTATTGTCCAATTTGTCCTGAGTACGTCGATACCCAATATGTGGGGTCAACCACCGTTTTGGTGCACGGCAGAGCTGAAAGGGAAGGAGCGTCATTTGACTGTTTCAAACCAAAATTGGCTGGAATTGAGATTGGACGCCATGTCACGTTTGGAGAGCCCCTGATATGCCTAAACAGTGGAAACCCCCTACAAGTGACCCCATTTTAGAAACTAAACCCCTAAGGAACTTATCTAGATCTGTTGTGAGCACTTTGAACCCCCAAGTGCTTCACACAAGTTTATAACGTAGAGCCATAAAATTAAAAAATCATATTTTTTCCACAAAAATGATCTTTTCACCCCAATTTTTATTTTACCAAGGGAAAAAAGACCCCAAAAGTTATTGTGCAATTTGTCCTCAGTACGCTGATACCCCATTAGTGGGGGTAAACCACTGTTTAGGTACATGGCAGAGCTTGGAAGGGAAGGAGCGCCGTTTGACTTTTCAAAGCAGAATTGCTTGGATGCCATGTCGCGTTTGGAGAGCCTCTGATGTGCCTAAACAGTGGAAACCCCCCACAAATGACACCATTTTGGAAACTAGACCCCTCAAGGAACTTATCTAGATGTGTGGTGAGAACTTTGAACCCCCAGGTGTTTCACTAAAGTTTATAACGTCCGAGCGTGAAAATATAAAAATCATATTTTTTCCACAAACATGATTTTTAGTCCCCAATTTTTTATTTTTCCAAAGGTAACAGGAGAAATTGGACCCCAAAAGTTGTTTTCCAATTTGTCCTGAGTACGCTGATACCCCATATGTGGGAGAAAACTACTGTGTGAGCACATGTCGGGGCTCGGAAGAGAAGTAGTGACGTTTTGTAATGCAGACTTTGATGAATGGTCTGCCGGTGTCATGTTGTGTTTGGAGAGCCCCTGATGCCTAAACAGTGGAAACCCCCCACAAGTGACCCCATTTTGGAAACTAGACCCCCAAAGGAACTTATCTAGATGTGTGGTGGTCACTTTGAACCCCCAAGTGCTTCACAAATGTTTAGAACGCAGAGCAGTGAACATAAAAAATCATTTTTTTTCCTCAAAAAATGATTTTTTAGCCCGCATTTTTTATTTTCACAAGGGTAACAGGAGAACTTGGACCCCAAAAGCTGTTGTCCAGTTTGTCCTTAGTACGTTGGTACCCCATATGTGGGGTGGAACCACTGTTTGGGCACACGTCGGGGCTCGGAAGGGAAGTAGTGACGTTTTGAAATGCAGACTTTGATGGAATGATCAGCTGCGTCATGTTACGTTTGCAGAGCCCCTGATGTGCCTAAACAGTGGAAACCCCCCACAAGTGACCCCATTTGGGAAACTAGACCCCCAAAGGAACTTATCTAGATGTGTGGTGAGCACTTTGAACCCCCAAGTGCTTCACAGAAGTTTTTAACGTAGAGCCGTGAAAATAAAAAATCATTTTTTTTTCTCAAAAAATGATTTTTTAGCCCACTTTTTTATTTTACCAAGGGTAACAGGAGAAATTGGACCCCAAAAGTTGTTGTCCGGTTTGTCCTGAGTACGCTGATACCCCATATGTTGGGGTAAACCACTGTTTGGGCACACTTCGGGGCTTGGAAGGGAGGGATCACCGTTTGACTTTTTGAACGCAAAATTGGCTGGAATCAATGGTGGCACCATGTCACGTTTGGAGACCCCCTGATGTGCCTAAACCGTGGAAACTCCTCAATTTTAACTCCAACCCTAACCCCAACACACCCCTAACCCTTATTCCAACCCTAACCCCAACACACCCCTAACCCTAATCCCAACCCTAACCCCTACACACCCCTAACCCTAATCCCAACCATAACCCTAACCACAAGCATAACCCTAATCCCAAGCCTAACCCCAACACACCCCTAACCCTAATCTTAACCATAATTCTAACCCGAACCCTAATTCTAACCCGAACCCTCATTCTGACCCTAACCGTAATTGCAAACCTAACCCTAATACCAACCCTAACCCTAATGCTAACCCTAACCCTAGTCCTAACCCTAACCTAACCCTAAGGCTAGGTTCAAATTACGTTTTACCAGCCCGTTCAACACATAGCGTTGACGGGCTGGTCACGGTATAGCATAACGCAATCGCGTTATGCTATACCCACTAGAGCAGATGAATCAGCAGATGATTTATCTGTGCTAGTGGTGACGGAGCCCAGACTCTGCAGCCTGCGTCCGAGGCTCCGTCACTGAATGACGGCACGTCGCGAGCGCATGACTCTTTACGGCATGCGTCGCGATGCACCTGACAATGGGGGTGAATGGCAGCGTTAACGGACTGCGTTACACTGCATTATACCACGGTGTAATGCAATCCGTCTAACGGACTGCCAGAACGTAATGTGAACCCAGCCTAACCCTAACCTAACCCTAATCCTAACCCTAACCTAACTCTAACCCTATCCTAACCCTAATTCTAACCCTAATGGAAAAATAAAAATAAAAATATTTTCTTTATTTTATTATTGTTCCCTACCTATGGGGGTGGGTGATAAAGGGGGGGTATTTACTATTTTTTTTATTTTTATCACTGTGATAGGGTCTATCACAGTGATCAAAATTTACTTTCTATAAATGAATGAATCTGCAGGCCGGCAAATTTGGCGGGCGCATTGCGCATGCGCCTGCCATTTTGGAAGATGGCGGCGCCCATGGACCGGGAAGGAGAGACACCGGGAGGAAGACGGCGACTCCGGCGATACCTGGGGCGGATCGGAGACCTAAGGGGGGATCGGAGACCTGGAAGGGGGATCGGAGGCCTGTGGGGACCGGAATAAAGAGGAGGGGAGCAGATAGTGACGGCGGCAACCGCTGTCACTCGGTGTGGGGGGGGGGTCGGATCTCGGTGTCCAGCCATGGCAGATGCTATTGCAGCATCGGCCATGGCTGGATTGTAATATTTCACCAAATTTCATTGGTGAAATATTACAAATCGCTCTGATTGGCTGTTTCACTTTTAACAGCCAATCAGGGCGATCATAGCCACGTGGGGGTTAAGCCAACCCCCCTGTGGCGAAGGACAAAGGGTCTTGTGCCTGCGGGTCGGGTGACCTTTCAGTGACCCCGGTCACCCGACCCGCAGGAACGGGATTTATAGCATGACGCCTACGTCGGCGTCATGGGTCGGGATGGCACAGGTTTTCAAGAAGCCGACGTAGGCGTCATGGGTCGGTAAGGAGTTAATACCAGTTTATTGAGTGAGGCTGTGCACATCTACTGGGAATGTGGCCAGATGTATGCATACCACATACTCGCAATCACATGACTGCTCAGTCTCGCAGCCGGCATTGGAGAATCTTCGCAGTGCGCACTGTACACAATGTGAGGATTCATAAGCGACTGCAGACTTTTGTGATAAACCTAAACAAACCCTTTAACGTGTGACTGAACTTCTAAAAATCATTTGACATTTTATAGGATATTTCAGAAGTTTTAAGTGGTGGAATTTGGGTGCTGAGATTCCCTTTAATATTTAGAATGAAGAGGCAGACCTCCTCCGCCAATACTGAAGACAAACTGAACACAAGATCTATAAACCTGTCTTCAGTATAGCGACCAGTGTGTGTCTCAGCACCAGGATCCCCACTTATGGCATGACTCAATGACATGTCAAAAATGTTGTAAAAGTTGTAAAAGTGCAGTTACACTTTGTCTCATGAAGACAACCATTTTAGATTGAAGCCAAGCAAACGATAAGATGTTTGCTATGGGTTCAGCTTTATTTAATACATGCGACTACACCAATATCATCAATCCTAAATAATTAAGACAAAAAAGCATATCTAAACCAACACTTAAGAAAATTAGGCTTTTTATAGAAGGCTAAAAGCATCTTTATTGCAGTATATTAAAAAATAAGACAAAAAACATTATATAAGTATGTAAAACAGAGGAATACAAATACAGGAAAAAGCAGTGGGTATATCTGGGTGAAAGTCTAGTACCATACACTGATAGGTATATTTAGAGTCTGTTAGATATTATATTAATACCATACAATAAAGACTGTTATATTGGTACAAAATGTCATGACATATAATGGGCTAAATAATATATAATATAATAATAATAGGATGCTTAATTCATACCATACAGTAAAGACATATTATCATATTGGTACATGTAATGAGCTAAATAGTAAGAAGCTCATGTAGTAATAGGCTTAATCAATGTAAAAATTCCTGATAATTTTTTTTACAATTACACCTTACACCCATATAGGTAATATAGGACTGAAATATGGCACACATGAACATGTGGATGTTACCTAAGGGAGAATGGTGCAAGAAACTGTGAGACTTTAAGGCTGGCGGCGTTCCCCTCACACCCAACGAGCGCCGTTCCGGAAGAAGCAATGTTTAGGTAACATCCACATTTATATGTTCTTGATTTGCATACCTTGGAGGATGGGTGCATGAGGAGAGGGGGAGTCTCTTTGGGGAGGGTTCCGTATTCAGTGTGGCACCAGTGCAATGCATGTTTTGACTGCACTGGCATACTACCATTGGACTTAAGTGAGCTATATGTGGGGATATTGCATTTAATGTCAGTGGTGTGGTTTACTATGTAGCAGCCTTTCGGCAGTTTATTGCAGCTCCAGTGTAAAGCATTATATATCTTCTGATTGCTATGGTTACCACTACCATTTCTGTCGACCCTTTTATCGTCTGATATTTCTCCTGATCTACATCAGCTAGCCTCATCTTCCTCCCCCTCTCCCACCTTTTTGATCTATATATATTAATTTGCTGTGTATCATTTCCATCTCCTTTGGAGGCTTTGCTCTCTGTCTTTTTAATTGTTCTTATACAGTACAGACCAAAAGTTTGGACACACCTTCTCATTTAAAGATTTTTCTGTATTTTCATGACTATGAAAATTGTACATTCACACTGAAGGCAACAAAACTATGAATTAACACATGTGGAATTATATACTTAACAAAAAAGTGTGAAACAACTGAAATTATGTCTTATATTCTAGGTTCTTCAAAGTAGCCACCTTTTGCTTTGATGACTGCTTTGCACACTCTTGGCATTCTCTTGATGAGCTTCAAGAGGTAGTCACTGGAAATGGTCTTCCAACAATTTTGAAGGAGTTCCCAGACATGCTTAGCACTTGTTGCCCCTTTTGCCTTCACTCTGCGGTCCAGCTCACCCCAAACCATCTCGATTGGGTTCAGGTCTGGTGACTGTTGGGGCCAGGTCATCTGGCGTAGCACCCCATCACTCTCCTACTTGGTCAAATAGCCCTTACACAGCCGGGAGGTGTGTTTGGGGTCATTGTCCTGTTGAAAAATAAATGATGGTCCAACTAAACCGATGGAAAAGCATGCCGCTGTAAGATGCTGTGGTAGCCATGCTGGTTCAGTATGCCTTCAGTTTTGAATAAATCCCCAACAGTGTCACCAGCAAAGCACCCCACACCATCACACCTCCTCCTCCATGCTTCACGGTGGGAACCAGGCGTCCATCTGTTCACCTTTTCTGCGTCGCACAGACACGGTGGTTGGAACCAAAGATCTCAAATTTGGACTCATCAGACCAAAGCACAGATTTCCACTGGTCTAATGTGCATTCCTTGTGTTCTTTAGCCCAAACAAGTCTCTTCTGCGTGTTGCCTGTCCTTAGCAGTGGTTTCTTAGCAGCTATTTTACCATGAAGACCTGCTACACAAAGTCTCCTCTTTACAGTTGTTGTAGAGATGTGTCTGCTGCTAGAACTTTGTGTGGCATTGACCTGGTCTCTAATCTGAGCTGCTGTAAACCTGCGATTTCTGAGGCTGGTGACTCGGATAAACTTATCCCCAGAAGCAGAGGTGACTCTTGGTCTTCCTTTCCTGGGGCGGTCCTCATGTGAGCCAGTTTCTTTGTAGCGCTTGATGGTTTTTGCAACTGCACTTGGGGACACTTTCAAAGTTTTCCCAATTTTTCGGACTGACTGACCTTCATTTCTTAAAGTAATGATGGCCACTCGTTTTTCTTTACTTAGCTGCTTTTTTCTTGCCATAATACAAATTCTAACAGTCTATTCAGTAGGACTATAAGCTGTGTATCCACCAGACTTCTGCACAACACATCTGATGGTCCCAACCCCATTTATAATGCCAGAAATCCCACTTATTACACCTGACGGCACACCTGTGAAGTGAAAACCATTTCCGGTGACTACCTCTTGAAGCTCATCAAGAGAATGCCAAGAGTGTGCAAAGCAGTCATCAAAGCAAAAGGTGGATTCTTTGAACCTAGAATATAAGACATATTTTCAGTTGTTTCACACTTTTTTGTTAAGTATATAATTCCACATGTGTTAATTCATAGTTTTGATGCCTTCAGTGTTAATTTACAATTTTCATAGTCATGAAAATACAGAAAAATCTTTAAATGAGAAGGTGTGTCCAAACTTTTGGTCTGTACTGTATATTGATATTTAATAAAATTACTCCTTGTTTTATTATTCGAGTTAGAATCGCTTCTTATCTAATGGTGGTTAGCCATATTAAATTATTTTGGACCATCACTGATATAGTATAATGCACTCCACATAGGCCAATATATAGAATAATGCCCTCCTCATTGGCCTCTAGATATAGTATAATGCACTCCCCATAGGCCTATTGTCACGATCCATTTTTAGATTTGTGGCAGATCTGGTTCCATTGAGTTAAACCTTTTATCCTTTCAGGCTAGTGGGGGTTAAATGTCAGTTTTTCCCCGCTGGCAAGCTGGTGTAATTGCATTGCTGCTGGGTCAGCTTATGTGGGTGGTGACCAGTCCCACCATCCTTTAAAAGGTCACCTGATGCTTCAGCTGACTGTCGGTGTCAGAGCAATCTGCAGTGACCAAGCTGGAGTAAGGAGCTCTCTGGGTGCAGTGGTGCTTCTGCTGAGTTTGCTTATCTGGTGCCTTTATTCTGCTGTGCAGTGCTTTGCAGCAGAGAAAGCTAAGTGTGGTGTTTTTGTTACCTTGTCCCTTTGGTGTCTGCCAATTCCCCCTGTGTTTATTACTTGCAGAGGTGAGGCTAGGGCTCCTTGCCGGCCAGTGCACTAGAAAGGGCAGTTATAGATGACTACTAGGGACGAGGTATCCTGACAGCGGTGGGGGGAAGGACCCGCATAGAGTGTTAGGGGAGTGCAGGGACAGGGTTAGGTTTGAGCTCAGGTGGTGACCATCCCTCATTCCCTATTGGTAGGGCCTTCTCCCCCAATTCCATCCCCGTTGTGTGTTGTGCCATTAGCTGACCGACCATCTGTTGGGTCATGTCACTCCATGATACCTATATATAGTATAATGCACTCCACAGAGGCCTGTATACTATAATGCACTCCCCATAGACCTATATTTAGTATAATGCACTCCTCATAGGCCTCTAGATAGAGTGTAATGCACTCTACATGGGCCTCTATAGAGTATAATGCACTCCCTATAGGCCTCTATATAGTATAATTCACTCCCCATAGTCCTCTATATAGTACAATGCATTCCCCATATGTGTCACAACACAGCAGGCGATTGACCTGCGACTAGGGGCTCCTTTCCTGGCCCTAACACTAGGGGGCACCCTAGCTCACCCTGTTCCCTTCAGATACTTCAGATGGCAAAGACGCCGGGGCCTCCGACCTTGCCTTATTGCCTAAGTTAGTCCGTTGTCTATCCCCTTCCCCCACCCAGGGAAGTGGGGACGCTACTGTGCACTGCAGTACACCAACCCGACAAACAAGGCAACACCGACAAGGGTAAGCTGAAAACTCCACACACACAAAATATTCACTCACATATAATAGAGGAATCCACCAGGGTGTGCAGGAAGGGGAGGAACGTAAAACAGGGAAGGATAAGGAATTGCCAAGCGTACAAACCAAACAACAGTTGCTTTTAACTCCTCCAGCATTCCTTCTCAAACTAACTTCTCTCCCTCCTATTGTCATGCAGCAAGTGCTAACTCTGACAAGGACTAGGTAATAGAGACCAGATTTTATAGGGAAAAGGAGTGGCTAACCGAGCACAGCTGAATACAGGAATTTCCAACATGGCACAACCCAAAAGAAAACACACTTCGATCATAGGTCCCAAATATATAATGTATATTTTATTGATCTCACAGAAAAATAATGGAGAAAAGACAACAATACATAGTTAAAAATTTGTCTATGTTAAAAAAGGGGCAACATTATCCAGGTATAATGGCATACCAATACTGTAAATGGTGCTAATACCGTATATACTCATGTATAAGCCGACCCGTGTATAAGCCGACCCCCCTAATTTTGCCACAAAAAACTGGGAAAACGTATTGACTCGCGTATAAGCCTAGGGTGGAAAATGAGGCAGCTACTGGTACATTACAAAAATAAAAATAGATACCAATAAAAGTAAAATTAATTGAGACATCAGTAGGGTAAAGGTTTTTGAATATCCATATTGAATCAGGAGCCCCATAAAATGCTCCATACAAAATACTCCCCATATGCTGCTCCATAAAGGTTATGCCCCCAGAAGATGATCCATAGAATGGGCCCCATATGGTGCTCCACAGATTATGCCTCCATATGCTGCACAGATTATGCCCCCATATGCTCCACAGATTATGCCCCCATATGCTCCACAGATTATGCCCCCATATGCTTCACAGATTATGCCCCCATATGCTCTATAGATTATGCCCCATAGTATAGGTCACTTATGCTGCCATGCTGCTGCTGCAAAAAAAAATGACATACTCACCTCTCGTCGCTGGGGGCCAGGTGCCGGTGTCCTGAGCAGGCGGTAACACCGGCGCGCTATGGTTGACAGGTGCTGGTGTCACCGCTGGCTCAGGGCCCGGCACCTGCGATATTTACCGATCACCGTTCCACCGCTGCGCGCTGCTCCCTCCTTCCGGGTCCACGGCTGTGAATGCTCAGGCAGAGGGCGCGGTGCGCACTAATGACGTCATCGCGCCCTCTGCCTGATCATAACAGCAAGAGGACGCGAGGACACAGAGGGGAGCAGCAGTGGCACGGGGACAGGTAAATATCGGTATACTCACCCCTCCGCCGGCGCGGTCTCTGCAGCCTCTCCTCTTCTCCTGTTATCTCCGGCAGCTCTTCCTTCCTACAGGGGTCACGTGGTACCGCTCATTAAAGTCATGACTATGTGCATATACATGACTTTAATGAGCGGTACTACGTGACCGCTGCAGGAAGGAGCCGGAGATCGTCAGAAAAGCAGGGGGCTACAGAGACGCGCCGGCGGAGGGGTAAGTATGATCTGAAACCCCCGCTCACCCTCCCCCGCCGACCCCTCGGTATATGACTCGCGTATAAGCCGAGAGGGGGACTTTCAGCCCTAAAAAATGGGCTGAAAATCTCAGCTTATACATGAGTATATACGGTATTAATACTAAAAATTAAGAGTATTAAAGTGCAATGAAATAAACAATAGTGAATAGACAAACGGTATCAGTAATATATATAATAATATATATATATATATATATATATATATAAAGTGCTCAAATAAGAGTAAATAAAGTGCAAGTGCTTAGGAGACACCAGTAGGTGTTAGTATACCAATATGCCACATACAACTAAAATAATATTAATATAGACCAAGGATGTCGACATACGAATAAGGTATGTATATAGACCAGGGATGACAAGGGTAACAAAATAGACACAAAAATATAACCTAAAATGCTTATAGTAACTTACAGAGTACGCAGCTCCCGGTCACCTGGATAGACGCCCTCCCCAACGCGCATTTCAGCACGTTGCCTGACGAAGGCAACGTGCCGAAACGCTCGTTGGGAAGGCGTCTTAGTTGTATGTGGCATATGGTATACTGACACCTACTTGTGTCTCCTAAGCACTTGGACTTTATTTACTCTTATTTGTGCACTTTATCTATTTGTCTATTCAATATTGTTTATGTCATTGCACTTTAATGCTCTTAATTTTTAGTATTAATATTAGCACCATTTACAGTATTGGTATGCCATTATACCTGGATAATGTTGCCCCTTTTTTAACATATACAAATTTTTAACTATGTATTGTTGTCTTTTCTCCATTATTTTTCTGTGAGATCAATAAAATGTACATTATATATTTGGGACCTATGGTCAAAGTGCGTTTTCTTTTGGTTTGTGCTATTTGTATAGTTTTCGACTGTCCTATCTTTACCCGTCTATTTAGTCAGCAAACAATAAATACTATCTGACTCTTGATTTATCTTTACATATTTGTGTTTGCTGGCTACTTTGCTCCTTTGTGTCTGGTTGAATTTCCAACATGGTGGATTAACACCTCTTCTGCTGGAAGCAATAAACATGTTTAAAGCCCCCGTCACACTAAGCGAGATCGCAAGCGAGATCGCTGAAGCGTCACCAATTTTGTGACACAACAGCGACCTATCCAGCGATCTCGCTTAGTGTGACACGCAGCGACGACCAGCCCCCTGCTGGGTATCGCTGATCGTCGTTAAATGTCCTGGACCATTTTTTCATTGTTGGTCTCCCGCTGGCCAGTGCACATCGCTGCATATGACAGCGGTAGACCAACGATCAGCGAGCTGGTATCCGATGTACATATCGGGTAACTAAGCACCGCGCGGCACCTAGTTACCCGATATGTACCCTGGTTACCGGCTCCCATCTTCTGCTGTAGAGCGCTGAGAACCGGTATCTAGGGTACATATCTGGTAAATAGGTGCCACGCGGTGCTTAGTTACCCGATGTGTACATTGGATACCAGCGTGCTCGCTGGTCCTGATCGCTGGTGAGTCTGCCCATGTGACAGCTCACCAGCGATCAGCTAACGATGTCTCAGCGATCCCATCCACGTTGTATCGTTGGTGGGATCGCTGGGACATTGAAGAGTGTGACGGGACCCTAATAAACTGGAAAAGTGTTTCTTCTCAGCGGTGGAGTAGGAGCAACCAGACGCTATGGTCTTCTGGCTCCACTCCGTTGCGGTAACCCCGTGACAATATACCTATGCTTAGTCTAATGCACTCCCCATAGGCATTCATGCAGAATAATGCACTCCCCATCTGCCTATATATAGTATAATGCACTCCCCATAGGCCTCCATACAGTATAATGTAGTCCCCTTATACCTATATATAGTAAAATGCACTCCCCATAGACCTCTATATAGTATAATGCACTCCCCTTATGCCTACGGTATATATAGTATAATGCACGTCAATACAGTTAACAGCAGCATAGCTCCTCAAAGCAAGGGCCCCCTTTGACCCCCCGGTAGCTATGCTGCTGCTCATGCTCATCGAATGCTGTTTTGTACAGAAAAGTACTAATGCTCCTATTCTAGTGACTTTGGTCTTTGCTGTATATGTGTATGTCTCCTGATTCTCTCATATTTCCTATCAATCCTACAGAAAAAAAAATTGTGGTATGATCAACCTGAAGTTCAATTGGATGTTGTATTATCGAAATAGCGCTCTGTACATATGTACATGTACAGTTTAGGACTAGGGAGCAGTGTAATCTCCATGCACGGCCATACAGGCTGCATGTATATGTGTTTAATTCTGCTACACAAACTACACATCATGAGATTTGCAGAAATTGTTGAATTCTACATACAATTTAGATTACAAAGTAACACAATAATCTTAATCACAAATTCATGCATTTTCTGAAAGCTTTATTTATTCCTTTGTTAATTTGTGTCGCAGTCCACTGTAGGTGTCATTCCCAAAGGTTGTACATTTACAAAATTGATGCTTTCTTTATTAACTTGAATGGGGCTTGCAACATCTCAGCCAAATTAGTTAAACTGGGGCCTGATTGTCTGGCTCCCTCTTCAGGAATAGTTTGCATTCCAATCGTCCGTATGTATCGTATTTCCTGTTGAGTTTGCGTTGTTACACTTGCCGTTTCTATTGGTCTCTGCTCAGTTTCAGTTTGGACTGCAGTATCGTTGAGACATAGGTGGCTCTTTCTTGGCACCGATGGCATTGAAAAACGGCGGAAAGTTCGGGAGGGATGAGCTGCTTCAAGATTTAGCCTTTCTAAGGCTCGTTTCTCATAATATTCATGAGTAGTTGATCCATGACACAGTAGATATAGGTGTAAACATATATAATATCCTAACACTGGTGCTATTAAGAAACAAAGGATGCCATTAATGAAAGATATAATGAGAATCCCAATAGCAAGTGTTTCAGGTAACATAAGCCAGCTGTTAGATGAGTTCATCTTCACCCATGGCTCGTGGCAGTAGATGGAGTACACAAACAGAGAGATGATGCCCAGGTATGTTGTTCCTAAGAAAGCTGTCACAATGGAATTATAGTAAAACCAAATATTTTTCCCTCCTAGACAGGTATTAAAAATTCGGGAATGGTGATCGAAGTTAAAGACATCTTTTCCACAAATGTTACAAAATCGAATCTTTTCTTTATAAAATGTCACAGGTATTATGTGGCAGTGTATCTTCTTTGGTTTAGTTTCCTTGGCCTCCTTTACATTGACCGCATCCTTAGGATCTACACAAGATGAGTCAGTAGAAATTGTAAGGGTGTGGAAAACAAAATGGAGAGAGAATAAGATGCCTAGAATTCCATTACTGGCAAATTGCCAGGAGCATGGCAGTATGGGAATTATAAAGCCAAAAGCCGTGATACCAAAATATAAGTATAGAACCCAACTGGCAATTTGGAAGGGATGCCATGGCCACTCTAGTCCATCGTTACGCTTTCTGCGTTGGTGATCCACTTTGGAAGTTGGCATTTCTTATGTGTCAATGTTTCTTGGAATTTGCTGAAGAAAACGGCATCCTTACACTTCACACATAATGCTCGGCTGTAAAACACATCTGTCTTGTATAGATGAAGCAGAATTTCTGGGAACTGTCACATGACTAATAGCACATCCTATTGTGAGGTCACAGGATTCCGGAATGTGGGATGGAATCTAATGAAACCTTCCTACCTGTGTATTGCACCATACAGCAGCCACTATTAGTCTATAATGGGGTGGTGTATATAGATCTGCTGTATATTCCTCACTAGATATAATAACATGACATCTGGTTTTAAGCAGACCTTGCTCCCTCCAATATGCAAACACTATTACATCAGTCCTGCATACACCTCTGTGCAAGAGCTCTCAAAAAAATTAGAATAAATGAATGCAATGATATAATATGCAGTTATTGTTTTCACAGTCCCCCCATAAATATTCAGTGAGGCTGAGGTCAGGTGAAATCCGTAGAATTCAGCACTCATTGGAAAGCTTTGACCCGTGTCTTATGTTAGAGTTGTCATCAGCTTCAAGTCAATTGGTCCCAAGTCTCCAACTCAGGAATGCAAAAATACCCATAGACTTGACCCACCATCATGTTTTAGTCTTCTGTAATATTAATCTTTCTAGTTCTGCCATAATTCTCAGCATTATTAAGTAGGCCTTTTTTTTTAATCGATTCACAGTGAAATATTCATATAACTAAACCCATGCCATAGAGCTGACCTAGGGAGGTTCCGTGGAAGGGACCAATCATTCCATAAGGGTATAATATGGCTCTGCCCTCATCAGTAGGTGAGCAGGACTGGTGACGTCCTATCTACCGATATCAGACGGTTAGAGTGCGCGAGCGGCAGGTATCGCGTAAATGGCCAAATCATTGTTTAATTATATAATTTAAAGGTATCAAATCATATTTTCAACTAATTAGATCACCGATTTGTCCAGAATGTCCATGTGTCAAATCAGCTGAATTAAACAGTCCCAGCGTTGATTGACATTTTAAGAAATCTCATCCGCTACAGATGAGTCGGACCACCATCGATCTGCTACTGATCACCTATCCTGTGATTGGGTCATCAAATACCACTGTCTGAACAACCCCTTTAAGAAAATCTGACCGTTTATGTCACAATATGGAAGTGTGAGTAGTTAACTAAAAACAAAAAGTTTTTGACTTCAGTTTACTTTTAAGAACTTTTCTTTTTATTTCATTTCTATCAGTCCTAAAATTTCTTATTTACTTAATATTTAATTGAAAAATAAAAATTGGTCTCATATGCACACTATGGGCCCGATTCATCACGACCGGAGTTGTAAACACCAATTTCTATGAGGAGATGTGCTGGAGTCCGACGCGCCTGATTCATGAACAGTCGGACGTGTGACGTGCACCTCAGTGTGTGCTTCACCAGAAATCTTACTCTAGTCCCTACTAGAGTAAGATTTGTGGTGTAGCGAACACTGCCTCTCATCGTGATTTTTGACAAGCATTGGTTGCCACGTCAGTCTTGCCCCAACTCGGCCCACTTTATCAGAGCTGGGCAAAAATGGCGTGAAAACACCAAAATTCACCAAATTTTAGCACAGTCTGAAGTTAGGCCAAAAATATGCAACTCTTTACAGCTTTTTATGCCAGAAATTGGAGTAAAAGCTTTGATGAATTGGGCCCTCTGTGTGCAATATATATATAGATATATATATATATATTTATATACATTGTGAGACAGTGAAGGGGTGTGTGCTGGACGGCGTGTATATCTCGCCCAGGTTTCTTAGCTGGGGCGCATAAAATAGGTTGTCAGTGCGGTGTTCATTCCATTCCTATCTGGGACAGGTTTTCAGTGCAACCCGGAGTGAACACAGCTGCTTAATTAGGCAGCCATAAATACCTGCTTGAGAAGTTCAGAGGGGGCTCTATCTCTCAGTCTGGATCTGACTTCAGACGCCATTGGAGCCTCATGTGAGCTGCACGCTGGTAACTACTGAACATATGTGTTGTTTTGGGCACAGGCTATTAGAGTCTGGACCCGGATAGAAAGGGTAATCTATCTAAGTGTAATTAGTGGCGGGACACGCCTAGGCTTTATGTTTATGATTTTGTTTTAATTTATGTTCTGTTTGCTGTGGACTTTAATAAAACTGGTTGCGGCCAGTTTTTAACAGAACCACTGACTGTGAATGGTCTCTTTATGACACTCCGTCTCCCCAAGACGGCGATCCCAGAGCTAAATCCCTGAAAAGCTTACAACATATATAGATGACTCGTATATATATCTATATATCTTTATATACCGTAGATATATCTATATATATCTATATATAGATAAATAAATATATCTATATATCGATATACATATATATCTACTATATAATCGTCTAATTCTGTCTGTCTGTAACGGAAATCCCGCGTCACTGATTGGTCGCGACCTCTCTGCTCAGCTGCCTACGGATTGGATGTGGGTGTGGCTGGGGGAGTGGTGTGGGCACGCCCCTTGGATACCCGACCGCGGCCTTAGCAACGTCACAGGGACTGTCACAGAACCTGTGCTAGAGAGCAGTTCTATGAGCAATAACATTTAATGATAATGTATATGTTTTACCCGGAAAATCCTGTGTATTCATTGCATTATTCTTAAATCTTCATAAATAAACTGCATACATATTCTAGAATACCCGATGCATTAGAATCAGGCCACCATCTAGTATATATATATATGTATATAAATAAATCTTAAATAAACTGCAATTCACTTTAACATGAAAGGGAGGTAATTAGCCTCTATGGCTGTTAATAAATATATGATTTATTAAAATGAAATATAGCAAAAAATATAGTTAAATATCTTTTTTTTATTTTAATAAATTCTTTATCTATTAAATTTAACAGCCAGGGAGGCTAATTACAGTATGTAATCTTTGTCCTGTCATGTGTAAATGAACTGCAGATGATTTCAGATGTAACCTTGATTCATCTATGCTAATAAACATAGCCATCTGAGCATGAAAATTGAGCACATTAAAATAACACATCCAAAAGGAATCTCTATTTCGCCTTTTGTGTTTTTCAAGAGTGAAATGCTCCAGTAACCACCCACTGTAAAACATTTAATAATAACGGTGGAAAATAATTCTTTTAATGTAGACTGTTATCACTGTTTCATGTAATAATTGCCCAAATCCACCGAGACCGGCCAATGCATGCGAACGTCAGGCAGATGGCAGTGATAAAGTGCTCAGAGTATAGCGCTGCTGATCATACTGAATCTGCCAATCAAAAAGCACTTGGGAAAGAAATGAGCTGCATCTGTGTTTTAATTACTCCAGCACAGTCATCCAGTGGAAATGCCAGAGTTGCTCATTTTTATGCAGTACGGCAGGAAACACATGCTTCTCCAACAGTTTATTTTATGATATACGGTGAAGCCTTCAAATAAATTGAAACAAAGGAAGCATGCAGTTTACCGCCGGAGCTTTCACTGATGCAAGTACTGCTATATTTTCTGATGACAGCGACATAATGTCTTATACAAGAAATAGCTTTTGCACTATATTTCATCCAGACCTAAAGTCATAAACAGTTTTTTTCTTGGATTTAGAATATGAGTAAGAAACTAACGCCACTTTGCTTCATTCCCAGGAACTACGCAGCATCAGTTGACAAGTAGGTTATTTATTCATTCTTTCACTCCATTTATATAACTATCATAATCTCAGGACTTGTTCAAGCTTTTTATTTTGGTCCTGACAAGTTACCTATACAAAAGGTGGAAGACACCTGGGATTTGGCCTATAGCACATTAGAATAATGGGCATTGCCTAATTGTTGTATCGGGAGTGCTGGGACCACTGTGCCATGGTCCGAGGAGAGCCTGGAGGGGCGTGAATAGGTGAGCACCGGACTCTTCACGAGAGAGGTGGGGTTAGGCTTGACTCCCGATGGACTCCAGGTGCTACTCCAGGACAGACCTCAACACATAGCAGCTGACCACCAAGGGACAGGTAGCTGGAGCGGCCCAGTAGAAGAATATGGATAGATATGTATGTAAGTAGGTGCAGAATTTCTGGAAGGTCTAATCTATTATCGCGTTTCCTCTTCCATAAGGAAATTCAGGTATCTTCCTCTACTGAGCTAACGTTACTAAATCATATGTTCAGTATCTCAAGGGGACACTTACAGGTACAGTCAGCCCTCGGGACGGCTGTAATAAGGCACGCGGTGATCGCATGTGACACATTGCTATAAATATCATGGATTTTTACAATATGAAAAATGTGCATCAAATTGTAAAAATTACTTCAACATCTACAAGCTTACCTGTACTTAGCAGTAATGTGCCAAGGGCCCAAAACATGCAGAAAACTACATAGTTGTATTTCAAATGACCACGTTTTTAGACCCATGGGTTGTACAGGTAAAACACTTTGTACTAACCACATGGTGAAAAGCCAGGCAAAAGACAAATGTAATCTTCAGTATTTGCGTGTGGTTTTGCTGTGTGGAGGTAGACATAAAAGCTCAAAAGAAAAAGTGAAAGGGGTAATTTCATCAATGCATTTATTCCAGTTATGACTCTTATTTAAAGTGAATCTGTTACTAGTTCTTTGCTACCTAATCTGAGAGCAGCATGATGTAGAGTCAGAGACCCTGATTCCAGTGATATATCACTTAGTAGGCTGCTTCCTGTAGTTTTAATAAAATCACTATTTTCTCAGCAGGAGATTCTGACTAGAGAACTAGTAAACTTGCTGCCATGTACTCCTTCATATTCATGAGTTTTGTATAATTCCCCACCACCACGGATTGGCAGTTTTCTGCCTATGCACAGTGTACACAGAGACCTGCCAATTACTGGTTTGGGTGGGGTTATTCAGGAATCAGCATTCAGAGTACTGCTAGATCTGCAGAAGAGAAACAGTGATTTTATGAAAACTGCACTGAGCAGCGCAGAAAGTGATACATCACTGGAGTCTGGGTCTCCGCCACAACATTATGCTGGTGTAGTGACAGATTCCCTTATAGCCAAAACTACCCACTGATCACATAACCACTATAAGTCTGACTTCTCTGATAATGGAGTGTTTATAACGTGGATAACCGCAGGCTGCTTTTATTTCCCCTGCATGGAGGAGATAGATGAGTCAGAGCTTTAGGCCGGGGTCAGACTTGCGAGAAACTGGCACAAGTCTCGTGCGAGTCTCTCGCATCAGCACCTGGCGCTGCCGCCGGCACTCGGACCGGAGCTTGCTGCATGTATTTCTATGTAGCTGCATGCTCCGGTCCAATTGCAGGCGGAAGTGTCGGGTGCTGATGCGAGAGACTCGCACGAGACTTGTGCCAGTTTCTCACAAGTGTGACACCGGCCTAACTGTCAAATATTCGCTATGGCTAAAAGAGGGGGATTTGACTAAAGGAACCACCATCTTTGAAGTTCATTTACTCTATAGAGCGGTCATGCATCTTGTTTGTAAATTCTATTAGGACAACTGAATGGAAACGATTCCCAACGGATACTCTTTTGCTACGTCCACATCTCATAGATTTGTGGTGGAATCTTCAATGGTGTAAATGCAGCTTCCCTGTAGAAAAATCTGAATGTGTTACATGATGATATTGCTACAAATTTTCCACAGATTTTACCCTTTGTATTGAAAGCTATGATAAATTTCCTGGAAAGAATTGATTTTAAAATCTGCAACGAATTCAGACACAGAAATGTTCTACCACAAGTAGATGAGATTTATTGACATTTCTACTGCTTAACCAGTACTGTACTGCATCACCCGGTGGATTTTCCACTGAAAATCCACAGCAAATATTCTGCATGAGAACATACCCATAGCCTCCAAAGAATTTATTCAATACCTTTAATATCTTGTTAGTCCATCTAGGTTCGGAAACTTCCGTCTTCCAGATAAGGGACATAAACATTAATACCAAAAGAATTTTTGGCCATATCAACTAGATAAAGAGTTTTATGAGCATAATGGTGTCTTTGTCTCACATACTGGCCATGCATGTCTGACAGAGACTTGTGTGACCACAAACAATGAAGGGTCGATTTATCAAAGCATTTACATCAGAAAATTGGCATAAAATGCTTTGAAAAGTTACATTTTTATGCAATACTTCTTGCGTTTTCGCACTAGTTTGAAGCAATTCTGCCAAAATGGGCGGAGTTAGGACAGGATGTGGCGTGACTTCGTCCACCCATTAAATTCTTTTGAAAATTATGGCATGGCATGGTGCATGGAGTTGCAAGCCATAGAGAAAATGCACCGAATTCATCAAGTGACTTGTGCTTCCTTATGGAGATGAGCGGCTTGATCTGCGGAGGATCAAGATTGAGTTAAACTTCCTGTTTCACACAAATTTGAACATTTTGAGATTCGATTCAGGTACACAATAACAAAAACAACTTGCCCAACAACATTTACCACACTGCTGAAGCATCAGTTAGTGGACTAATATCATTTTTCATGGCCACACAGGCCTCCTCATAATGACCTGCAGCTATGACATCTAGCGGATTATCATACCTTGTACAGTGGTGGTCAGTACCTGGGGGATCAGCAGTTCTCATCGAGCACAATTTGTAAGGAGAGTCATTGGCTAAGTCATTGGGTAAGCCTCTCTTACCTTAAGATTTTAAGCTGTTATGGTCAGAGAGGTCATCTTTCTTTCCAATTGAGTGTAAGCTCTTATGGTCAGCAGGGTCTTTTCTCATAATTAAAAGCATTCTTCTACTGAGATTCACATGAATTTATTCACCACAAATCCATTTATTAGAGAAAATTTGGCAAAGTAGTTGAATTTCCAACGATCTGCCCATCTCTCTTCTTAATGAATTTAACACATCGTTCTCCTGCAAGCCCTTTATAACTGGCATGTGCAACTCTAGTCCTAATTAATCGGCCTCTGAGTTTATTAAGGGCCCGTCTCACACAACAATCTCGCTAGCGAGATCGCTGCTGAGTCACTAGTTTTGTGACGCAGCAGCGATGTCCCCAGCGATATCGCTGTGTGTGACATTCAGCGACGATCAGCCCCCCTGCCAGGTATCGCTGATCGTCGCTGAAATGTCAGGACATTTTTTTGATCGCTGGTCTCCCGCTGACAGGCACGCATCGCTGCGTGTGACAGGCGGGAGACCAGCGATCCGCTGGTAACCAAGGTACACAGCGGGTTTCCAGGCGCGGGGCAGTGCCTAGAAACCCGCTGTGTACCTTGGATACAGCTCCCTGAAGCAGGGAGCTGGTAACCAAGGTACATAGCGGGTTTCCTGGCACTGCGCAGCGCCTGGAAACCCGATGTGTACCTTGGTTACCAGCTCCCTGCATCAGGGCGCTGGTATCCAAGGTACACTGTGGGTTACTAAGCGATGTTTACCCGCAGTGTCGCTTGTACTGATCGCTGCCTGAGCTGCCTGTTTGGCAGCTCAGCAGCGATAATGTAGCGATACACCAGCGATCCTGATCGTTGTCAGGATCGTTGGTGTATCGCTATGTGAGACCCAGCCTTTAGAGTGAATCTGTTTTAGTGGATATCTGTAGTGAGAAAACCCCTTATTTGTACAACTGTTTGATGGATTAGTCTGCTGTCATGCTGTGACAGTCTTAAGTAAAGGGTATGCCACACTAAACAACATCGCTAACGGGATCGCTAAAAAACGTCACTATTTAGCGATCCCGTTAGCGATGTTGTTGTGTGCGGCAGCTGCCAGCGACGAGCTTCCTGCTGTGATCTCGCTCGTCGCTGGAATCGTTCCGGACCCTATTTTATCGCCGGCGCTCCCGCTGGGTAAGTATAATCGCTAAGTGTAGCACCTTTTCTTAGCGATTTAGCGGTACTTTTGTACCGCTAAAGACGTTAAGGAGATCGCTAACCACGATAGCGTCCTTAATGACATCGCTAAGTTAGGTAGCTACTAGCGATATAGAAACAATCCCGCTAGCGATCTCATTAGTATGCGACGCTAACGAGATCGCTAGCGGGATTGTGTAGTGTGGCAGTACCTTAAGGGAGAGGTGCCTAAGACTGTCCCTGGAACTGAGACCATATCTATCCCTGTCTCAGGAGTACTCTTGAAGGTAGAGAGGCTCAGGTCTCTGACCTTACTATGCTCCTGTTAAACCCTAATCTGACTCCTTTCCACCCCATGAGGCATGGGACAGAAATAGAAGGTAAACAAAACACAAAGACAAAACAGAAATAACAGAAAACCACTATTATACAAATGTACTCACCAAAAATAGGGAGGAGGATAGGGACAGGGAGGAATTAACTAAATAGGAATAGAGACCAGGAGGTAAACACTCACGTACTACAGCAAACAACAGATCACTACAGCTACTATTCCAACTCCAACTACTCAGCTTGGCACCTAGCCCAGGAAGGAGAATCTTTCACCAGGAAGGAAGAAATGCCAAGAGCCAGTATACAGTCATGGCCAAAAGTTTTGAGAATGACACAAATATTAATTTTTACAAAGTCTACTGCTTCACTTTTTCTAATGGCAATTTGCATATACTCCAGAATGTTATAAAGAGTGATCAGCTTAACAGCAATTACTTGCAAAGTCAATATTTGGCTAGAAAATGAACTTTATCCCCCAAAACACATTTCAACATCATTGCAGCACTGCCTTAAAAGGACCAGCTAACCTCTTTTCAGTGATTGCTCCATTAACACAGGTGTGGGTGTTGATGAGGACATGGCTGGAGATCAATCTGTCATGATTAAGTAAGAATGACACCACTGGACACTTTAAAAGGAGACTGGTGCTTGGCATCATTGTTTCTCTTCTGTTAACCATGGTTATCTCTAAAGAAACACGTGCAGTCATCATTGCAATGCACAAAAATGGCCTAACAGGGAAGAGTATCGCAGCTAGAAAGATTGCACCTCAGTCAACAATCTATCGCATCATCAAGAACTTCAAGGAGAGAGGTTCCATTGTTGCCAAAAAGGCTTCAGGGCGCCCAAGAAAGACCAGCAAGCGCCAGGACCGTCTCTTAAAAGTGTTTCAGCTGCGGGATCGGGCTACCAGCAGTGCAGAGCTTGCTCAGGAATGGCAGCAGGCAGGTGTGAGTGCATCTGCACGCACTGTGAGGCGGAGACTCTTGGAGCAAGGCCTGGTCTCAAGGAGGGTAGCAAAGAAGCCACTTCTCTCCAGAAAAAACATCATGGACAGACTGATATTCTGCAAAAGGTACAGGCAGTGGACTGCTGAGGACTGGGGTAAAGTTATTTTCTCTGATGAATCCCCTTTTCGATTGTTTGGGACATCAGGAAAACGCCTCATTCGGAGAAGACAACGTGAGCGCTACCACCAGTCTTGTCTCATGCCAACTGTTAAGCATCCTGAAACCATTCATGTGTGGGGTTGCTTCTCAGCCAAGGGAATTGGCTCTCTCACAGTCTTGCCTAAAAACACAGCCATGAATAAAGAATGGTACCAGAATGTCCTCCAAGAGCAACTTCTCCCAATCCTCCAAGAGCAGTTTGGCGATCAACAATGCCTTTTCCAGCATGATGGAGCACCTTGCCATAAAGCAAAGGTGATAACTTAATGGCTCAGGGAACAAAACATAGAGATTTTGGGTTCATGGCCTGGAAACTCCCCAGATCTTAATCCCATTGAGAACTTGTGGTCAATCATCAAGAGACGGGTGGACAAACAAAAACCTAAAAATTCTGTCAAAATGAAAGCATTGATTGTGCAAGAATGGACTGCTATCAGTCAGGATTTGGTCCAGAAGTTGATTGAGAGCATGCCAGGGAGAATTGCAGAGGTCCTGAAGAAGAAGGGTCAACACTGCAAATATTGACTTGCTGCATTAACTCATTCTAACTGTCAATATAAGCTTTTGTTACTCATATGTTTGCAATTATTATATTTCTGTCTGTGATAAAAACATCTGTCAAACACACATAAAAACCAGAGAGCTGCAGATCATGTGAAAATATAATATTTGTGTCATTCTCAAAACTTTTGGCCATGACTGTATATAGAGGGGGTAAATGATAAGCAGTTGCTTCTGAGAACAACCAGGCTATATGGTCTCAGCCAGCATGGAAAGAGTCCTTAACCATTTCAGCTCTGTAGGAAAAGAAAATCCATTTAAAATAGGTCATGAATAACACCATCTCTAAAGAGGACTGCGATTCATACCCGACCTGACCTTCTAACTCCAGGTTTTCCAGGGGGGTGTGATGCCTTCATGATAGCACCCTCCCTTCTACGAAGAGTCACTTGACCCTCGAGACCGGGTTTATCCGGAAGGGACACATGGAAGAACCAAATTAGCTTACTGGCATTAACATCAGATGCCAGTATCCACATCCTCTCCTCAGGACCATAGGCCCTTCCAGTGAACCATATGGGAATCCACAATTCTTGCCACCTGGAACTCCAAATTACCAAAAACAATCACCGGCAGCAAAGGTGATGGCTCCACATATTTTTTGTGCAGTGACCTGTGGAAAACGTGGATTTTGAGCATTAGAGGAAGCTCAAGATGAAAAGTGACTGGGTTAATTACAGCGACCACCTTGTAAGGACCAATAAACCAAGACCTAATTTCCAGGAGGGAGTTTTTAATTTAATATTTCTGGTACACAGCCATAGCAAATCATTCACACCAAGGTCTGGACCTGACAACCGTTTCTCATCCACCATGCGCTTGTATCTGTCCCCCATGATTTTTAAATTGTTCTGGATGTCTTGCCATACAGATGAGTGTGATGAAGAAAATTTCTCATCCCAGGAATCCCCGAAGACCCCTCTTTACTGAAGGTACAGAACTGCGGATGGAAGCCATATGCACCAAAAAAAGGTGACTTATCAGTGGACTTACAGCGACAATTGTTCAAAGCAAACTCAGCTAATGGTAAAAAAAGATGCCCAAGCTCCTTTTATTATATGACACAAAACACCTGAGGTATGTCTCCAAATTCTGATTTAAATGTTTAGTCTGACTGTTAGTTTGAGGATGGAACACCGAAGAAAATGAAAGATGTTTCCCCAGACGAGAACAAAATACCCTCCAGAATTTAGATACAAATTGGGTCCCCCAATCTGACACCACATTGGAGGGAACCCCGTTAAGCTTTACTATCTCGGTGACAAACACCTCAGTCAAGATCTTAGCGTTAGGAAGTGCAGGTAAAGCAATGAAGTGCAGTATTTTATTCAACTTATCCACCACAACTAAGATAACAGTATTACCAAAGGAGTAAGGAAGATCCGAGGTAAAATCCATGGATAGATGTGTCCATAGCCGGTCAGGGATGGTTAATGGTAGATGAGCTCCATCCGGCCAAGTATGAGAAACTTGCACAGACATTACAGGAGGACACAAAGTCGACTACATCCCAATTCAACCTTGGCCACCAAAAATGACGAGAAAGTAGGTCCAAGGATGCTTTACTGCCTAGATGAGCAGCCAGAGCAGAGCTATGATGTGTCCCTAAAACTTTGATCCACAGATGAAATCGTACAAACAATTTCCATCAAGGGCAAGCTGCAGTGTACCCCTGAGCCTTCACTACCTCTCCCTACAGCTCTGAACACATGGCGGAGATGACCACCCCTTCTTGTACAATTGGGACAAAGTCATTGTAACTACCACTCCCAGGGAAGCTCCGAGATAAAGCATCATCTTTAACGTTCTTAATTCCAGGATGGTGGAAATAAATAAAATTAAACCTGGTAAAAAATAAAAAATAGAGACCATCTAGCTTGTCTAGGATTAAGATGTTTAGCAGATTCGAGGTATAATAGATTTTTTTGATCAGTAATGACAGTGACAGGGTGGAGTGCCCCTCTCAAAAGCCAACTCGATGGCCAAAAGGTCTCTATTTCCAGCAACATAGTTCCTTTCAGCCAACGACAATTTTTTAGAGAAAAAACGTACAAAGATGGCACTTAAAAGGGGACAACCCTTGAGACAACATCCCTGACCCCTACCTCAGATGCATCAACCTCAACAATAAAAGATTGGGAAACATCGGGCTGAATGAGTACAGGAACAGTAGAAAAACACTTCTTAAAGAAGAGAACGCCTGATGGGCACAGTCAGAGAACCTCGAGAAGTCCATACCTTTCTTTGTGATGTCAGTGAGGGGTTTGACAATAGACGATAAGTTTTTAATAAACTTCAATAATAGTTAGGAAACCCCCAAAAAAGTTGCTGTGCTTTCATATTTTCTGGCAGGTCCCATTCCAGAACTGCACAAACCTTATCCATCCGAAAATCTGCTGCAGACACTAGGAAACCAACGAAATTAACCTCTTGTACGGCAAATACACATTTTTCTAATTTGGAGTACAGTTTATTATCCTGCAGAACCTGTAACACCTGCCTGACATGTACCTGATGTGGCTTGAGATCAGGTGAGTATATTAAAATATTGTCCAGATACACCACAACAAATCTACCCACAAGGGATGAAAAATGTCATTAACAAAATGTTGGAACACGGCAGGAGCATTAGTCAAACCACAGGGAATGGCAAGGTTTTCATTATGCCCTTCAGAAGAGATAAAGGCCGTCTTCCACTTAAGGGTATGCCACACTGAACAATATCGCTAACGGGATCGCTAAAAAACGTCACTATTTAGCGATCCCGTTAGCGATATTGTTCAGTGCGGCAGCTTCCAGCGACGAGCTTCCTGCTGTGATCTCGCTCGTCGCTGGAATCGCTCCGGACCCTATTTCATCGCTGGCGCTCCCGCTGGGTAAGTATCTAATCGCTGTGTGGCACCTTTTCTTAGCGATTTAGCGGTACTTTTGTACCGCTAAAGTCGTTAAGAAGATCGCTAACGGCGATAGCGTCGTTAACTATATCGCTAAATGTGGCTGCATTTAGCGATATAGAAACGATCCCGCTAGCGATCTCATTAGTATGCAACGCTAACGAGATCGCTAGCGGGATAGCTTAGTGTGGCAGTACCTTTATTCCCCTGCTTGATCCTGATCAGATTATAGGCTCCCCTGAGGTCCAACTTAGAGAACCATTTTGCCCCAACAATCTGACTAAATAAGTCTGGAATGAGTGGATAATAATCCAGTTTAACTTATGAAAATCTAAACAGGGACGCAATCCCTTTTATCTTTCTTCTTAACAAAGATGAACCCCGCCGCTACGGGTGAAGAGGAGGGTCCAACATGTCCCTTAGCAAGACTCTCAAAGATGTAATCCTTAATGGCCTGCCTTTCAAGACCAGACAGATTGTATAATCTGGACTTGACATCCCTTTTCTGAGAACACATCCACAAAATCAGCCAGAAAAGAGGATATGATTTTAGTGGAAACAGTAGAAATGATGGTACTCAGACAATACTTTTGCAGAAATCACTCCACTTGACTATTTCTAAGGATTGCTAGTCAGTAACAGGATTATGCACAGTTAGCCAGGGAAGGCGTAACACAAAAGGGGCAGGGAGACCCTCCAGGATATAACAAGAAAGGAGCTCCCTGTGAAAAGTCCCTGTGCATAGGTTCACATTATGCACTACCTGTGTAAAATGTTCCTGACAGAGAGGTGCAGAGTCAATCGCAATTATGGGTATGAACTTTGCCAGCGTACTACAGGAAAGACAATGGTCTCGTGCGAAACAAGCATCCACTTAGGTAAAGAAGGACAGACCCCAATGACATGACCTTTTTGACCACGGAAAAACACAACCTCATTTTGCGGTGAACCGCTGGAGACCCATATCAAGGTGAGGTCTCCCCAACTGCATCGCTTTTTTTTCAGAGTAACCAGGGAGAACCTTGGTTTTAGGGAGTACCGTAGAGGGCAGAGTCACAACAGGTCTATCGCTGAGGCATCTATCTATACGTATGGCCAGAGCCATGGCGGCCTCTAAGAACTTTCGTTTCGTAAATTGCAAATGCGTCTTTAAATCTTTCAGACACGCCCTGACCAAACTGACTCCTGAGAGCATGATCGTTCCACTGGGTGTCAGTTGCCCATGTATGAAACTCAGACCAGAATTCCTCTGCTGGCCAGTCTCCCTGCTGGAGCTTAAGTAGCTTAGATTCCGCAAGGGAGACTCGGTCCGGATCATCGTAAACGAGACCTAGAGAGTCAAAAATCACATCAACTAACCGGAGAGACAGTGAGACTGAACTGAAAAGGTCCAGGATTGCAGATCTTCCCTATGGAGGGAAATAACAATCCCTACCCGTAGCTCCTCACTCCCTGAAGAACGCGGATGAAGCCTAAAATAAAGCTTCCAGGCTTCACAGAGCACAACAAATTTATCCTGTCCCCCCCAGAAAACCTACGTGGGAGTGCCACCTTAGGTTCAGCTTCAGCGTGACAGCCTGCCAGACCTAAAGTCTGCTGAGAGTCCCTAGATTGAAGGTCTGATAGTTTGAGTGACAGACCCTGCAATTGTTTGGTAAGGACTGTGATGCGATTCAAGATACAAAATGTGGGGTCAGAGAAAATGTCACACTTTGAAGGTTTTAAATAAGGGAAAGGGACCTCAAACTGTCCCTGGAACTGGGACCATAACTATTCCTGTCCCAGGAGTACTCTTGAAGTTAGAGAGGCCCAGATCTCTGACCTTACTATGCTCCTGTTAAAGTCTAATCTGTCCCCTTCCACACACCATGAGGCATGGGACATAAATGTAAGGTAAACAAGACACAAAGACAAAACAGGAATAACAGAAAACCACTATCATATAAAAGCACTCACCAAAAATAGGGAGGAGGATAGGTACAGGGAGGAATTAACTAAATAGAAATAGGTGTAATGGACTGGGTGATGGAACCACTGTGCCGAAGACCTGGAGGGGCTTGACTAGGAGCCTCACCCAATCTGACCACAGACATGCAGCAGCTAACGACACCGAGGTCTGTGGAGAGACAAAGGAGATGATCCATGTGCTACTTCAGGACTGACCTTAGGTAGATGGCAGCTGATCTCCATGGACAGGTAGCTGGGACGACCCAGGGAAATGTCCAACAGATGCAGGCAGGCAGAAAATATGACAGGAACTGCAGGTGCAGAGAGGACGGTCTGATGGAGAAGTGAGCACTGGCAGGTGCACCAGGCTTGGCTGCCGTAAAGGTGGGCACTGGTGGGTGAATCTGGTTCGGCTGCCGTTGAGGAAAGCACTGGCGGGTGCAGCTGGCTCGGCTGACGTTGAAGGAAGCACTGGCGGATGCAGCAGACTCGGCTGCCTTTGAAGGAAGCACTGGCAGGTGCAGCAGGCTGAGATGCAAGCACTGGGACCTGAGAACTGACAAGCGTGTGAGGAACAAACTCACAAAGTTGCACAGGCACCTCCATGTTGGAGGAGGCGCTTTAAATAGTAAGAGACCTTCAGCTATTGGCTGGGGACACTTTAGAGGAACGTGCGTGGCCCCTTTAAGCCCTTTAAGAAAGAGGAAGTGTGGGCGCACGCTCTAAGCACACTGCCTGGAGACCTGCTAGGAGTTCACGGATCTGGGGCAGTAGCAGATCCGGAAGGAGCAAAACAGGAGCTTTGGCGGTGAGTACTCTTTAGTCTCTGCAAGGAGAGAGGGACTGCAGGCAGAGATGCAGGCGCTACAATAGGGACCAGGAGATGAACACTCACATACTACAGCAAACAACAGATCACTAAAACTACTAATCCAACTCTAACTACTCAGCTTAACACAGGAAGAGAAATCTTTCACTGGCAAGGAAGAAACGCCAAGCCCCAGTATATATAGAGGGAGTTAACGATAAGTAGTTGCAGCTGAGAAGAACCAGGCTGTATGGTCTCAGCCAACATGGAAACAGTCCTTAACCTTTTCATCACCGAAGGAAAGGAAATCCATTTTAAATAGGACATGAATCACACCTAAAGAGGACTGCGATTTATACCGGACCTGACCATCTAACTCCAGGTCTTCAAGGGGAATGTAACACCCTCGTGACAACTGCAGTAGTTCTGCTCTGTGTATGTCAAGGCAAATAAGGATTGTGCTGTCCTACAGGACATTTCACTGCCCAAACAGGTTTCTCCAGGCAAAAAAAAACCCATAGAAAATGACTTGAATTTTTTCTTATGCTAAATTACCGTGTAATAAAAAAGAAAATTGCAGGTCTCACCCCTTTAAAAGCATAAAACTTTCA
The DNA here is from genome assembly GCA_033576555.1 of Oophaga sylvatica. NCBI lineage: Eukaryota > Metazoa > Chordata > Amphibia > Anura > Dendrobatidae > Oophaga > Oophaga sylvatica. The sequence continues at coordinate 881,086,897 of JARQOD010000001.1, forward strand.
CAGGCAAGTAAATGGTACGAAATTACCTGAGTATATAATTTTGGACATTGGACAATTATTTTACTGTAATATAGTGATTCTTTTACTCAATGAAGAGAAGCAGAAATATACACAGGTAAAAAATGTACCGGTAATTTTTACTTAACATTATCAACAAGATGCTATTCCTGAATCTATTATTCAACATTTTATTTATTTGAGGAAAGGGCTCAGTATTCCTTGATGTCCCCACATTAACACATTTATATCCAACACACATATTAGATAAACAACATATTTTTAAACATTTTAATCAAAAAAAAACTGATTGCTTCTGACCAAATAAAATCTTAAAATTCTGCATGCAATAAATAAGTACTTTTTGCCAGAAACACGTTTTCAATTCCATATTATATTTTTAGTGGACAATCAATAAATGTTATTTTAAGGACCCTTTGCTGTATTTCTCCATATTTCTGCATTTAAACTCTTGTGGTACTACAAGGCTTTATCCACACATCAGGCATCTTTTGTTTCTGTGAGTAAGCTTTTACCTTTCATTGTTACTTTGCTAGGTGCGTGCCTCTTTAACCCTTTCATGACCGGAAGTATTTTCGTTTTTGCATTTTCGTTTTTTGCTCCCTTCTCCTAAGCCCTTACCAATGACCATTGAGGGCTTGTTTTTGCAGGAAAAGTTGTACTTTAGAACAACACCAAGTGCCGTGAAATTACAAAAAAAGTACAATGCCACCACAGGTTTTTTTTTTTACTATGTTCACTACATGCTAAAACTGACCTGCCATTATGATTATCCAGGTTATTATGAGTTCATAGACACCAAACATGTCTAGGTTCTTTTTTTTAAGTGGTGAAAAAAAAGTCCAAACTTTGGTTTAAAAAGCGCCATTTTCCGAGCCCTGTAGCGTCTCCATTTTTTGAGATTTGGGGCTGGGTGAGGGCTTATTTTTTGCGCACCGAGCTGACGTTTTTATTGATACCATTTTGGTGTAGATACGATCTTTCGATCGCCCATTATTGCATTTTATTGCAATGTAGCAGCGACCAAAAAAACCTTAATTCTGGCGTTTTTAATTTTTTTCTCGTTACGCTGTTTACCAATTACCGTATATACTCGTGTATAAGCCGAGATTTTCAGCACCTTTTTTCGTGCTGAAAATGCCCCCTCGGCTTATACACGAGTCATAGGGCAGAAACCAGCGGGGTAGGGGATGCCGCGGCAGGAGCCGGTGGCTGGGATCATACTCACCCCTCCCCGTGCCATCGCTGAGGGTCCCTGCAATCCTGCATTCTCCCCGTCTTCCTGCAGCTCTTCAGCACTGAGCGGTTGATGTAAATCCCGCTCATTAAGGTTCATTAATATAGGACGCGACGCCACACCAGGGCGGCCTCCTATCATGGCTAATGAGGGTATACTATCACGTCAGTGCTAGGAGAGAGCGCAGGAAGAGGGGAGAACGCAGGATGCAGGGAAGCTCAGCGATGGGAACGGGGAGGGTGAGTTGGATGGAGGAGGGACAAGAGCACGGAACAGGACGGGGGGGAGAACGGTGGACGGGGAAGCATAGAGGAGGACGGGGGAAGCATAGAGGAGGACGGGGAGAACGGAGGACGGGGAAGCATGGAACAGGACGGGGGGGGATCGGTGGACGGGGGAAGCATGAGGAGGACGGGGGAAGCATAGAGGAGGACGGGGAGAACGGAGGACGGGGAAGCATGGAGCAGGACGGGGGGGAGATCGGTGGATGGGGGAAGCGTGGAGGGGACGGGGAAGCATGGAGCAGGACAGGGGAGGATGGAGGGCACAGCGGAGGACGGAGCAGGAGGGGGGGAGTACAGAGGAGAATGGGGGAGCACAGAGCTGGATGGAGGAGCAAGGAGCAGGAAGGGGGCAGCACAGAGCAGGAGGGCAGTTTATACACCCGGCTTATACATGAGTCAATAATTTTTCCCAGTTTTTTGTGGCAAAATTAGGGGGGTCGGCTTATACACGGGTCGGCTTATACACGAGTATATACGGTAGGTTAATTTTTTTTTATATTGATAGATTGAGCGATTCTGAATGCAGCAATACCAAATATCTGTATGTTTGATTTTTTTATTGTTTTATTCTAGAATATGTATGTAGTTTATTTATGAGCTGCTGGAGTGTATATAGAGGCTGCTGGGGTGTATATAGAGGCTGCTGCTGGGGTATATGTGGAGGCTGCTACTGCTGGGGTATATGTGGAGGTTGCTGCTGCTGGGGTATATGTGGAGGCTGCTGCTGGGGTATATGTGGAGACTGCGGCTGCTGGGGTATATGTGGAGGCTGCTGCTGCTGGGGGATATGTGGAGGCTGATGCTGCTGGGGTATATGTGGAGGCTGCTTCTGGGGCATATAGAGGCTGCTGCTGGTGAGGTGTACGTGGAGGCTGCTGCTGGGGTTTACGTGGAGGCCGCCGGTCGGAGTACTTCCACTGCGAGCAGCCGGGAGATGACCGGCTGCGTCGCCACTGACCTCCATGCTGCAGGTGATAACCAGCCGCTACCGTCGGGAGATCAGCAGCTAGTGCCGCTGATCTGCCGACGATAGCGGTGGCGTGCATGGTTCAAATCCTGCGCCAATTCGTAGCTGAACTGCGCCTGTCGCTGATTGGTCGCGTCCGGCCGGGCGCAACCAATCAGCAACACGGGATTTCCGTTACAGACAGACAGAATTAGACGATTATACAGGTCCTTCTCAAAAAATTAGCATATAGTGCTAAATTTCATTATTTTCCATAATGTGATGATTACAATTAAACTTTCATATATTTTAGATTCATTACACACCAACTGAAATTTGTCAGGTCTTTTATTGTTTTAATACTGATGATTTTGGCATACAACTCCTGATAACCCAAAAAACCTGTCTCAAAAAATTAACATATTTCAACCGTCCAATAAAATAAAAGTGTTTTTTAAAAACAAACAAAAAAAACATCAAATAATAAAGTTCAGTTATGCACTCAATACTTGGTCGGGAATCCTTTTGCAGAAATGACTGCTTCAATGCGGCGTGGCATGGAGGCAATCAGCCTGTGACACTGCTGAGGTGTTATGGAGGCCCAGGATGCTTCGATAGCGGCCTTAAGCTCATCCAGAGTGTTGGGTCTTGCGTCTCTCAACTTTCTCTTCACAATATCCCACAGATTCTCTATGGGGTTCAGGTCAGGAGAGTTGGCAGGCCAATTGAGCACAGTAATACCATGGTCAGTAAACCATTTACCAGTGGTTTTGGCACTGTGAGCAGGTGCCAGGTCGTGCTGAAAAATGAAATCTTCATCTCCATAAAGCATTTCAGCCGATGGAAGCATGAAGTGCTCCAAAATCTCCTGATAGCTAGCTGCATTGACCCTGCCCTTGATGAAACACAGTGGACCAACACCAGCAGCTGACATGGCACCCCACACCATCACTGACTGTGGGTACTTGACACTGGACTTCAGGCATTTTGGCATTTCCTTCTCCCCAGTCTTCCTCCAGACTCTGGCACCTTGATTTCCGAATGACATGCAAAATTTGCTTTCATCAGAAAAAAGTACTTGGGACCACTTAGCAACAGTCCAGTGCTGCTTCTCTGTAGCCCAGGTCAGGCGCTTCTGCCGCTGTTTATGGTTCAAAAGTGGCTTTACCTGGGAATGCGGCACCTGTAGCCCATTTCCTGCACACGCCTGTGCACGGTGGCTCTGGATGTTTCTACACCAGACTCAGTCCACTGCTTCCTCAGGTCCCCCAAGGTCTGGAATCGGTCCTTCTCCACAATCTTCCTCAGGGTCCGGTCACCTCTTCTCGTTGTACAGCGTTTTCTGCCACATTGTTTCCTTCCAACAGACTTCCCATTGAGGTGCCTTGATACAGCACTCTGGGAACAGCCTATTTGTTGAGAAATTTCTTTCTGGTCTTACCCTCTTGCTTGAGGGTGTCAATGATGGCCTTCTTGACATCAGTCAGGTCGCTAGTCTTACCCATGATGGGGATTTTGAGTAATGAACCAGGCAGGGAGTTTTTAAAAGCCTCAGGAATCTGTGTTTAGAGTTAATTAGTTGATTCAGAAGATTAGGGTAATAGGTCGTTTAGAGAACCTTTTCTTGATATGCTAATTTTTTGAGACAGGTTTTTTGGGTTATCAGGAGTTGTATGCCAAAATCATTAGTATTAAAACAATAAAAGACCTGACAAATTTCAGTTGGTGTGTAATGAATCTAAAATATATGAAAGTTTAATTGTAATCATTACATTATGGAAAATAATGAAATTTAGCACTATATGCTAATTTTTTGAGAAGGACCTGTATAGTAGATGGGGTGAAAGGAGGGTGATTTGAACTTTTATATTTTTTTAAAAACTATTTTTTTACTTTTTGCATGCTTCAGTAGTCTTCATGGGAGACTAGAAGCTGCAGTTGTCTGATTGTCTCTGCGACATACAGGCGATGATCAGATCGCATGTATGTAGCAGAAATGCTCACTTGCTATGCGCTCCGAATGACGGGCGGCGCTCATAGCAATCTGGCTATGACAACCATAGAGGTCTGCTGGAGAATTCTGGTTGTCATGCCAAGCAATCGATGACCTGCGATCAAGTGACAGGAAAGATGTGGGCTTAGTGCCAGAGCCCACATCAAAGGGAGGGTTTCCTATGTGGGCATACTATTAAGCCCAACATCGGAAAGGGGTTAATGAACTTGGCGCAATTTTCAAATATCATGCACCACTGCCAGTAATTTAATCCATCTACATTTTTGTTGTAATTTATGCCACAAAAGTGTTTTACTAGTTACTTTATGGTAAATACAGTAAAATGTTCCATAATTACCTATTGTTGGATTTCAGTAGTTAGTCTGTGAGATGTGGCTTTGCTACCTACAGGGAGGGTCAATGAGGGCTTAACACTTTATGAAGTGAACAGACAACTCTTACAAATAAGGACCAGTGTTGAGACTTTGATAAAGATGTTAACCGATTCATGTACAAAACTAGGTTAGGAGACTAGCAAAGTTAGGAATGTGTAATGTGCTCACTGTTAGGATTTCACTCACGCTGCAGTCATCACACTTCTCTCTATATTTAATTATTTAATATTCAGACTATTGAAAAAAGCTAAAATGTAAGGAGTTTTTCATACAGCACAATAGTGTGAAATACGACAGGATGTGAACGTGCTATGTGCACTCAGCTACTGAAGTTTTTCAATTAGGCACAACTGTAGCAAAGGTGGGTGGAATAAAATTGTTGTGGCTGCAACTCCCACAGCAGACAACGGTTATCAGTAGTAGAAAATGCCAATGTATAGAAAAGGTGACTCGCTGTCAATAAAACCACTGCTGGGACTGAAGATCATGTTCAAGGAAATTATTATAAGGATTAGGACAACGCGTTTCATGATTGGACTGATATCGTCATCACATCCAGACAAACACAAATAGCAGGCATGCTTTATACAGTCTATAAAACAGTAGAAAAGCTGTTAATTTCGTAAAATATATTACTTTATTGAAAATACATTTAAAAAACAGTCATTAAAAAGGAAAAATAGAAGTTGATGCGTTTCGACTCAACATTCTTAATCGTAATGTTTCTTCAATATGTCTTCAGGTTACTTAAAACCCCATATTGATACCGTAAAGATGTATATCTTTGTACCGTGTTAGCCAGTAGATAGAAAAATATTTAGAGTTGAGAGTCCTCAGTGGTTGATACCTTTTATTGGCTAACTGAAAAGATGGTAACAAATTGCAAGCTTTCCAGACTACTCAGGTCTCTTCATCAGGCTAGACTAATACAAAATCTGAAGAATCACATATTTATACACAACACAGCACAGGCATAATGCAATAGGTAAGACAAGTGACGTGAAGCAGAATAGTCTTTATGGCAGAGGGATGAACATAAATATTGGAACAGTTCATAGATAAGGAGTGTGAAAGTTTTATTGCCCTCTGATTGGGGTCTGGTAATGTTTTGTGATGTTCTCACAGGGTCTTTGGAGTAAATTCCTTAATTGATGTAAAACGTCCTTTTACATCAATTAAGGAATTTACTCCAAAGACCCTGTGAGAACATCACAAAACATTACCAGACCCCAATCAGAGGGCAATAAAACTTTCACACTCCTTATCTATGAACTGTTCCAATATTTATGTTCATCTCTATCTCCCATAGTGACAGTTCTGCTTTACGTCACTTGTCTTACCTATTGCATTTTTTCTGTGCTGTGTTGTGCATAAATATGTGATTCTTCAGATTTTGTATTAGTTTAGCCTGATGAAGAGACCTGAGTAGTCTCGAAAGCTTGCAATTTGTTACCATCTTTTCAGTTAGCCATTAAAAGGTATCAACCACTGAGGACTCTCAACTCTAAATATTTTGAAGCTGCAGAACATTTGAATAGCAGTTTGTTTACGGCATCGGTCAAGTGTCGTCTGATGCGGATTTTTAGGGGGCCTGTAATACAGCTCATACATTTCACAGGTCATCAAGCATATCACAAATGTGGTGTTACAGTTAATAATTAATTCAATGGGACATGTTTTGGATGACAGCATGAAGCCATGAGAGTGGAATTAGAGGCTGTATCTTTTATATAATGGGAGATAATAATGCCCTTATTCAAGTCAAGAGTCAAAGTGATGTCCAAAAAGTTGATATGTGTATCCTGAATATTAGGTGTAAAACTAAGGTTCATATTGTATCATCTATCCTGTGAATAGGCATTAACTTACCTAGATGGAAATAAACCTTTCAATGTATACATCAGAGAACAAGGACACAATGTAAAACGAGCCAAATGTACCTACAGAAAAACTGTCCTTTTTGCCTATAGCAACCACCAATAACAGGTCTTCGTTCATTTTTCAAGAGGACAAGAAGTGCAAGTGAATCGTACCTTGGGGAGTGGAGAGGCGGCTGCTTGTACAAGCACTTGTCTTGGTTCTATATTCAGTGCTTTATGCATTTAGCCAATGTGCAGTTCACTATTTGTAACCAATGTATTGCTCTAACGTTTTCTTGTTATATGTAGTCTAAGGCTGGAGTCACACACACCGTCTAAAAAATCGGACCGTTTTTGACGGCCGATAATCGCACAAATGTTTCCTGAACATTGATCCATCTGTCATCCGATTGGAATGCGAGGATGCGATTTTGTAGCATCTGAGCGTACGTTTGACATCCGTTTGACATCCGTCTGGCGAGATTTTGTCGGTGGCTAGCAAAACTGACATATAATGGATCTATAAATGATATAAATGATAGTTTGTAAATCACAAAAGAAAGAATACATATACACACATAGAATACATATATATATATATACAGTGCCTACAAGTAGTATTCACCCCCTGCAGATTTAGCTGGTTGACACATGCGGAATTAACTTGGCATTGTGACATTTGTACTGTAGATCAGCCTGGAAGTGGGAAATGCACTGCAGCAAAAAAATTTTTTATAATTTTTTTTTTTTTTTTAAAACGTTAAAAGTTAATTCAGAGTGTCATTTATTATTCAACCCCTCAAACCACAAGAATTCTGTTTGGTCCCCCTAAAGTATTAAGAAGTAGTTCAGGCACCAAGAATAATGAGCTTCACATGTGTGGATTAATAATCTCTTTTGCCAGCCTTTTCTGACTATTTAAGACCCTCCCCAAACTTGTGAACAGCACTCATACATGGTCAACATGGGAAAGACAAAGGAGCATTCCAAGGCCATCAGAGACAAGATCGTGGAGGGTCACAAGGCTGGCAAGGGGTACAAAACCCTTTCCAAGGAGTTGGGCCTACCTGTCTCCACTGTTGGGAGCATCATCCGTAAGTGGAAGGCTTATGGAACTACTGTTAGCCTTCCACGGCCTGGACAGCCTTTGAAAGTTTCCTCCCGTGCCGAGGCCAGGCTTGTCCGAAGAGTCAAGGCTAACCCAAGGACAACAAGGAAGGAGCTCCTGGAAGATCTCATGGCAGTGGGGACATTGGTTTCAGTCAATACCATAAGTAACGTACTCCACCGCAATGGTCTCCATTCCAGACGAGCCCGTAAGGTACTGTAACGGGTCAGGTAGGTGGAACCTCTGAGCTTTATTTATACAAGAAGGTTATACTTGTAAGAGAGCGGGTGGCGCCCAGGGAGACGGACAGGAAGTCACGGCAAGTGACGGGGCAGTCTCTGGTTATACGGGAAAGGATCACGGCAAGTGACCGGGGCAGTCTCTGGATTGACAGGCAGGTTGTCACGGCAAGTGACCGGGGCAGTCTCTGGATTGACAGGTAGGTTGTCACGGCAAGTGACCGGGGCAGTCTCTGGATAGACAGGCAGGTTGTCACGGCAAGTGACCGGGGCAGTCTCTGGATTGACAGGCAGGTTGTCACGGCAAGTGACCGGGGTAGTCTCTGGATAGACAGGCAGGTTGTCACGGCAAGTAACCGGGGCAGTCTCTAGATGGACAGGTATATACGACCTGAGATGGTGAAGCCTCCCGGTAGGCTAGCAGGCAGATGGCGGATGGACACTCCCAAGTGAGCAGGCGAGAGTCTCTGGAACAGCCGGGGATCACCGCTTGTGACGTCCGAACCTCCGGGTAGGGCTGCAGACAGATGGCAGATGATCGCTCCCAAGTGAGCAGGCAAGAGTCTCTGGAATAGCCGGGGATCACCGCTTGTGACGTCCGAACCTCCGGGTAGGGCTGCAGTCAGATGGCAGATGATCGCTCCCAAGCGAGCAGGCAAGAGTCTCTGGAATAGCCGTGGATCACCACTTGTGACGTCCGAACCTCCGGGTAGACTTGCGGACAGGTAGCATACAGCAAACGGGCAGGAAACAGGCAGGTAACTGGTAACGGGACCTGAGGGCTGAAGCAGAGTGAAACAGTGCAACAACAACATTGCTCGGGCACCTCCATTAAGGAGGAAGCCCTTAATATAGGGTGGAGTCCTTCGGCATTGGCCGGGACTTATTTGAAAAATGCGCGCGGCTCCTTTAAGAGCGGGGAGGGCGCGGGCGCGCGCCCTAAGTCCAGCAGCAGGGAAGGAGCGCGCGGCCCCAGCAGGGCGGAAGGAGGACGCTGAGGAAGGGTAAGGGGGGCGACGTCCCTGCCTGGCAGAGGACGCTGCTGCAGGGGAACAGCGTCCCTGCCTGGCAGAAGGCAGGGACGCCGACGCTACAGTACCCCCCCTCTAGGCCCCCCCCTCTTTAGGCCAGAAAGAAATTTAGCTAGGATGAGAGGGGCATGGATGTTCTCCCGAGGCTCCCACGTTCTCTCCTCAGGACCAAACCCCTTCCAATCCACCAAAAAATAAGTCTTTCTTCCTACCCTTTTGGTGGCCAGAATGTTCTCTACCTCAAATTCATCGTCAGCAGACACTGGAGCAGGAGGTGTACCTGTAGACTTGAAAAAAGAGTTAAGTACCACCGGTTTGAGGAGAGATACATGGAAAGAGTTAGGAATGCGCAAATTGGCCGGGAGTTTCAATTTATAGGACACCGGGTTGATCTGACTGATGATCTCAAAGGGACCGATGAACCGAGGGCCTAACTTGTAGGAAGGAATCTTGAGCCGGACATACTTGGACGAAAGCCAGACCTTATCCCCAGGACGGAATTGAGGAGGATCCAGACGTCTTTTGTCAGCATGTCTCTTCATACGCTCGGATGACTGAATGAGTGCGGATCGGGTACTCTCCCATATGGAGGAAAATTCTCTAACCAGAGATTCCGCAGCTGGATTGTCCACAGAGATGGTGACAGGAACAGGGATCCGAGGGTGCTGACCGAAGACTACAAAAAACGGAGACTTGGAGGAAGATTCGCTCTCGTGATTATTGTAAGAGGATTCGGCCCAAGGCAGGAGCTCCACCCAGTCAGAATGGTGGGCATTAACGAAGTGCCGGAGATAACTGGTCAGATTCTGATTGATTCGCTCAACTTGTCCATTGGACTGCGGGTGGTAAGCGGAGGAGAAATCCAAGGTGACGTCTAGCAACTTACAAGTGGCTCTCCAGAAACGTGAGGTGAACTGTACCCCACGATCCGACACAATGTGACGAGGCAGACCATGGAGACGGAAGATGTGGCAGATAAAGTCTTTAGCCAACTCGGGTGCAGACGGAAGACCTGGCAGAGGAATGAAGTGAGCCATCTTGGAAAAGCGGTCAGCGACCACCCAAATGACCGTACAACCGGCAGAAACGGGCAGATCTGTTATGAAGTCCATGGCTATAATGCTGCCAGGGGGCAGCGGGTACAGGAAGCGAAAGAAGACGGCCGGCAGGCAGGTGTCTCGGAACTTTGTTGCGGGCACAGGAGACACAGGCAGATACAAAGTCTATTACGTCCTTGTGCAGGGTAGGCCACCAATAATGCCGGGTTATGAGTTGGAGGGTCTTTTTCTGACCAGCGTGGCCAGCTAGTTTAGACGAATGACCCCAGTGTAGGATTCTCTTCCGGTCGGTTACTGATACGAACGTCTTACCAGGAGGGAGACGATTTAGACTCACGGGAGCCACCCGCATCACTCTGGCGGGATCGATGATATGTTTAGGTTCTTCCTCGAGATCTGACACCAGGAAAGACCGGGACAAGGCATCAGCCTTGACGTTCTTGTCAGCCGGGCGAAAATGCAAGAGAAAATCGAAGCGGGCAAAAAACAAGGACCACCGGGCTTGGCGAGGGTTAAGTCTCTGAGCATGCTGGAGGTAAGCCAGATTCTTGTGGTCCGTGTAAATGATTACCGGATGAAGAGCCCCCTCGAGTAGGTAACGCCACTCCTCCAATGCCAACTTGATGGCCAATAACTCTCGGTCTCCTATGGAGTAGTTGCGCTCGGAGGAGGAGAAGAGTTTGGAGAAGAAGCCGCAGGATACCATCCTCCCGGATGAAGATTTTTGAGTGAGTACCGCTCCGGCTCCAGAGGAGGAAGCGTCCACCTCCAGGAAGAACTGCTTGTTGCCGTCCGGGCGATGCAGCACTGGAGCGGAAGAGAAGGCCTGTTTTAAGGAAAGAAAGGCCTCCTCTGCTTCGGGCGTCCACTGTTTGGGGTTAGCATCCTTGCGGGTGAGCGCGGAGATTGGAGCAGTCCTGGAAGAGAAGTGCGGTATGAAGAGGCGGTAATAGTTGGCGAATCCCAGGAACCGCTGAATGGCCTTCAACCCCTCCGGTCGAGGCCACTTCTCGATGGCAGACAGTTTCTCCGGATCCATTCGTAGGCCTGTCTGAGAAATGATGTAGCTCAAAAACGGAAGCGAGGTCTGCTCAAAGAGGCACTTCTCATATTTGGCGAAGAGGTGATTCTGCCTGAGCCTGAGCAGAACCTGACGAACATCCCTCCGGTGAGACTGGAGGTCCGGAGAGAAGACCAAGATATCGTCTAGGTACACCACAACGCAAGAGTAGAGGAAGTCCCGAAAGATGTCATTGACCAACTCCTGAAAGACTGCTGGAGCATTACAGAGACCAAAGGGCATCACCAAATACTCGTAGTGGCCGTCCCGGGTGTTGAATGCCGTCTTCCATTCATCTCCCCGACGGATACGAACCAGGTTGTATGCCCCACGAAGATCCAGTTTGGTGAAGATTCTCGCCCCTCTAAGTCGATCAAACAATTCTGGAATGAGCGGAAGAGGGTACTTATTCTTCACCGTGATCAAATTTAAGCCTCTGTAGTCAATACAGGGACGGAGAGATCCGTCTTTCTTTTTTACGAAGAAGAAACCTGCTCCCGCTGGGGAGGTAGATTTCCGGATGAATCCTTTGGCCAAGTTCTCCTCGATATATTCGGACATAGACCTGGTCTCAGCAGCGGACAATGGGTAAATACGCCCACGGGGAGGCGTAGTACCAGGTAGCAGGTCGATCGGGCAATCATACGGTCTGTGTGGGGGTAATGTCTCTGCTTCCTTTTTATTAAAGACATCAGCGAAAGACCAATATGGAATCGGGAGTCCTGGTAGATTAGCAGGTGTAGGAGAAGGACGGACAGGATGAACAGGCACCAGACACGTTTGATGACAGTCCTGTCCCCAGCGAAGAATCTCTCCAGTCTGCCAGTCGAGCACGGGTGCATGCTTTTGGAGCCAAGGCAGACCTAGTAAAAAAGCGTGAGAGAGTCCAAGTAGAACATGAAATGAGATACTCTCAGAATGTAACATTCCCACCTGCAGGGTTATAGCCTCGGTGATAAGCTGGATGGGACGTGGTAGAAGACCCCCATCTACAGCAGCAACAGATACTGGTTCAAGCAGAGGTTTGGTGGGAATGCGATATTTCTCTACCAGAGCCTGTGAGACGAGATTCCCAGCTGCTCCAGAATCAAGTTGGGCTAGTTCGAAGTAACGGTTCTCACCGAGGAGAATTGAGACAGACAGCAGCAGGGATGAAGAGGATTTATTCTTGTCTAGGTGGACCTCTCCGAGCGAACCTAGACACAGGCGTTTCCCGACCTCTCTGGGCAGGTACGGATCCGGTGCTCCTTACTGCCACAGTAGAAGCAACTCCCCTCAGCACGGCGTGAGTCCTGACGGGCTTTGACCATCTTGGTCTGGTTGACCTGCATGGGCTCTGCCGGGGGCACTTGAGGAGATACGGAAGGAGTTACAGGTCTCTGAAATGAAGGAGCTAGGCGAGGAAACCTTCTCTCACGGGTGACCTCTTTGGCTCGCTCCTGGAATCGTAGATCAATTCGATTGGCCAGAGTTATTAGGTCATCGAGAGAGGTTGGAATGTCCCGACCGGCAAGTTCATCTTTAATGCAGCTGGACAGGCCCTCCCAGAAGACAGCTATCAGAGCGTCATTATCCCAAGCCAGCTCTGAGGCAAGGGTACGAAACCTTATGGCATATTGACCCACGGTGAGACTCTCCTGACGAAGACGCAGCAGAGATGATGCAGAGGAGGTCTTCCGTCCGGGTTCATCGAATACCTTCCGGAAGGCTAAGAGAAAAGCAGACAGGTTAGACACCAGAGGATCTTCTCTTTCCCAAAGAGGATTTAGCCAGGCCAGGGCCTCTCCGGTGAGATGTGACATGATGAAGGCAATTTTGGCCCGGTCAGAGTTAAACTGGTGTGCCAGGAGTTCAAAATGCAGGGTACATTGGTTGATGAAACCCCGAGCCAGAGCAGGGTCGCCTCCAAACCGAGGAGGAGCTGAAAGTCGAGGTCCTGGAATAGAAACCACGGAGTTGGTAAGCAGCGGAACTGCCGGATTGCGAGTCATGGTGCTCGCGGTGGTTGTCGGGGAAGTATTCAGAGTGTCCAGGTGGGAATTAACACACCGCAGATGACCCAGGATGGACTCCTGTTGAGACCTCTGACGAGACAGTTCATGACACAGGTCAGATAGCGAAGGGGTTTGGGTGCCACCGGGTTCCATGGCCCGAGCAAACTGTAACGGGTCAGGTAGGTGGAACCTCTGAGCTTTATTTATACAAGAAGGTTATACTTGTAAGAGAGCAGGTGGCGCCCAGGGAGACGGACAGGAAGTCACGGCAAGTGACGGGGCAGTCTCTGGTTATACGGGAAAGGATCACGGCAAGTGACCGGGGCAGTCTCTGGATTGACAGGCAGGTTGTCACGGCAAGTGACCGGGGCAGTCTCTGGATTGACAGGTAGGTTGTCACGGCAAGTGACCGGGGCAGTCTCTGGATAGACAGGCAGGTTGTCACGGCAAGTGACCGGGGCAGTCTCTGGATTGACAGGCAGGTTGTCACGGCAAGTGACCGGGTAGTCTCTGGATAGACAGGCAGGTTGTCACGGCAAGTGACCGGGGCAGTCTCTGGATTGACAGGCAGGTTGTCACAGCAAGTAACCGGGGCAGTCTCTAGATGGACAGGTATATACGACCTGAGATGGTGAAGCCTCCCGGTAGGCTAGCAGGCAGATGGCGGATGGACACTCCCAAGTGAGCAGGCGAGAGTCTCTGGAACAGCCAGGGATCACCGCTTGTGACGTCCGAACCTCCGGGTAGGGCTGCAGACAGATGGCAGATGATCGCTCCCAAGTGAGCAGGCAAGAGTCTCTGGAATAGCCGGGGATCACCGCTTGTGACGTCCGAACCTCCGGGTAGGGCTGCAGTCAGATGGCAGATGATCGCTCCCAAGCGAGCAGGCAAGAGTCTCTGGAATAGCCGTGGATCACCACTTGTGACGTCCGAACCTCCGGGTAGACTTGCGGACAGGTAGCATACAGCAAACGGGCAGGAAACAGGCAGGTAACTGGTAACGGGACCTGAGGGCTGAAGCAGAGTGAAACAGTGCAACAACAACATTGCTCGGGCACCTCCATTAAGGAGGAAGCCCTTAATATAGGGTGGAGTCCTTCGGCATTGGCCGGGGACTTATTTGAAAAATGCGCGCGGCTCCTTTAAGAGCGGGGGAGGGCGCGGGCGCGCGCCCTAAGTCCAGCAGCAGGGAAGGAGCGCGCGGCCCCAGCAGGGCGGAAGGAGGACGCTGAGGAAGGGTAAGGGGGGCGACGTCCCTGCCTGGCAGAGGACGCTGCTGCAGGGGAACAGCGTCCCTGCCTGGCAGAAGGCAGGGACGCCGACTCTACAGGTACCTTTACTTTCAAAGCGTCATGTCAAGGCTCGTCTACAGTTTGCTCATGATCACTTGGAGGACTCTGAGACAGACTGGTTCAAGGTTCTATGGTCTGATGAGACCAAGATCGAGATCTTTGGTGCCAACTAGGGTTGAGCATTCCGATACTGCAAATATCGGGTATCGGCCGATATTGGCTGTATCGGAATTCCGATTCCGAGTTCCGATATTTTCGTCATATCGGATACCGGAATCGGAATGTCACTGTCACTGTCAGTGTCCGTCGGTCGGGTCTGTCAGGAGTCAGCGGCACTTACCCGGCAGAAGATCTCCGGCGGTCACATCCCGGACTGCTTGATGGCCGCCATCCTCTTCTCCCTGGCGGTCACATGCAGTTTCTCGCGATAACTGCAGTGACTGCTGGGTAATCGCGGCCGTAAAGCAGTCTGATGACGTCACCGCCGGAGAAGCAGGTAATCAGCTGTGCTGCGGCGGGATGTCAGGCTCTGCCTGGCATTCCGATGTAGCAGAGCTGGATCGTCGTGGGACAATCGTTACTATGGACTGCGTCGGACAGGTGGTATACTGTTGGTTTTTTTTTTTTCTTTTTTACAGGAGATCGATGGCGTCGCAGGAATGAGAGAGTAATAAAATAAATGAAAACTGTGTTGTCTCTTTTATTTCATTAAAATACTTTTTTCTTGCTGTGTCTTTTTTTTAAACATTTAAAAACTTTGGGATTAATAATGGATCGGTGTCTTATTGACGCCTCTCCATTATTAACCGGGCTTATTGTCACCGTTCAATCAACGGTGACATTAACCCCTTATTACCCCGCTTGCCACCGCTACAGGGCAAGTGGGAAGAGCCGGGTAAAGTGCCACAATTGGCACATCTTTTGATGCGCCAAATGTGGGGCTGCTGTAGCCTGGTATTATCAGGCTGTTGAGGGCCAAAATCCATGGGCCTTGACAGTCTTTTAATACCAGGCCGCAGCAGTCTGCATTTTACTTGGCTGGTTAACAAAAATAGGGGAGATCCCCACGCCGTTTTTTTTTCGAGGGGATCCCCTATTTTTGTTAACCAGCCAAGCTAAGCAGACTGCTGTGGCCTGGTATTATCAGGCTTGCAAGGTCCATGGATATTGGATCCTTACCAGCCTGAAAAACCAGGCCTCAGCGGTCTGCTTCATCTGGCTGGTTAACAAAAATAGGGGGGACCCCACGCCATTTTTTTTTTTGAAGGGAACCCCTATTTTTGTTAATCAGTTCCCTCTGACGTCACTGATGGTGTCCCTGGCTGACCTGAAGTGAAAGTGGAAAGCAATCAATTAAGCTTTCCACTTCCTCTCCTGTCAGCCAGGAGAGGAGCTCATTCATTTGGGGGTTTAGGCTAAGTGCACACGATCAGGAATAATTGCGTTTTTTTCGCGTTTTTTCCGCGATTTTCCGCGGTTAAACCGCGAAAAAAACGCAAGCATTAAGCATTCTATACTTGTTAATTGCGCATGTTTTGTACACATGTTGCGGTATTTTCCGCGAAAAAAACGCTTTGCGGAAAATCTAGCAACATGTTCATTAATTTAGCGTAACCGCGGTGATTCCGCCGCCATAGGAATGCATTGAAACGCTTACTTTCCGCATGTGGCTATGCCCACTATGCGCAATGTAAGCGGTTCATGTGCGGATGGTACCCAGGGTCTGGAGCAGAGGAGACTCTCCTCCAGGCCCTGGGTACCATATCCTTGGTAAAACAATAATTAAAATAAAAAATAATGATATTTCTCACCTTCCGGCGTCCCACGCAGCTTTCCCGCCTTCAGCGACGCTCCCGCTAACTTCCGTTCCCAGTGATGCTTTGCGAGAATCACCCAGATGGCGTAGCGGTCTCGCGAGATGCTACGTCATCGGGGTGATTTGTCGCAAAGGACTTCTGGGACCAGAAGTTGCCGGGAGCATCGCTGAAGGCGGGAAAGCTGCGTGGGACGCCGGAAGGTGAGAATATCATTATTTATTATTTTTTTTATTATTTTTACATTAGATCTTTTTACTATTGATGCGGCACAGGCGGCATCAATAGTAAAAAGTTGGTCACACGTGTCAAACACTATGTGTGACTCGTGTGACCAACCTGTCAATCAGTTTTCCAAGCGATGCTACAGATCGCTAGGAAAACGCTAGCATTCTGCAAGCTAATTACGCTTGCAAAACGCTATTATTCTGGCGGGAATCAGCATACAAAAAACGTGCGTATTTCCTGCGGGAGAAGTGCGGGATTGCCGCGGAAATTTCCGCGGCAATTCCGCAACGTGTGAACTTAGCCTTACTGTGAGGCTGCAGCATTAGCTGCGGTCCCTGCAGTAAACATTAACCCTTTCTGAAGGATTACACCGTGGGACCTGACTGTGCATGGGATAGGTAAGAATAATTTTGCTTTATTATTTTATTTTTATTACAGGAAATGGTTTTAGCAGGTAAATAAAATATGGTCAAAAACTGTGTGATTATTTCATTAAACTTCTTTTTTATTAAAGTGTGTGTGTTTGATTTTTCTTTCATACAATAGGATTAATAATTGATAGTTGTCTAATTGACAGCTCTCAATTATTAACCTGGCTTAAAGTGACCTTTCAATTGCAAGGTCATTTTAACCCCTTATTAACCCATTCGCCACCGCTACAGGGCAATGGGAATAGACGGGCAAAGTGCCAGAAAGGGCAAATCTAATTAGAGATTTGCCCTTTCTGGGGTGTCTGGGGGCAGATGTTAGTAGCCGGGGGGGGGGCCAAAAATAATGGTCCCTCTCTGGGCTATTATTATCTGCCCCCACTCACTGGCTTTGTCTGTCTGGTTGCGAAAATAGGGCGGGAGCCCACGCATTTTTTTTCAGCAATTTTACACCTCATATATATATATACATGTCATTGAGTTTGTGACACATATATATATATTTATAGTTCATACACTTCTACATAGTATAATAGCCGCTAATTCAATTGCCGGCTTTTGTGAAAATGCAGAACCCGACATGAAATGACACTTGGTTTACATAGAGTTAACCATGTCTTTTCATGTAGTTTGATATCTGATTTGCACAAACAATTACATGAGTGTAAGTGTGCAAAATTTCACACCTGTAGGGGTTAATTAAAGGTGTAAATTCGTAGCAAAAAAGTCCGGTTTTTTACAACGAATTTACACCTTTAATTAACCCCTACAGGTGTGAAATTTTGCACACTTACACTCATGTAATTGTTTGTGCAAATCAGATATCAAACTACATGAAAAGACATGGTTAACTCTATGTAAACCAAGTGTCATTTCATGTCGGGTGCTTCTGTCTTTTCACAAAAGCCGGCTTTACCCGGCAATTGAATCAGAGGCTATTTTACTATGTAGAAGTGTATAAACTATAAATATATGTATATATATATGTCACAATGACATGTATATATATAATATTATATATATATATGTATTCTATGTGTGTATATTTAGTGTTTACAAGGAAAGAAAGAGGTTTTTTTAGTTACGATATTTTGTTCCCATAGACTTACATTGGATTTCCGGTATCGGGTATCGCCGATATTTTAATGGTATCGGCGATACCATTCCGATTCCGATACTTTTGGATATCGGAAAGTATCGTTCAACTCTAGTGCCAACCACACACGTGACGTTTGGAGACTGGATGGCACTGCATACGACCCCAAGAATAACATCCCTACAGTCAAGCATGGTGGTGGCAGCATCATGCTGTGGCGCTGTTTCTCAGCCAAGGGGCCTGGCCATCTGGTCCGCATCCATGGGAGGATGGATAGCACGGCCTACCTGGAGATTTTGGCCAAGAACCTCCGCTCCTCCATCAAGGATCTTAAGATGGGTCGTAATTTCATCTTCCAACAAGACAACGACCCAAAGCACACAGCCAAGAAAACCAAGGCCTGGTTCAAGAGGGAAAAAGTCAAGGTGTTGGAGTGGCCTAGTCAGTCTCCTGACCTTAACCCAATTGAAAACTTGTGGAAGGAGCTCAAGATTAAAGTCCACACGAGACACCCAAAGAACCTAGATAACTTGGAGAAGATCTGCATGGAGGAGTGGGCCAAGATAACTCCACAGACCTGTGCCGGCCTGATCAGGTCTTATAAAAGACGATTATTAGCTGTAATTGCAAACAAGGGTTATTCCACGAAATATTAAACATAGGGGTTGTATAATAATTGACCCACACTTTTATGTTTAAAATTTATTAAAATTCAACTGAGCATCATAACTTTTTGGTTTGTAAGATTTATGCTTCTGTTAATAAATCCTACTCTCGTTTGCAGTTTGAAGGCTCTAACTTATTTGCATCTTATCAAACCAGCTAAATCTGCAGGGGGTTGAATACTACTTGTAGGCACTGTATATATGTCAATGTGACATATATATATATATTTATAGTTCATACACTTTAACATAGTATAATAGTCGCTAATTCAATTGCCGGTTTCTGTAAATTATTACAGAACCCGACATGAAATAACACATGGATTACATACAGTAAGCCATTTCATTTCATGTAGTTTGATATATGGTTTTCACAAACAATTACATGAGTGTATGTGTGCAAAATTTCATACATGTAGGGGTTAATTTAATGTGTAAATTCGATGTAAAAAAATGCGTGGACTCCCGCGGTATTTTTTCCACCAGACAGGGAAAGCCAGTGAGTGGGGGCACATAATAATAGACTAGGGAGGGTGCATTTTTTTTGTGCCCCCCCAGGCTACAAACATCTGCCCCCAGCCACCCCAGAAAAGGCACATCTATGCTTAGATGCGCCTTTTCTGGCACTTAGCCCGTCTATTCCCATTGCCCTGTGGCGGTGGCTAATGGGTTAATAATGTGTTAAGGCCACCTTGCTATTGGAAGGTGACTTTAAGCCGGATTAATAATGGAGAGTTAATGAAATTAAATAAATGAAATAAATACACAGTTTTTGACCATCTTTTATTGTACTGGTACTCCAACCGATTCCCTTGTTCTCCTGTAATAAAAAATAACATAATAAGGCAAGCATATTCTTACCTCTCCGGGGCTCAGTCAGGTCCCAAACTGTAATCCATCGGAAAGGGTTAACAGATTTACAGCGAGGACCGCTGGTATTGCTTGCAGCCTCGCTATATACCCCCGAATGAATGAGCTCATCTCCCCAGCTGACAGATGAGCTGATTAGAGTGGGAAGCTTAATTGATTGCTTCCCACGGTAATCAGTTCACTTCAGGTCAGCCCGGGACTCCCTCTGATGTCTCTGATGCTGTGCGGAGTCCCCGGCTGACCTGAAGTGAACTGATTATCGTGGGAAGCAATCAATTAAGCTTCCCACTCTAATCAGCTCATCTCCTGTCAGTCGAGGAGATGAGCTCATTCATTCAGGGGTTTACAGCGAGGCTGCAGGCATTACCAGCGGTCCTGGCTGTAAATCTGTTAACCCTTTCCGATGGATTACAGCGGGGGACCTGACTGAGCACCGGAGAGGTAAGAATATGCTTGCTTTATTATGTTATTATTACAGGAGAACAAGGGAATCGGATGGAGTACCATTACAATAAAAGATGGTCAAAAACTGTGTATTTATTTCATTAAAATGATTTTTAATTAAAGTGTGTGTGTTTTTTTAACCATTTAATACAATAGGATTAATAATGGAGAGTTTTCTAATTGAGAACTCTCCATTATTAATCTGGCTTAAAGTCACCTTCCAATAGCAAGGTGGCCTTAACTTATTATTAATCCATTAGCCACCGCTACAGGGCAATGGTTCATACTGCACCCATACTAACAAATGATACACCATTTGAAAGGTAAACTTGCCCCCTTCAGCAAGAAAATAGCCAAACAAACCATACATCTATGATTTGATCACAAAATACAGTTTAAACATTAATTTTCATAAACCTGCAGTAAGGAAATATGACCTGCAGGTGTCACCACCCTACCCCAAAGCACACTACCACAAAGCTGCTTACAGACATCACAAACAAATCCAAACATTTGCATTGGGGGATTTCCAGCTTGCCGAACTGCTTGCCCAGCCCATTTCAGCCAAATTGGAGGATTGCACACTTCACTGCAGGTGAGGTACATATGCAAACACATTTGTAAACATGCACTGACTAATGAATTGCACACTTGCTCCGCTCATACTCCACCCACACAAACAAATGATACACCATTTGAAAGGTCAAATTACCTGCAGGTGGCAGCACACTACCCCAAAGCACACTATCACAAAGCTGTTTACAGACATCACAAACAAATCCAAACATTTGCCTTGGGGGATTTCCAGCTTGCCAAACTGCTTGCCCAGCCCATTTCAGCCAAATTGGATGATTGCACACTTCACTGCAGGTGAGGCACATATGCAAACACATTTGTAAACATGCACTGACTAATGAATTGCACACTTGCTCCGCTCATACTCCACCCACACAAACAAATGATACACCATTTGAAAGGTCAAATTACCTTCAGGTGACAGCACACTACCCCAAAGCACACTGTTATGTTTCGGTAACTGAGGAAAAATAGCAAAAAATAGCAAAAGCGGTAATACACCAGAGAGGCTGGAACCTATTGGATTGCAGTAACCTGAACTAACCACACAACTAGAAGTAGCCATGGAGCGTTCCTACGGTGATCCTAGACGCCTCGTCACAGCCTGAGAGATAACTACACCTAAAGGCAGAAAGATGAAAGCTATCTGCCCCGGAGAAGATCCCCAAAGAAAATAGGAAGCCCCCAAACATGTAATGGCGGTTAGACAAGAAGAAAGAACGGACACAGACAGAAAATAGAATGAGCAAATGCTGGGGCCCAATCTGTCTAGACAGAAAAGTACAGGAAAGAATTCTGACTGCAATCCAAAAAAAAACCCTAACAAAAATACCAACACTTCTGATTGCCAAAAAACCTGAGATCACACGATCTCATCCACCTAAATCAGATCTCTGGTGTAACAAAACGCTATTCAGCAAATAAAAAGTAACAAAGGAGCAAAGCAAAAGTGCAGACACAAACGGAGCACAATTGCAGCGCCAGACCCCCAAAAGGGGACAGGCTGCAGTCCATTGCAAGCAGCAAACCAGCAGAGAAAATCAAACAGTGGAAAAAAAACAGCAAACACTTATCTGAAGGAGAGCAGGAAACTAGCAGTGCTTCAAGCAAGACCAGAAGGAACAATTGATAACCGGCAAGGCTGCTGGGAACTCAGGCCACTTATATCCTACCATTCAGCGCCAGCTGAAGGCCATTCAGTAATCAGTTCACCACCCTCAGCAACCACCGGAGGGAGCCCCAGCTCAGAAGCCGCCTCCAGCATATTCACAACAGCACACTATCACAAAGCTGCTTTCAGACATCACAAACAAATTCAAACATTTGCCTTGGGGTCTTTCCAGCCTATTTCAGGCACATTGGAGGATTGCACACTTCACTGCAGGTGAGTCACATATGCAAACACATTTGTAAACATGCACTGCTTTTTCGCTGGTTACTTCGCCCCACACACACAAATGATACACCATTTCAAAAGGAAACTTGCCCCCTTCAGCAAGAAAAGAGCCAAACAAACCACACATTCACGATTTTATCACTAAATACAGTTTGAACATTTATTTTCATAAACCTACAGAAAGACACAATGACCTGCAGGTGGCATCTCAACCGAAAGACATTTTTTGGCCTCTACTTATCAAACCAATTTATTGTATTACTAATAGAGTTGAGCGATACTTTCCGATATCCAAAAGTATCGGAATCGGAATGGTATCGCCGATACCATTAAAATATCGGCGATACCCGATACCGATACCGGAAGTCCCATGTAAGTCTATGGGAACAAAATATCGCAACTAAAAAAACCTCTTTCTTTCCTTGTAAACACTAAATATACACACATAGAATACATATATATATATATATACATGTCATTGTGACATATATATATACATATATGTATAGTTTATACACTTTTACATAGTAAAATATCCTCTGATTCAATTGCCGGGTAAAGCCGGCTTCTGTGAAAAGACAGAAGCACCCGACATGAAATGACACTTGGTGTACATAGGGTTAACCATGTCTTTTCATGTCCTTTGCTATCTGATTTGCACAAACAATTACATCAGTCTATGTGTGCAAAATTTCACACCTGTAGGGGTTAATTAAAGGTGTAAATTCATTGTAAAAAAACGGACTTTTTTGCTACGAATTTACACCTTTAATTAACCCCTACAGGTGTGAAATTTTGCACACTTACACTCATGTAATTGTTTGTGCAAATCAGATATCAAACTACATGAAAAGACATGGTTAACCCTATGTACACCAAGTGTCATTTCATGTCGGGTTCTGCATTTTCACAAAAGCCGGCAATTGAATTAGCGGCTATTATACTATGTAGAAGTGTATGAACTATAAATATAAATATATATATATTGTGTCACAAATTCAATGACATGTATATATATATATGAGGTGTAAAATTGCTGAAAAAAAATGCGTGGGCTCCCGCCCTATTTTCGCAACCAGACAGACAAAGCCAGTGAGTGGGGGCAGATAATAATAGCCCAGAGAGGGACCATTTTTTTTGGCCCCCCCGGCTACTTAACATCTGCCCCCAGACACCCCAGAAAGGGCAAATCTCTAATTAGATTTGCCCTTTCTGGCACTTTGCCCGTCTATTCCCATTGCCCTGTAGCGGTGGCGAATGGGTTAATAAGGGGTTAAAATGACCTTGCAATTGAAAGGTCACTTTAAGCCAGGTTAATAATTGAGAGCTGTCAATTAGACAACTATCAATTATTAATCCTATTGTATGAAAGAAAAATCAAACACACACACTTTAATAAAAAAGAAGTTTAATGAAATAATCACACAGTTTTTGACCATATTTTATTTACCTGCTAAAACCATTTTCTGTAATAAAAATAAAATAATAAAGCAAAATTATTCTTACCAATCCGATGCACAGTCAGGTCCCACGGTGTAATCCTTCAGAAAGGGTTAATGTTTACTGCAGGGACCGCAGCTAATGCTGCAGCCTCACAGTAAACCCCCAAATGAATGAGCTCCTCTCCTGGCTGACAGGAGAGGAAGTGGAAAGCTTAATTGATTGCTTTCCACTTTCACTTCAGGTCAGACAGGGACACCATCAGTGACGTCAGGGAACTGATTAACAAAAATAGGGGTTCCCTTCGAAAAAAAAATGGCGTGGGGTCCCCCCTATTTTTGTTAACCAGCCAGATGAAGCAGACCGCTGAGGCCTGGATTTTCAGGCTGTTAAGGAGCCAAGATCCATGGACCTTGCCAGCCTGATAATACCAGGCCACAGCAGTCTGCATATCTTGGCTGATTAACAAAAATAGGGGATCCCCTCGAAAAAAATTGGCGTGGGGTCCCCCCTATTTTTGTTATCTAGCCAGATGAAGCAGACCGCTGAGGCCTGGTTTTTCAGGCTGGTAAGGATCCAATATCCATGGACCTTGCAAGCCTGATAATACCAGGCCACAGTAGTCTGCTTAGCTTGGCTGGTTAACAAAAATAGGGGATCCCCTCGAAAAAAAAACGGCGTAGGGGTCCCCCTATTTTTGTTAACCAGCCAAGTAAAATGCAGACTGCTGCAGCCTGGTATTAAAAGACTGTCAAGGCCCATGGATTTTGGCCCTCAACAGCCTGATAATACCAGGCTACAGCAGCCCCACATTTGGCGCATCAAAAGATGTGCCAATTGTGGCACTTTACCCGGCTCTTCCCACTTGCCCTGTAGCGGTGGCAAGCGGGGTAATAAGGGGTTAATGTCACCGTTGATTGCACGGTGACAATAAGCCCGGTTAATAATGGAGAGGTGTCAATAAGACACCGATCCATTATTAATCCCAAAGTTTTTAAATGTGTAAAAAAAAGACACAGCAAGAAAAAAGTCTTTTAATGAAATAAAAGAGACAACACAGTTTTCATTTTTTTTATTACTCTCTCATTCCTGCGACGCCATCGATCTCCTGTAAAAAAATTAAAAAAACAAACCAACAGTATACCACCTGTCCGACGCAGTCCATAGTAACGACAGTCCCACGACGATCCAGCTCTGCTACATCGCAATGACAGGCAGAGCCTGACATCCCGGCGCAGCACAGCTGCTTACCAGCTTCCCCGGCGGTGACGTCATCGGACTGCTTTACGGCCGCGATTACCCAGCAGTCACTGCAGTTATCGCGAGAAACTGCATGTGACCGCCGGGGAGAAGAGGATGGCGGCCATAAAGCAGTCCGGGATGTGACCGCCGGAGATCTTCTGCCGGGTAAGTGCCGCTGACTCCTGACAGACCCGACCGACGGACACTGACAGTGACAGTGACAATTCCGATTCCGGTATCCGATATGACGAAAATATCGGTACTCGGAATCGGAATTCCGATACAGCTAATATCGGCCGATACCCGATATTTGCAGTATCGGAATGCTCAACCCTAATTACTAAGCTACATATATAAATACCTGTCTGTGTTCATCATCTCATGAAATACATTTACATTTGACCAGCTTGCTTTTTCTGAAATTGCCTGCGCCCCCGACGACCAATGTGCAAAATTTCGCACGGGCCAAGCTAGTAATTAAGAATTATAAACACTTAAACAGCTTCCCTGATAGGGAGGTTGCAGAAAATGGTGACAAAACAATTTTTTTTCTGCATCTCTTGGCAGGAAAAACACAGCTGCAAAAACGCTCATTTTTGATTTGTTTTTGCCTACGCTTTTTGACTGATTTGAGTGAGATCAATGGTGAAAAACGCACAAAGAAATGACATGCAGCAGATTGTTTTCTGCATGTATCTGCAGGTCAAAAATACTCAACGTGTTCATGACCCATCAGGTTTCTCATTCACTTTGCTTGATTGCTTCAGGCTTTGTCACAAATCTGCATGGCAAATACGCCCCAAATCTGCAAGCCCTAAACAGTAAAAAAAAAAACCCTATGCATGTGTGGTATCACCATATATGTTACCAGGTAATTTTTATCATATGAAAAATGCCATAAAAATGAGACCCAAAAAAATAAAGTCAGAATTACAGGTTTTTTTTTTATTTACTTCTTATTTTCACCATATTGCCTCACTTGGATTTTTTTCCCCAATATTTTTGTACACTGTACAGTATTATACAAACTGGTCCATCAAAAAATCAATAAAAATAAAAAAAAGTGAAGATTCTTTGAAGAAGAGTAAGAGAAAGATAAAACGCAAAGATGAAAATTGCGGTTAAAATAATGTAGTAAACATGGAGAGAAATCTTCTTTTATTTATTGCTACTTGTATTCGTAATATCACTTTCTAAGGCCTCTTTCACACATTCGTCTTTTTGAATCAGGCATGATCCGGCGTGTTGCTAAAAAAACGGATCCGGTACCGGATGCGTTTTTTTACCATTGACTTTCATTAGCGTCGGATCGTGCCTGATGTCATTGCGTTTTATCCGTTTTTGTCCGGATCTGGCGGAAATGTACATTCCGGCGGTCAGACAAAACGGAGCATGTAACGTTTTTTTGTTTTGCCGGAGCCGCCTGATGTGCCTGAAGCGGCGCATCAGGCGGCCGGAAACAATAGAAGTCAATGGAACCGGATCAGACTTTTGTGCAATCCGTCAAAAGGCTGATCCGGATTCTGGAAACCAAGGACTACTACTACTACTACTACTACTACTACTACTACATTTTCCAGTGTCTCCGGACATCAGAAACCCTCTTTTTCTGGGTTCAAAAGTTCAGGTCGGATCCAGCAAAAAAACGGATCCGTTGCATCAGTTTTTTTATTTCAGTGCCGGATCTGTCCCTTCAGGTGTTCGACGGATCATGCCTGATTCAAAAAGACGGATGTGTGAAAGAGGCCTAACTCTTGATAACATCTCACATGACAAACAGCAATCTCCTCTCCAGTAATAGCACAAATGTCTACAACAAATCTGTGTGCACATGGTCCGCCACACGGTAGCCCGGGGTATCACGGCTTGTGATCCCTCCGTGCCGCAAATGTGACGAAAACGCGCACACACACGACGGCTGCTGCCGTCCGACCCAGTAAACTGCAGGGATTTATAATTATCCCACTTCCACTTAGGAACTTGCAGCTCTCTGGCGCCCCCCTTACCCTCAGGTCAGTCAGGGAACTGCACCTAGGATAATTAGTCGCCAGACGGGTCACTTGGATGTGTGCTGGCTATTGGGCATGCTGCAGTGAGGGAATTATAATTACTCCGGGCCGCAGCCAGGCAATACACTTATAAAACCTGCTCCGTCACTGCCAACGCCACCCAATAGGTTAACACTTTACACCCCTTCCTTTTAGCTGCCACCAGCTACGATTTACTTAATGAACAATTTATCAGAGGGTCCGTAGCAACCCCAAAACAGTAGCGTAGTACTTCAGGCACGTGCAAATTCGTTTATAGAGCAGGAGAAACAAACTAATAAATTTATAGGTTTATTCCTTAAAATGCAGGCAGTGTTTATAGTTTAAAAAAACGGTAACAAGCTGAGGCAATATCGTTATGTACAATACAGTTAAAAATAAACGGGATTAAAAGTGAAAAACTTACATGGTAGTTACATAGGTATAGGCAAGACTGGCTGGGGGAGGAGCCACACATCATAGTTCATTTGCAGATCTCTTAGTCAAGTCGTCACAGCAAGGAATGACCAAGGGGGGCTAACTGCAGGACTTATACATGTGGGCTGCTGACCTCACAAAAGGGGATGGTTTTCTGGCCACCTCCCCGGGCTAGAAGTTCTAGTTTTAGTTCTGGAAGATTATCAGGAGCATACTTCATCCTGAGAACCTCGCAGAAGAATGGCAGACCTGTCAATGATCTTACTTTAAAATGACGGTTCAAATGAGCCCAAACTTGGGTGAGATAGTTCATGTGGGGGATCCGAGAATTCCATTTCTCGGGTTCTGTTGGAGTTACGGGTTCACCAGTACCACAGGAATGATGCCAGTCGGGCGCATGTTTCAAAACAGTAACTTTTGTGTTTCTAATGCAAATTCCCACCGTGTTATAACCAAAAAGAATGAATTCTCATATAGATACACATCTTTCCTATATACAACAAATCTAAACTTCTCGTACTACTTATAAACCAGACTTGGTGTCATTTCCCTCCCTAGAACGCTCCCTCCTCGCCCTGCCTTTTCGATTAGTATTCTCGCAGGTCACCACACTTTGAATAATTGTTTTGTTCTCACAAATGTTTCTGGGAGTTGTAGTACTCTTCTGCTTCCTTGTCTGAATGCACATAGCCCAGCAGCGAGAAGATCAGGACAAGTGAGGGGCAGCGTGGACTCAGTGCCTGGACGCCTGCACATTGGAAGAGGTGAGCAGGATTTGGGGTGCCATTTACAGGGGAAGCACAGGGTCAGGAGTGCTGGGATCCGCCACATCATGTCCTGGGATTTTTAAAAGTAGTGTTCATGAATTTCATCTCCTCCTGTTAGTGCCAGTTGCAGCCCGTGGAGCACATTGG
This sequence comes from Oophaga sylvatica, assembly GCA_033576555.1. Taxonomy (NCBI): domain Eukaryota; kingdom Metazoa; phylum Chordata; class Amphibia; order Anura; family Dendrobatidae; genus Oophaga; species Oophaga sylvatica. Next base: position 881,114,989 of record JARQOD010000001.1, read on the forward strand.
CACCAGCTGAATGCCAGCGTAGCAATAATGGGCCCTAGTCATCCTCTTGTCTCTTGGGTGGTTCTAATTTCTTTGCTGAAGGTTGTACTTCCTTTCTCCATTTACTTAGTTATTGATATTACTCTGTATAGACTGGAATACTGTTTATTTTTGACAAGAGCCAAGGGTGCCGTGCAAACCATACACGCTACATGAAAGTTTAAATGGTCAAGGACCTTAAAGCCAACACAACATGACAAAGTCCATCCCTTTAAGGGTAGCCCTTTAAATCCAGGTCACAGTCTATCGTCCCCCATCAGTCCTTAGGACAGGGACACAGTCCATTATCTCCACTACTGTCCACATGACAGGTACAGTCGCTTAGGGGTAACGTCCATCGTGGATTGAGCTTGGTCCTTAACTGAGAGTGTAGGACCCTCCAGCTGCTGCAACATCTCTCAATCCAGCAGGGGGCAGCGTAACGAGCGCAACAAAACTGGGGAGGAGACAACGGTTTCAGCCATCCTTGGCTAGCAACTTATAAGAGTCCTGGACATTTGGATCATAAATTTATTATACTAATTTATATAGGACCATTAATTCCACAGCGCTTTACAGACATTATTGGCACCATCCCCATTGGGGCTCACAATCTAATTTTCCTATTATTATTATTCATTATTATAGCGCCATTTATTCCATGGCGCTTTACATGTGAAAAAGGGGAAAATATAGACAAGTACAGTAAACATGAGCAGTACAAGGCACACACAAGTACAGAAGGAGAGAGGACCCTGCCCACGAGGGCTCACAGTCTACAGGGATGGGTGAGAATACACTAGGAGAGGGTAGAGCTGGTCGTGCGGCGGTTCAGTAGACTGAGGATTACTGCAGGTTGTAGGCTTGTCAGAAGATGTGGGTCTTCAGGTTCTTTTTGAAGGTTTCCATGGTAGGCGCGAGTCTGATGTGTTGGGGTAGAGAGTTCCAGAGTATGGGGGAAGCACAGGAGAAGTCTTGTATGCGGTTGTGGGAAGAAGAGATAGGGGAGTAGAGGAGATCTTGAGAGGATCGAAGGTTGCTTGTGGGTATGTACCGGGAGACCATGTCACAGATGTATGGAGGAGACAGGTTGTGGATGGCTTTGTATGTCATGGATAGGGTTTTGAATTGGAGCCTCTGGACAATAGGAAGCCAGTGAAGGGCTTGGCAGAGAGGAGAGGCTGGGGAATAACGGGGAGACAGGTGTATTAGTCGGGCAGAAGAGTTTAGGATAGTTTGGAGGGGTGCCAGAGTGCTAGAGGGGAGGCCAGAGAGTAGGAGGTTGCAATAGTCGAGGCGGGAGATGAGGGCATGCACAAGCGTTTTTGCAGTTTCTTGGTCAAGGAATGTACGGATCTGGGAAATATTTTTGAGTTTGAGACGGCAGGAGGAGGCAAGGGTTTGGATATGTGGCTTGAAAGAGAGAGCAGAGTCGAGGATCACCCTGAGGCACCGAGCATGTGGGACTGGGGAAAGTGAGCAGCCATTGACATTGATGGATAGGTCTGGTGGAGGGGTAGAGTGAGATGGGGGAAAGATGATGAATTCTGTTTTGTCCATGTTCAGTTTTAGAAAGCGAGCAGAGAAGAAAGCGGAAATAGCGGACAGACATTGTGGGATTTTGGTCAGTAAGGAGGTAAGGTCAGGTCCAGATAGGTAGATCTGCGTGTCATCGGCATAGAGATGATACTGCAAACCATGGGATTCTATGAGCTGTCCGAGGCCGAAGGTGTAGATGGAGAAGAGTAGGGGTCCTAGAACTGAGCCTTGGAGAACACCGACAAACAGAGGGCGAGGTGAGGAGGTAGTCTGGGAGAGGGAGACACTGAATGTTCGGTCTGTTAGATATGATGAGATCCAGGATAGGGCCAAGCCTGTGATTCCAAGAGATGAGAGAATCTGGAGCAGGAGGGAATGGTCCACAGTGTCGAAGGCAGAAGACAGGTCCAGGAGGAGGAGGACAGAGTAGTGTCGTTTGCTCTTGCCGGTTAGTAGGTCTTTGGTGACTTTAGTTAGGGCAGTTTCAGTTGAGTGATGCAGTCGGAAGCCTGATTGCAAGCGGTCAAAGAGGGAGCAGGAGGAGAGGTGGGAGGACAGTTCAAGATGGACATGCTGTTCCAGTAGTTTTGAGGCATAGGGGAGAAGTGATATGGGGGATAGCTAGACACAGAGGATGGGTCAAGAGAGGGCTTTTTTAGGATAGGTGTGATTGAGGCATGTTTGAACGATGAGGGGAAGACACCATTTGTAAGTGAAAGGTTCCTATCAGTACGTCTTTAGAGCAGGGTTCCCCAACTCCAGTCCTCAAGGCCCACCAACAGGTCATGTTTTCAGGATTTCCTTAGTATTGCACAGTTGATGCAATTACCACCTGGGCAATACTAAGGAAATCCTGAAAAACATGACCTGTTGGTGGGCCTTGAGGACTGGAGTTGGGGAACCCTGCTTTAGAGTGTGGGAGGAAACCAGATGGAAATTCACGCAAACACGGGGAGAACATACAAACTCCTCGCAGATGTTGTCCTTGGTGGGATTTGAACCCAGGACCCCAGCGCTGCAAGGCTGCAGTGCTAGCCACTGAGCCACCATTCTGCTGCAATTCGGTAATGCTGCGGGGTGCAACGAATCACAACTCATGCCCTTACAGCTTCCACACACAAATGGTGGATATTGTCTTCCAACACTATATACATATATTCACGACATCAACAACTAAACACGAAATTTACAATACAATTTATAATGCAATTTTAAATGATTTATGCTGGAGCTACACGGCGAGTTTTGCTGCCAAAGATCGCTGTATGCCACTGCTACACCGCAGCACAACGCAACGTACAATGACTGACAAGCCAGTTGTAAAATCCAGCTGGTCCTGACTTACTGCCATCTGCTAGTTGTGGCTCCGTTACTGTACGTATTGCAATGAAACCATGGAGCCAGCCAGCAATTTGAGGATGTACCTGGCCCTTATTTCAATATTGCCGTCTGACCCCTAAAATTAATCTGTCACCAGGTTGTTACCCCTCCTGAGAGCAGCATTATATAGGGTAGAAATGCTTATTCCAGTGGTGTCGCTTACTGTTCTGATTGCGGCAGTTGCAGATCTAGTGTGGAGCCCAGCTGCGACTGGATTCATATCTCCCAGAAGGGTGCACTGAAGGAATACACCACTAGAGGTCATTATATACACTCACACACCTTCACCCATTCCAAAGACCACCAGAGGGAGCTGTTTAGACATATAAAGGAGGGTGAACACAAGAAAAGAGAGTTCAGTGAAGTTTAATCTCCTCAGAGAGTGCAGAAGAGAGTTAGTTCTGAGGAGAGCTCAGTCAGAGCAGTCTGGAGAGAGAGGCTGCAGAGCAATTCAGTTCAACAGAGTGGAGGCTTGTAAAAGTGGAGTAGGATCCACTCCAGTCTAGTCAGAGCTGAGAGGAGTAGTGCAGCTCAGTGAGAAAGCGTGCCGACGCTTAGAGAGTGGCGAAGAGGCAGCCCATCAACTGCCAGTGTGTGATCGTGTGAGGGCCCAGGTAGGCCGAAGGCGAGTGGAAAGTGAATGAGACAAAGGAGCCTTCATAGTGTCTCGACCATGCACCACAATTGTGGGTTACCAGGGCAATGGGGTACCCAGAGCCGAGCCCATGGAAGTCTATGGGGTTGTCACAGGTAGCGGTGGCTCGGTCTGTGGCCCTGGCGGTCAGGCGTATGTTGGGGGGTATATTTACAGGGGATAGGTATATATATACAGTTCGTGACGCCACCTGTAGTTCTCTGGTAATTTGTACCAGCGCTGCTGTAGAGCTCTGAGGGGATGGTGAGGCAGCTAGATGTCGGGTCCCCTACAGGTGGGACTTTTCCCTCAGGTCGATAATTATGGTGGGGTTATGCAGGGATGCAATTGAATAACACAGTCTCACACATCAGCGTCTTTCCATACCTTTTACTTGTCAGATGATAAGGCAGGTCCCAGGGAGGCTGGTCCAATGGAGAATGTGCTTTGAGGTAGCAGCTGAACAAGTTAGGGGCCTCCTTTACTTCCACAATGGTAATGAGTCCAACCAGCATAAAGCGTAGTTCACTCCAAAAACTCCAGCTAACTCCTTAGCTGTACTGCCCGGTCAGTTTTGTGGTCGGAGCCTTCCTATGAAAGAGCTGAGTTCCTATTCTTGTCGTGCACTGACTCAAGGTTCTCACTCCCCTGACCCCAGTTACGTACCGACACTCCAGGGGCTGCTTTCTGTTACCTAAGGTCCAGTAAGCCTCTGGTTTTTCTACCACTATGCGTGAAGCTATAGTGACACTTCGGTCCCCAGTGACCGGTGACAATGTGCAGGACTTCTTCAATCCTAAAGCACTTCTAAATTCCTTCCACTGTGCCTTTCGCCTTGTCCGCGCTTGTAGCATAAGCACTCCACACTTCCACAGGTCATATAGGTCAATCCCTTCTCACTTCTTTCCAGAGCTTGTTGCCAGAATCTCAGTATTCCTCTAGGCAGGAGCACGTCTCTGAACCTTCACTGTCCTTGGGACAGGAGACTGAAGTATCTGAAACTCCCTCTTCCTTCTCAATAGATGTCTCAGTCCGTCTGCCAGTGGGGCACAGCTCTGACCAGGCTGAGGTGATCTGGCTCACCTTTACTGGACTCCACTTACTGAACTGCCCACTGAATCCCTCCTCTGTCCGAAGACAGGAAACTGACTCCTCAGCGTCACTGACTGAATGAATCAATCCCCCCTCACGACTGCATGTGACTAGCTTTTATATCTATGGGTGTGTCTAAGTGTGTGTTGGAGTGAATGTTTATTGAGCATTAAACTGTTACCTCTCCACACATCCTCCAGGGTACTGCGTGTGCCTTCACACCAGGGCTACACAATAGCTCACCTCAGCAAGTATTGACCGGACACCGGGGTCCGAGCCTATAGGGATCTCCACGACTCATTAGAACACCGGAGTTCCTGGAGGACTACACGTCCCAGGAGTACCACAGAGCTGATACGTAGCAGGATCAGGAGGACGGAGTCTGGCAGGATCCACCATAAAAGACCCTGTCCTTTCAGAGAGAAGGTCCAATCACAAGGTCAGCCAGGTACAAGACGGAGACTAAGTTAGGCCCAGCTACACGCAGGCCAGGACTTTATTACAAAAAGGCAGGGAACAGGAGGCCACCCACCTACCAGTGGAGGAATCTGGATGTGCACCCTTCACTCTACAGTGCTCCGGGGAGTGCCTTCAACATCTTCAGTAAAGGTACCAAAGTGACTTATGTGTGTGTCTACTTTATTACCCCTAACTGTCGGGTCCCCGTCTGTCCTGCACCCCTGCACATCTATCTGCCCTGAAGGACTCAGCCTTACCTGTGGAAGGCTTAACATCTTGCTGCACAATATTAACCCTTCAGTGGATCTGCATAGCAGCGCTGGTCACCCTGACCAGGTACCACAGGTGGCGTCACAAATTCCCATTCCAACATTCAATTCACCTGTAAATATCCCACATTAAAAAGGTGAGCCCCAGAGCCACGGACTGAGCTGTGTTGCCGTGACATCCCCCATAGTAGTCTATAGGCTCAGATCTCTGAATGCTGAGCTGTGTATAACCCCGCCCACACTATTGAGTGGCAGCTTTCTGTGTATGCTGTGCATAGGCAGAAAGCTGCCATTGATGGGGCGGGGTTATACAGAGTTGATGAATACAGAGGAATACAGTCCTCTAGTGATAAAACAATGATTTAATCAAAACTACAGCAAGCAGCCCAGTATGTGATACATAGCTGGAATCAGGGACTCTGCCCCTACATTATTTGGCTGTTAGGTACCAAAAACCTGCTGATTCCCTTTGAGAGGGCAAAACATGAATGGAAAAAGTCCATACCTGTTCACTAAACACATGGAGCGAGTTTATCCAGTTCCTCAACAACACAGGAGTCCCCGAAAAATATGTTATCTGTCCTGATTTATGTCCCTGGCATCTGGGATTCTATAGAGGAGACTGTACTGAGCGTCACCCTGCGCCTATGGACCTCACACTGCCACATATGTGATATCTGGAGCAGGGGGCTCTATCACTACACTTTCTGTATGGCAGACACCTACACAGCATCCCTGTCATGGACACTATAGTGGGCTTCCCTTACTCCAGAGAGCTGGTGTAGACCCTCCAGATGAGTGTGCAGGCACAGACCCCCTCAGTGGGTGAGCTGTTAGCTGTGAGCCTCACAGCTAACAGCTCACCCTGACCCTAGAAACTTGTACAAGTGTGGGCTTCCCTTACCCAAGATGGCCACCGCTGCTCCATGTGCTTAGTGCGCAGGTGCAGACCGTCCCCAGTCAGGTGATCAGGGCTGACATCACAACCAAGTAACGCCTCTGCTCTCCCTCCCGGAGTACTCTATGGAGTCAGCGTGTCTACACTGGTCTGGTTCACACGCAGATAAAGCATGCGTTTTCTTGATCAGAGAACTGCTGATCCTTGTGGATCCACAGTATCATTGAGTCCCAAGTGTGGTGAGTCTTTAGGTTACATTGATGGGAACATACAGATGGTATAATTGGCACCAAGTATGGATACATTGTATTTCTGATGTTACCTATGGAATGGTCACATTGCAGTTACTTGTTATAAACACTGTACACACGCACGGATGCGGTTTATTCGGGACTGCTCTATAGTGTATGATCAATTCGGATTTATGACTTTGTTCATAACCATGTATATAATATATATATATAATATATATATATGGCAGGTTACACTGCTTGGGAAAGGCTGTATGAAGCAGAGCTGCCGCAGATGGCTGAGCCGCTTTCACTATGCTTGAAACTGCTGCCTTGATTTGTATTTTTTGCTTCTTATTTTTAGCTTTTTATTTTTTGTTTGACGCATAGTCTGACCTTCCTGTTTGCAGTGTGGCCTGATGAAGCTACTTCTGTAATGCTGCCTCTAAAGGGAATGTGTCACCCCATTTTAGCCATATCAACGAAAGATGTGGCTGAATAGTGCGTTCCATAAGCAACGTATCGATATGTAGGATATATCCTGATACCCCCGTTTTGATAGCAAAATACCTAAGTAAAGTTCGTATTTTTGGCTGTCAATCAGGGCGGTCCGGTCCGATGGGCGGCGGTTATTCCTTCCCCCCCACGCTCCTCCTCTTCTCTCACGTAACGCCGTCTGTGAATATCACAGACAGCGTACAGTTTCCGTGATTGCGCGTTGAACAGGCCCCCGCACGTGCGCATTGTTCTTTGCCAACAGTGGGCAAAGTAGGAAAACATTACTGCGCATGCGTCAGTCTTCCTTACTTTCCTTGGCCCAGAAGTCATCAGCGGCCAGCCGTAATGTATGGGACGACTTCCGGGTCAAGTAAAGTGACAGAAATTGCTTGCGCAGTAATGATTGTGTGCTTGCCCACTGTTGGGAAAACCACAATGCGCACGCACGAGGGACTTTTCCACAGCGCAAGCGCGGTAAGCCAACGGACAAGGAAAAAAAAAGTACGTGCGGCAATAATGGAGACAGGTTGGGGAAGCGAATAACCACCGCCCATCGGACCGGACCGCCCTGATTGACAGCAAAAAATACGAACTTTACTAAGGTATTTTGCTATCAAAACGGGGTATCAGGATATAAGCTACATACCGATAGGTTGCTTATGGGACGCACTATTCAGTCATATCTTTAGTTGATAAGGCTAAAATGGGGTGACACATTCCCTATAATACAGCGCTGTCATAGTCATCTATAGTCATCACTGTCCCCATTGGGGCTCACAATCTAAATTCAGTATTTCTGTGGCGTGACGAGTTTTTTATTTATTTATTTAGTGTTTGACATCTCTGTGTCACGTCTATTTATTCAATAAGTCTGTTATGTGTGTGTAGTACTTTCTTTTGAGTCTTGGATGAAACTCATCCATTCAAATCTATGGGTGCGCAAGAAAAAAAATGGATCCCAGACGGAACATCCAAGTCACATCCAATTTCAAGTGTAAATCTAGGAAACTGTATTTAATCAAGTACATTTTTTTTTAGTTCCAATAGAGAAATTCATTAAGGCTACTTTCACACATCAGGTTTTTTCTGTCAGGCATGATCCGGCTATTTTTAGAAAAACCGGATCCGGCGAAATCTACCGCCGGAACCGTTTTTTTCTCATCGACTTGTATTAGCGCCGGATCGCGCCGCATGGCCTCCCGTTTCTTCCGTTTTTTGCTGGATCCAGCTAAAATTTTAATTCCGGCGTCTGGAAAAAAGTCTTTAGTAACGTTTTTTGTCTGTGGCGAAAAACCAGACAGTGCCGGATGCGGAGCTTCCGGCTTTTTGCTACAATGGAAGTCTATGGGCGCCAGAATGCATCGGATCCAGAAAAAGACGGATCCGGTTTTCAAGTCTGAGCATGCTCAGATCCATTTGGCCAGCCTCCAGGAACCTGATCCATTGTAAAACAGATAAGAAAACGGAATAAACAGATGGAAAACTGATTAAACGGATCCTTTTCATCAGTTTTCCACAATTTAGGCCGGATCCTGCCTGTCGGAAAAAACCTGATGTGTGAAAGTAGCCTAAGGCTACTTTCACACTTGCGTTTTTTTGCGCAGCGCATTGTGCGCACATGAAACACATTAAAAAAACGCATGCAAACGCTTATAAACGCTGCGATATTTAGTCGCATCAGCGTGCGCATTACGACCAAAAAACGCAGCTTTTGTATGCAATTTCAAGCGTTTTTGCATGCGTTTGCGTTTTTTTCGGCGCATGGGTTGTCTACGTGTCACATTTCTATCAACTATGTCTCTATCATCTGTCTCTATTATCTCTATCATCTCTATCAACTCTATCATCTGTCTCTATCATCTCTATCAACTCTCTCTATCATCTGTCTCTATCAACTCTCTCTATCATCTCTGTCTCTATCATCTCTGTCTCTATCATCTCTGTCTCTATCATCTCTGTCTCTATCATCTCTATCATCTGTCTCTATCATCTCTGTCTCTATCATTTCTGTCTCTATCATTTCTGTCTCTATCATCTCTGTCTCTATCATCTGTCTCTATCATCTCTGTCTCTATCATCTCTGTCTCTATCATCTCTGTCTCTATCATCTCTGTCTCTATCATCTCTGTCTCTATCATCTCTGTCTCTATCATCTCTGTCTCTATCATCTCTGTCTCTATCATCTTTCTCTATCATCTCTGTCTCTATCATATCTGTCTCTATCATCTGTCTCTATCATGTCTCTATCATCTGTCTCTATCATCTCTGTCTCTATCATCTCTGTCTCTATCATATCTGTCTCTATCATCTGTCTCTATCATCTCTGTCTCTATCATCTCTGTCTCTATCATCTGTCTCTATCATCTCTGTCTCTATCATCTGTCTCTATCATGTCTCTATCATCTGTCTCTATCATCTCTGTCTCTATCATCTGTCTCTATCATCTCTGTCTCTATCATTTCTGTCTCTATCATTTCTGTCTCTATCATCTCTGTCTCTATCATCTCTGTCTCTATCATCTTGTCTCTATCATCTCTGTCTCTATCATCTCTTCTCTATCATCTCTGTCTCTATCATCTGTCTCTATCATCTGTCTCTATCATCTGTCTCTATCATCTGTCTCTATCATCTGTCTCTATCATCTGTCTCTATCATCTCTGTCTCTATCATTTCTGTCTCTATCATTTCTGTCTCTATCATCTCTGTCTCTATCATCTCTGTCTCTATCATTTTGTCTCTATCATCTCTGTCTCTATCATCTCTGTCTCTATCATCTCTGTCTCTATCATCTCTGTCTCTATCATCTCTGTCTCTATCATCTCTGTCTCTATCATCTCTGTCTCTATCATCTTTCTCTATCATCTCTGTCTCTATCATATCTGTCTCTATCATCTGTCTCTATCATGCCTCTATCATCTGTCTCTATCATCTCTGTCTCTATCATCTCTGTCTCTATCATATCTGTCTCTATCATCTGTCTCTATCACCCCATCCTCTGTCTCTATCATCTCTGTCTCTATCATCTGTCTCTATCATCTCTGTCCTTCTATCATCTGTCTCTATCATCTTTTTATCTACACTCCTCACAATGTATCTTGTGTAGGGGGTTGTTAAAACAAGTTAGACATTATTTACTCCAAAATCGCGTGCGCGCAAAAGCGCTGACGAGCGCACAGCCATGCGCACGCCAGCGCACCCATAGACTGCAATGTTATTTTTTGCGCATTTTTTAAAGCGATTGGGCGGAAAAAAAATGCAACATGCAGCGTCTAGCGCGTATGGACGCACACCTGGAAAATGCGCAGCGCACGCTAAACGCAGATGAACGCGTGCAAGCGCTAGACCCTGCGCCCGCCATGTTAAAGATAGGGGAATATTGCGCATGCGTCTGATAGCGCACGATGCGCTGCGCAAAAAAACGCAAGTGTGAAAGTAGCCTAAGCCGCTCCTTGTGGACTTGGCCCTTCATGTATCCAATAGAAAAACCCCTTCAGCCGTGTTTCCAGGTAAAAAAAATAGAACTTTATTCCAATGTGAGATGTAATCCAAATGTAACATGGGAGTGTCAGGCTGTAATCATGGCTGGACTGGGTTAGGGACTGAGGCGCAGAGGACTTGGATGCACCTGAGATGTCATCTTTTTAATTACATTGGACTTCTGCTCTATTTTATCACCTGGGACCATGGCTGGAGGAGTTTTCCTATTGGATCTCTGCAGTGTCAAGCAGGAGCGGCTTCCTTCCATGCCGAGGATCTCAGGGCTGAGCTGCTTTCTTTCTACTAATTTTTGTTTTTACTGAAGATGTATGAAAACGGATGGCAAATGGATGTCACACGAATGTAAAAAACGGACACACTCTTGGCACACGGATGGAAATGGGAAAAAAATTATCCAAGTTTTCTGGCTGAAACTCGAACAATTTCTCATACCTTCGTCTGCATTGGCCCTTATTCTGCGTTGTCTCCTAGGATATGCCTTCTACAGGTCCCCCTACACTGAAATGTTGGAGGTTATACATCCTAATGAGCAGCACCTCTACAGTCATGGACAAAAGTTTTGAGAATGACACAAATATTAATTTTTACAAAGTCTACTGCTTCACTTTTTCTAATGGCAATTTGCATCTACTCCAGAATGTTATAAAGAGTGATCAGCTTAACAGCAATTACTTGCAAAGTCAATATTTGGCTAGAAAATGAACTTTATCCCCCAAAACACATTTCAACATCATTGCAGCCCTGCCTTAAAAGGACCAGCTAACCTCTTTTCAGTGATTGCTCCATTAACACAGGTGTGGGTGTTGATGAGGACATGGCTGGAGATCAATCTGTCATGATTAAGTAAGAATGACACCACTGGACACTTTAAAAGGAGGCTGGTGCTTGGCATCATTGTTTCTCTTCTGTTAACCATGGTTATCTCTAAAGAAACACGTGCAGTCATCATTGCAATGCACAAAAATGGCCTAACAGGGAAGAGTATCGCAGCTAGAAAGATTGCACCTCAGTCAACAATCTATCGCATCATCAAGAACTTCAAGGAGAGAGGTTCCATTGTTGCCAAAAAGGCTCCAGGGTGCCCAAGAAAGACCAGCAAGCGCCAGGACCGTCTCTTAAAAGTGTTTCAGCTGCGGGATCGGGCTACCAGCAGTGCAGAGCTTGCTCAGGAATGGCAGCAGGCAGGTGTGAGTGCATCTGCACGCACTGTGAGGCGGAGACTCTTGGAGCAAGGCCTGGTCTCAAGGAGGGCAGCAAAGAAGCCACTTCTCTCCAGAAAAAACATCATGGACAGACTGATATTCTGCAAAAGGTACAGGCAGTGGACTGCTGAGGACTGGGGTAAAGTTATTTTCTCTGATGAATCCCCTTTTCGATTGTTTGGGACATCAGGAAAACGCCTCATTCGGAGAAGACAAGGTGAGCGCTACCACCAGTCTTGTCTCATGCCAACTGTTAAGCATCCTGAAACCATTCATGTGTGGGGTTGCTTCTCAGCCAAGGGAATCGGCTCTCTCACAGTCTTGCCTAAAAACACAGCCATGAATAAAGAATGGTACCAGAATGTCCTCCAAGAGCAACTTCTCCCAACCCTCCAAGAGCAGTTTGGCGATCAACAATGCCTTTTCCAGCTTGATGGAGCACCTTGCCATAAAGCAAAGGTGATAACTAAATGGCTCAAGGAACAAAACATAGAGATTTTGGGTCCATGGCCTGGAAACTCCCCAGATCTTAATCCCATTGAGAACTTGTGGTCAATCATCAAGAGACGGGTGGACAAACAAAAAGCTAAAAATTCTGACAAAATGAAAGCATTGTGCAAGAATGGACTGCTATCAGTCAGGATTTGGTCCAGAAGTTGATTGAGAGCATGCCAGGGAGAATTGCAGAGGTCCTGAAGAAGAAGGGTCAACACTGCAAATATTGCCTTGCTGCATTAACTCATTCTAACTGTCAATATAAGCTTTTGTTACTCATATGTTTGCAATTATTATATTTCTGTCTGTGATAAAAACATCTGTCAAACACACATAAAAACCAGAGGGCAGCAGATCATGTGAAAATATAATATTTGTGTCATTCTCAAAACTTTTGGCCATGACTGTACACCTACATGTTGGGAATACTGGGTATATACCCTGATCTGTACCTACCTCTACACCTACATGTTGGGAATGCTGGGTATATACCCTGATCTGTACCTACCTCTACTCCTACATGTTGGGGATGTGACATGTGAAAGCCGTCACCCAAAGTCACCTACGGGAGGCCTCCTGTTAGCCAATATCCCACCGACCCATTTAAGGGAATCTGTCACCCTAAATTGGCGGGATATTTAAATGATGGCAGTCAGGTCAGATGGGCAGTGTTTTGGGTACTTGCCTTAATATGTTGTTCGCCGCTGTCTCCATTATTTCTGGGAATTGTAGTCGTTGCCCTCCATATAACGCACCTGCGCATTGCAATCTGCGGGCAAAGCATACTGCGCGTGCACAATTCAAGATTGCAATGCACAGGCGCGTTATATGGAGGGCAACGACTACAATTCCCAGAAATAATGGAGACAGCGGCGAACAACATGTTAAGGCAAGTACCCAAAACACCGCCCATCTGACCTGACTGCCATCATTTAAATATCCCACCAATTTAGGGTGACAGATTCCCTTTAAGGGGCCTTGAAACATGATCAGTTATTCTACCTGAGCCAGAGTGTCAGAGAGTAGACCGCGCTCTTCCAGCGTTCTTCCCCCTAATCTGTACAGGACAGTTCAATGGTTGGCTGGGAGAGAAGCCATTGGCATAGCGCTCAGGGTTAAAAATTGGATTGCATTCGTACCGATTTAATCCTATGCTTCTGTTCTCAATGGCGGTTTTTTTTTTTTTTTTTCCTGTTCCGGTCGGATCGCGATTGGATGGAAAAAAAAAAGTCTATAGATGTGTGTGAAACATTGCACTGCACTCGGATATCACCCAAGTGCAGTGTGATTCCCCGGACGCTGGCAATGGAGAAATTACTTTCTCTGCCTCCTCCGCAGCTGTGTTCTGATTCTCTGATGCGAGGGATCGGAGCACTGACACTTGGCTCCGATCGCAGCAGAGCAGGAGCCGAGGGTCATTCGTGTATCGCATCGGATGTGATCCGCTAATGTGACTCCGGCCATATGTTAGTGCTGTTGATGGGATACCAAGAAGACTCAATACTTTGATGCACAACCACTTACCCACTGCAGGGATCCCCGTTAGGCTGGTGCTGTATGGTGACCCTGACCACGACACATCGCACTACCAGAGATCACAGTATGCCGCTGCTACAGTGCAACATAGTAAGTGCTGTCACGTTGCAATCTGAAAATTGCCATGATGGCTGCATACCAGTGGCTGATAACGCAAGGTCACTGCGCAGGTCCTAACTACATCTCCCCATCTGCATTAGACTAATGTCAACCAAATCCGCTGATACAGATGGGTCCAAGTGTATGGGGCGCCGACCCTCTGATTGTTGGTGGGGATGTTGATCAGGCTTATTTGATTTCATACTTCCAATCTCATTGTTCTCCCGGAGATAGACCGCTAGCCGACGTGTCAGCCGGTGGCTTTCTCATGGAGAACCCAGGAGCAGTCGGCCGTACGAGCACGCCTGTGTATGGGAGAGTCTGCCGAGACTGCTGTCAGCTGAACAATCCGCCAAAGTATCATTCAGCCAGCGGTCACATAATGTGTATGGCGGCCTTTACACGTGCAGGTCTCGGACCAACAGGTAGCGTCATCATCTCATCAAAAATCCCTTTATATTCTCTATAATGGAGTCTTTCAGATGTCTGTTTACATGATACAGTCATTGTGTTTAGTAGATAGATTTTTATTTAGCAGAAATTGATCAGAAATCTGTGTATAAATGCATTAGAAATGAACATGAAAGTGTAGTAACTGCAATAATGTCACTAATAATTATTTTTTCAATCATAATTAATTTTGTAACTCCGGTTAATATCTTTTTTTTTTTTTTTTTACAACCTGCATGAATGCCTCTAAGTGCACGTTCACGCGCTCAGCATTTGGTCAGTATTTTACCTCAGTATTTTTAAGCCAAAACCAGTGGAGAAATCAGAGGAAAAGTGTAATGGAAACACTTGCACTGCGTCTTCTTTTTTCACCCACTCCTGGTTTTGTCTTACAAATACTGAGGTAAAAACCTCCCCAAATACTGAAGGTGTGCACGTGACCTTACACAGACAGGCGTCTGAATGTGGAGCTTCTCCCTCTTTTATGCTGTAGTGACACACTAGTACGTTTTCTGTTTGGACGTGCTCCATTGTGTACGTGCGGACTGTATGCAGTGAGCTGCTCCAGCTGTGTCCATGGCTGGTGTCGTCTGCGGCTCCTCACTTCCTTCCCTATCAGTTTGGTCATGTCACAGGTCTCCCAAGCGTCATCACAAAATAATGGTGGGAGTTCCTCTGTCAGTAGATCCTCCCTGCTCCATTTCCAGTTAGTAGGAACTGAGGAGTAGAAGGATCAGAGGTGAGTGCTTTGTATCAGACTGTGAAGCTGCTCATTTTGACATGTTGTCTTCCATACGTCATATTGCTTCTTTCATGCTTGCATCGTATATATATGTATATACCCTCGGAGAGTCTGGTTTCCTGTCACATAGTGTGAACCCAGGAACTTGCAATCTATCACTGTTTGTGAATCTCTCTATGGCAGCTTCTGTATCAGGAAAGCTTGTAGACATTTCTTCCTCCATGATAGACGTGTATCTCATATGTGGGACCCGGCAGCTGTACAACCCCAGCATGTTGCACAACTGACATGTCTATCATTGTGTGCTGCTGGCTGAAGCCAAGACTGTGAGTGAAAGGAGGCAGCAGCGTGTAGTTTGGTAATGGGGATGGGCTTAGGGTTGTCAAAGAGCAAATGTATTGAGGAACGTCAGCAGGGGATTTGCTGAGGACTCATGGTGTAATATGTTAGTCATCCATTATGTGCCCCTCTCTTTGCAGCCTCTGAATGAAGACTGATGCTGGCGTATGCGTGATGTCACTCAGTATGCTCTGAAATTGTGGGTGATCAGCACCGAGCCCCTGGAGGAGACTGGCATCCAACTTCTGCTCCGTCACTTCATAAAGAGTTATACAGCAAGAAAACCGGAGTCCAATGACTATTTCTGGATAATCAAAGGCAACCGTATCGTCCCCCCACACATTGTCACCAAGCAGAGGTGACGGATGAGCTGTCATCTGCTCCTGGACACCTGAAGGGCTACCACTAATGGAATCGTAGATTGATAAAGCTTCCTAATTGCCAGGATTACAACGCTGCCTTTACATTGTCTCCTAACAGGAGCTGGAACAGCGGGGTGGACATGGCCAGCATTATTAGCAGTTTCATTCTATTATTTCTTATATTACAAGACAGCTGTTATTGTTTCAGGAGCCCCCTCTCAGTATTTAAAAGGTAAGGGATGCGTTTCTACCTATTTCACTATCATATCAGGTGCATCATAGAAACAATTTACATTTTATATCAAAAATTGCATTTTTTTTTTTACATAAATCTTTAACTTTTCCATTCGTATTATACTAGAGAGGCTTTTGTACAATCTTCCGTGACGTACTTAGCATGTTGGCTTTAACACCCCAACAACATTTCCCCCCAAAACAGTTTTGATTGGAAGAGGAAAAAACCAAACCAAAACATGTCTTCCTTTGTGGACGAGTGTGGCCAACGTCTCCCCACATGGAAGCTTTTTGGAGGGAAGTGGAATTAGATTAGTTTTAGGGTTTGAGTGTTGACTTTTTCATGTGTATAACATAATTGTATTTATTTATTATGCTTTGCTTCTATAGCGCTTATTCTGAAGCGCTTTACATACATTATCATCGCTGTCCCCAATGGGGCTCACCATCTAAATTCCCTATCAGCATGTCTTTGGACACTTGTATCTTTCTATGTGAATGTTTCTATTAGTGTGTCTGTGTGCGTGTTTTAGAAGCAGTTCTCTTATGGAATAGTCTTCTGTAGTTGACATTATTACGGTTTTACAGGTATTTTGTACTGTGAGAAGTCGTCATAACCAAATCCCATCTCTATACACATTACACTGTATGTGTCTACTGTCCATCTGCTTCTGCAATGATTTCTTCCCAGCTGCTTTCACATCCACCATACTGGTTGAAATGCCACTTTGCCATCACAGTTATCTTCGACTAATCATCTCTTAATATATATAAAAAAATTGTCATCTGATCCCAAGAAAATTGTGTTTAAATCCAAGGCTTCGTTTCACTCCGAGATTCTAAATGCATCTATCTCCATAATCCTAGCATGAAATATTTATGTGTGCATATATAATTCACCACAGCGCCCAGAATATTTTCGCCCATATGCTACCACCTCTTTCCATTGTAAACGTTCTCCACCTCCTATTAGTCATCCCCGGCTTGGCTTCAGACGCGGCTCCTGCTACTTACACCATACAAAAACTCATTTCAGGAAATATTTTCTGTCCCAGCTGTATTACCAGTGCCGTGCGATATTAAAATGGGAAAGTTTGGCATTGTGTGTGCTCTCTCTGGGTCTGTTTGTAGGTCACACAGAGTGAAAACTTCCATGTGTGTGTGTATAATAAATATATATATATTTTTTTTACATATTTGTGAATATATGTACCATATGTACCACAGGACCCTCTGGTGCTTGTGAATACTGTATTTCTGTAGCTCTGAACCGGGGGAAGTCAGTTTGTTGTACTAATAAACCATTTGATCATTGGATCAATCCTAATTAATAAGATAGACCCAACTGAGAAAAAGCAGTTTATTACGGCTTCTCTATTTTGCTCCTACTTCTTCTATAAGAATTGCTGTTACATAACAACATGGTAAAAACACAACAAAGTAAAACTATATTGCACTTGGGTCAAGTAGTTGGATCTTGTTTCTATCTTTAGTATTAAATATTTACCTTTTAAATACAAAACTCTGTTCACATTTACGTTGCGGTTCACGTTAAATGATAAACCAGGTCTTTTCTTATGCACATCGGACACCACCAAAACCTAATGGATGAGGCATTGTGGTATCGTCATTTTGATGCAAAATATTGTGATTCATGTCAGGCTATTGTTCCAATTGGACTAATACAATGGCGGCTTGGAACGTCATCTTTTTCCATGAAGTTTAAATTATTATGTTTTTATAGTTTAGTTTTTTTTTCTTTTACCTTTTTGTTTTTTAGGTGATATAAGAGAAAGTGGGTGGCAAACAAAATATTCCTGCTTTTGCAGCTTAACTAGGGACTTCTACTTGGTCCCCTGAAGACATGAATAGCTTGTCATCTTAGTGTTACAGATTTTACCTACTAGCTGTTACCCACCTGTACAAGAAGCAGGTAGACGTAAGCCTTTGTTTTCACCAGTGAAATAGCCCATGGTTATAACGCAAGCTTTAATGTAATGACTTGTCAGGATCTATTTTCCCAAAAGTATCCAAATGGTCATGCGCGACCCCATTGATTTTAATCGGTAAGTCAGGGTTACTGACTGCTATATTTGCTGTCAAAATTTCCCAAACGCGTGATGGAAGCCAAGATGAAGCCCCCCAAAATGATGTGAAGAGAGTCTTTGAAACAGTTCTTTAGGCTATGTTCACACAGAAGGTAACTGCACCAAAAAAATCAGATGTAGACTTGCGGTTTGAGTTGCTATTGCTCTATACGAGGTTAGCCCCTTTTAGTAGAGTTTCTTTTAGTGTGGCTACTTGCCAGAGTTTTTGCATTGAAACCACTTCAGTCGGTGATTTGTGGCGCATTTCATGCTGATTTCGATGTAGAACATATGTTAAAATCCATGTGAAACTTTTGCTTTTAAAGTTGTATTTCTTCTAGGCAGAAATAGTTGTACATAATATAACAGATAAGAGAAGTAAATGATGTCTCCAAATTAATGGAAATGTAATATTTAACCACGCTTCACAATGCCATTGTAAGGTTAATGGTTGTAGGGGATTGCCCACCATTACAAGTAATGACCTATCGCTAGGATATGCAGTCGCTTCCTGCATCATTCTCTATGGAGGCGTTCTAATTATATAGTAATAATACATATGGCAGGCAGGAGCACTGTCCTCTGCCCCGGCCTGAGAACACAGCTGGAAGATAAAGGTACTAAAAGCTGAATAGATAAGTGTCAGAAGACCAAACCTAGCCAATAGAGCATGAAAATCTGCACCATGTTCTTAAATATATTTTTGCCACTATTTTTTCTTTATAGTAAAACAGAGTTTTGCACGAGTATCCTATTAATGACATATGAATGACACTTCAATAGCTGGTGGAGGTCCAAAGCCCAGCAACCCCACTGCTCATTACTTTCATGTGCAGCCAGCTGCAAACCCTATACAATAGAGAACACCACAGCTCCATACACTGTGTAGTAGCTGCTGCCGAGGACTGCAGATCGGTTCCTATTATTTGAATAGTAGCTGATCTGCTGTACCTGGGAGCAACCACTGCACAGTGTGATGGACCTTCAGTGTCCTCCTCCATACACTGTTTTCATCCGACCGCTACTATAGCTGGTGACAGCTGAACGGTGGGGAATGTGTTGTGAATGGTTTGAGATGAGTTCTGAGCAGAGACTCCCTCTGGTGGTTACAAGCGGTACTGGTCTGTTCAGTGAAGATTGTGAGGACTGGGAATCAGGTGTTACTGACTGGTCTTTATAAGGGAGTCACCTTCCCATCAGGGTTGCCGGTGATCAATTGTTCTGGTCTGAATCCTTCATTCCTGTTTCCCTTGTAGCCTGCTGTGTCGTGTCTGCATCTCCTGCTAACAGATAAGACATTTTCTTCTTTTTGTTTTTGTGCTATATTTTTGCATTTTGTCCTGCACTTCTGTGGGGGCCTTCTTGGTCCCCTCCGGGGGCTTTTGCCCTCTCAGTTTAGTTCAGCCACTGATGTTTGTACTTTTGCTTTTTCCAGTTTTTTTCAGTGGCTGCTGTTTTGATTTTGTTACACCAGAGAACTAATTTAGGTGGTAGAGGTCGTGTGATCTCAGGTGATTTTGAAATTAGTAGAGTTGGTGCTTTTCAGGGTTTTCTGGGATTGCAGTAAGTACCCTTCCTATCCTTTTCTATTTAGTTAGTTTGGGCCCCAGCGTTTGCTCATACTATTTTCTTTCTGTGTCAGTATTTCTTCTTGTCTAACCGCCATTACTTGTTTGGGGGCTTTCTATTATCTTTGGGGTTCTGCTCCGGGGCAGATAGCTTTCCTGTTTCTATCTTTAGGTGTAGTTAGTTTCTCAGGCTGTGACGAGGCGTCTAGGACCAACGTAGGAACGCTCCACGGCTGCCTCTAGTTGTGGTGGTTAGTCAGGGTACTGCAATCTCATAGATTCCAACTGCTCTGGTGTATTGCCTTTTTTACCTGCACTCCTCAGCTACCGAAACATAACAGTATCACCGGCCTAAAATTGAAAATTGTATGGTACTCACAGAAGGGAAAAAATATTGTGAAAGAAAAAAGGTTGTCAGAGTTGTCAGAGATATTTTTCTGTTTGTTGCATTTTTTTTTTCCCTCTGTATCTCTGGGTGCTGGGGAGGATCTTTTCTCTCAATGGAGTTTGCACTGTTGTCTGGCCTGTGGGATCAGCTTGCCACTGAGGTTCAGAGTATTGCTGCATATCTTGCTAGGTTGCCTGTTGTGGAACCTAGGATCCTCATGCCAGATTTGTTTTTGGGGGATCGAGCCAAGTTTCAGAATTTCAAAAATAATTGTAAATTGTTTTTTGCCTTAAAATCTAAGTCCTCAGGGAACGCAGCGCAGCAGGTTCAAATTATCATCTCTCTCCTGCGCGGCGATCCTCAGGATTGGACTTTTTCCCTGACACCTGGGGATCCTGTTTTGAGTGATGTTGATGCATTTTTTCAGGCTTTGGGATTATTGTACGATGAGCCTAATGTCACTGATCAAGCTGAAAAAGCCTTGTTGGCATTAAATCAGGGGCCTTATGACGCTGAGTTATACTGTCAGAGATTCCGTAGGTGGGCAGTCCTGACCAAATGGAATGACGACGCTTTGGCAGCCCTTTTCCGGAAGGGTCTGTCAGATAATGTAAGGGATGTTATGGTGGGATTCCCTGTCCCCTCTGGTCTCAATGATTCTATGTCATTAGCGATTCAAATTGACAGACGTTTGCGTGAGCGGAGATGTATGCGTGGAATGGTGTTGCCTTGTGAACCAGCTTCTGAACCCATGCAGTGTGATAGAGTGGTGTCTGGGGCACAGCATCATGAGTTTCGAAAGCGCAATGGGTTATGTTTCTACTGTGGTGATGCCTTCATGCTATTTCAGTCTGCCCTAAGCGGGGTAGACGTTTTGCACGCTCAGTTGTCTTGGGTAGTGTTCAGACTAAGTTTTTATTAACTGTCACTCTGATATGCTCTCTGTCCTCATTTTCTGCTCAGGCTTTCGTTGATTCTGGAGCAGCTATTAACCTGATGGATTATGATTTTGCTAAACGTTGTGGGTTTCCCTTGATACCCCTACAGAAGTCTATTTCCCTACTGGTGATCGATTCTACCCCTTTGGCTGAGAATAAACCCCAGTTTTCTACTCAGGTGATAATGAGGGTTGAACCTGATCACCAGGAGTGCTGCAAATTTTTGGTTCTGTATAATCTGCATGACATTATCGTGCTGGGTTTCCCTTGGTTACAGTCTCATAATCCTGTTTTGGATTGGAAATCTGTGTATGTAACCAGTTGGGGCTGCCAATGTGTTAATACCAACACTCCTGTTTTTTCTGCCTCCCCCAGGCTCAGGATGTTCCTGACTTTTTGATTGATTTTTCTGATGTGTTTAGCGAAAGTAAATCTGCATCCTTGCCTCCCCATAGGAGCTATGACTGCGCTATTGAATTAGTGCCGGGTAGTAAATTCCCTAAAGGTCGCCTTTTTAACTTGTCTGTAACCTGAACATGACGCTATGCGGTCTTATATCAAGGAATCATTGGAGAAGGGTCATATCAGACCATCCTCTTCACCCTTAGGTGCCGGTTTTTTCTTTGTGGCCAAAAAAGATGGTTCATTAAGGCCGTGTATTGATTATCGTCTCTTGAACAATATTACTGTGAAATATCAATACCCGTTACCCTTGATTTCTGACCTGTTTTCCAGGGTGAAAAACGCTACTTGGTTTACCAAGCTTGACCTCAGGGGGGCGTATAACCTTATTCGCATTAAGCACGGGGATGAATGGAAGACGGCATTCAATACCCTGAAGGGCATTTTGAGTACCTAGTGATGCCCTATGGGCTCACTAATGCTCCTTCCGTCTTCCAGTCCTTCATGAATGACATTTTCAGGGATTTTGTGGACAAATTTCTGATTGTTTATTTGGATGATATCTTGATTTTTTCTAATGACTGGGACTCTCATGTGAAACATGTTCGAACTGTATTCCAGATTTTGAGAGAGAATGCTCCGTATGTGAAGGGATCAAAGTGTCTTTTTGGCGTACAGAGGATCTCATTTCTGGGATTCATTTTGTCCCCATCTGTTATTGAAATGGACCCGGTCAAGGTTCAGGCCATCTGTGATTGGGTCCAACCTACTTCATTTAAGGCTCTTCAGAGATTTTTGGGTTTTGCCAATTTTTATCGTAAATTTATTGGTAATTTCTCGGTTATTGTTAAACCATTAACTGATTTGACCAGAAAGGGTTCTGATGTGGTGAATTGGCCTCCTGAGGCAGTCTCTGCGTTTCAGGAACTTAAGCAGAGATTCACTTCTGCTCCTGTTCTACGGCAATGATGTTTCTCTGCCATTTCAGGTGGAGGTTGATGCCTCTGAAATTGGGGCAGGTGCCGTTTTGTCCCAAAAAGATCCAGAGACCTCTAAAAGTAACCCTTGTGCCTTTTTCTCTCGAAAATTTTCTCCTACTGAACGTAATTATGACGTGGGTAATCGGGAGTTATTGGCCATGAAGTGGGCTTTTGAAGAGTGGAGACATTGGCTGGAGGGAGCCAAACATCAGGTGGTGGTCCTTACGGACCATAAGA
Source organism: Oophaga sylvatica (assembly GCA_033576555.1). Lineage (NCBI taxonomy): Eukaryota > Metazoa > Chordata > Amphibia > Anura > Dendrobatidae > Oophaga > Oophaga sylvatica. The sequence goes on from JARQOD010000001.1 coordinate 881,137,563, forward strand.
ACTGGTTTATCTGGAATCTGCCAAGCGACTCAATCCTAGACAGGCCAGGTGGGCCTTGTTTTTCACACGTTTTAATTTTGTGGTTTCCTTTCTTCCTGGCACTAAGAATGTTAAGGCGGATGCCCTCTCGAGGAGTTTCCTTGCGGACTCTCCTGAGTTATCTGATCCTTCTGTTATTTTGAAAGAGGGTGTAGTTTCTTTCCGCCATCTCGCCCAATTTGAGACTTGCTCTGGAGGGGTGTCAGGAGGATAGGCCCGAGTGCTGCCCTGTTGGAAAATTGTTTGTCCCGGACCAGTGGAAAAAGAGTGTGATGTCTGAGATTCATTGTTCCGCATTGGCTGGGCATCCCGGAATTTTTGGTACCAGAGACTTGGTTAGTCGGTCCTTTTGGTGGCCTACCTTGTCTCGTGATGTCAGGGAATTTGTGTCAGTCCTGCGGGACTTGCTCTCGCTCCAAGCCTTGCTCTTGCTCTAGTGGTTTGTTGATGCCATTGCCTGTGCCCAAGAGACCATGGACCCATATCTCTATGGATTTCATTTCCGACCTTCCTGTTTCTCAGAGAATGACCACCATCTGGGTAATTTGTGATAGGTTTTCCAAAATGATACATCTTGTGCCATTACCTAAGTTGCCTTCCTCCTCTGAATTGGTGCCGTTGTTCCTTCAGCACGTGGTTCGTTTACACGGCATTCCTGAGAACAATTGTGTCTGACAGAGGAGTCCAGTTTGTTTCCAGATTTTGGAGGACTTTTTATTCTAAACAGGGTGTTCAATTGTCTTTCTCCTCGGCATTTCATCCTCAGACCAATGGTCAAACTGAGAGAACAAACCAGACATTGGAGACTTATCTTAGATGCTTTGTGTCTGCTGATCAGGATGACTGGGTCTCTTTTTTGCCTTTGGCTGAGTTTGCTCTTAATAATAGGGCTAGCTCTGCCACTTTGATGTCTCCGTTTTTCTGTAATTCTGGGTTTCACCTCGATTTTCTTCAGGACAGACGGAGGCTTCTGTCTGTCCAGGTGTTGACTCTGTTGTGGAGCGTATGCAACAGATTTGGGACCAGGTAGTGGAGAGGTTGTCCCTCTCTCAGGAGAAGGCCCAGCGGTTTGCTAACCGGCATAGGACTGATGGTCCTCGGTTTAAAGTGGGGGACTTGGTCTGGTTGTCCTCAAAGAATATTCCTATGAGAGTAGCATCTCCTAAATTTAAGCCTAGGTTCATTGGACCTTATAAGATCATTGAGATTCTTAATCCTGTTTCTTTTCGTTTGCTTCTTCCAGGGACATTTAAGATCCATAACGTGTTCCACAAGTCCTTGTTGAAGAGGTTTGTTGAGCCAGTGGTTCCTGCTGCTGTGCCTCCTGACCCTGTTTTGGTTGAGGGCAATCTGGAGTATGTGGTTGAGAAAATATTAGATTCTCGTTTTTCTAGACGGAAACTCCAGTATTTGGTTAAGTGGAGAGGTTATGGTCAGGAAGACAATTCTTGGGTGTTTGCTTCGGACATCCATGCTAGGAGACTCATCCGTGCGTATCATAGAACTCATCCTGACCGACCTGGTTGCTCAAATGAGGGTTCGGTGACCCCTCCTCAAGGGGGGGGTACTGTTGTGAATGGGTTTGAGATGAGTTCTGAGCAGAGACTCCCTCTGGTGGTTACAAGCGGTACTGGTCTGTTCAGTGAAGATTGTGAGGACTGGGAATCAGGTGTTACTGACTGGTCTTATATAAGGGAGTCACCTTCCCATCAGGGTTGCCGGTGATCAATTGTTCTGGTCTGAATCCTTCATTCCTGTTTCCCTTGTAGCCTGCTGTGTCGTGTCTGCATCTCCTGCTAACAGATAAGACATTTTCTTCTTTTTGTTTTTGTGCTATATTTTTGCATTTTGTCCTGCACTTCTGTGGGGGCCTTCTGGGTCCCTCCGGGGGCTTTTGCCCTCTCAGTTTAGTTCAGCCACTGATGTTTGTACTTTTGCTTTTTCCAGTTTTTTTCAGTGGCTGCTGTTTTGATTTTGTTACACCAGAGAACTAATTTAGGTGGTAGAGGTCGTGTGATCTCAGGTGATTTTGAAATTAGTAGAGTTGGTGCTTTTCAGGGTTTTCTGGGATTGCAGTAAGTACCCTTCCTATCCTTTTCTATTTAGTTAGTTTGGGCCCCAGCGTTTGCTCATACTATTTTCTTTCTGTGTCAGTATTTCTTCTTGTCTAACCGCCATTACTTGTTTGGGGGCTTTCTATTATCTTTGGGGTTCTGCTCCGGGGCAGATAGCTTTCCTGTTTCTATCTTTAGGTGTAGTTAGTTTCTCAGGCTGTGACGAGGCGTCTAGGACCAACGTAGGAACGCTCCACGGCTGCCTCTAGTTGTGGTGGTTAGTCAGGGTACTGCAATCTCTTAGATTCCAACTGCTCTGGTGTATTGCCTTTTTTACCTGCACTCCTCAGCTACCGAAACATAACAGGAATACCAGGTGTCTGACCACCACAGATCAGAAATTGATGACCTGTCTATGGGTCATCAATATCAAAGTAGTGGAAAACTCTTTTAATGAGTAAACTAATAACCTAAAACATCGATTTTCACATGGTCTTCCAGGCTCCGGGCATTAGTCCTGCTTTGTTTTACAAATTATTAGTTAAAGGGAACCTGCCATGTAGAGTTTACTATTCTATTCCACGACCAGGCTTGCATAGAAATCTGGTTAAGGACTTTTGTAAAAAATGACTTTTTCATAGTGTTGGATCCCTAATGCTATACCCCATACTACTGTAGTCATTGAGACAGCACCTCATCCCTGAATCTGCTGTAATTGCTCCCATAGAGGCATCATTGAAGGTTTTTTTTAAGGTGTCCCATGCAGCACTGGACATGGAGTAAAGGGGAAAATTGTACTGTTTCCTTTTGTTTGTAACCTCCCTCATAAAATATGACCATAATCCTCCAATAAGGTCAATATTAGTTGGTGCAATTGTCAGACTTCCGTAATAAATTGTTAAAAGCGAGACGGAACTGACTAAACCTAAGGGGATGATATAGCCCAAAAGCTATTTGTCATCCTACATGTTTTAATTAAAAAAGTGATACTTTGTAGTATCTTATAGAGAAGCAGCTGACAAAGATGAATGACGTTGCAAATCTTTCATTGTATGCACAATTGCAAAGTAGGTGGATGAAAGTCTAGGAGTCAGACATCAGCGGTTGGGTTCACATCAGCCTTCGGAATTCTCTACTCTGTTTCTTATTAGAAAAGGAAAAAAAATGGACTTCATGGTGCAGACGGATTGGTCACATAGCGGACACAAGACAGACCCACTTGACTAATAATACGGCCCATCGGGTTTCCATCATGGTGTGAAAAATAAAACAGCTTAGCATGTTGCACTACTTGTTCCAATAAAAATGGCAGAATCTGTGACAGCCTCCTAAAAAACATTGCCAGCACAAGAAATAAAGATATCTTCATTGTGTCCTAGGAGCTCCCGCTCATCTCCGCTCCTCCTCCTTATTACTGTCCAGTGTCTTGCTTTAAGACCTTTAACGCAGGGTGATGATAGCCTGAACAAATGCTCATGTGCAATCAATGCTCAGAGTAAACCTGCCCAGCGGTTAATTGTTCATACAAACCCCTCATGATCATTGTTACAAGAAAATGAAAAGTAAGTGCTGATCGACTGACCTTTTGGTCAATCTGCACACTTTAACTGCAGCAGGAGCCTCCCCTTCTGCCCTGCTTGCAGTAGGACACAAAGATCGTTATTAACAATGCCATTGGCCAAAGGTCTGACCTTTAGCGTAAAGTTATTGCTGATTGGTGAATATTTAGTGATTGGTGGTCGAATAGCATGCTGTTTAGACAGGTAGACCACGCTAAAGGGTCAGACGGACTGAGATCGGACTTAGCCGGTGACTCTCCTGAGCCGAGCATGACAACTGTATAGAATAATATGAAGCTGCCCCTTGAGTTGGGAGACCCGATGGCCAGTCCGTGGACTGCAGTCTGATCTTGGGCCAATTTATATGGCCACCTGACTGCGCCCTAATGATGCGTATTGAGCGATCTTATTCTCAGCAGCATGAGTCCTGTTTACACACGACGATGTGCTGCCGAGAAGAATGATCATTTGTGCAGAACCTAATTTCAACCTGATGCATGAGCGTTTTGCTCGTTCATCAGGTGATCGTCGGTCTGTTTACACTGGAAGATTATCATGAAGCAAACGTTCCTAGGAAGGCTCATTCAGGATAAGCTTCCAGTGTAAATACACCTAAAGTCCCAGCGCCGATTTTCATCATCTTTTTGGATTCGATTTTCATGACTGTTTGATCAGTGTCAGTTTTTACCATCAACAATTATCAGTGATTTTCTAGAATGCAAAGAGAAAAAATGGCAAAGCTTCTCCTGCCCATTGCAATGTTAAAAACAGGTGGCATTGTTTTGCTGTCTGTGACACTGACCTGTAGATCTGTATGGGGGATTTTAAAGAATAATAGTAATTTTCTTATTTTATCATAAATCAAAAGCACACGTGAAAATAAGAAATCTGCTTCTTTCTCCTCTTGGCCCAATGATGACAAAAGTATTCTCTGAGTGATACCTATATTGGCTAACCAGAAAATAATCTACGGTATGTTTGCAAGCTTTCAGAGCACAGAGGACGGTACCAAAATATAATTTGTTATTGTACATCATCAATTCATGACTAAAATCTTTAAATTCTGTTTTCAGTGAAGATTTTCTCATGATGGAGACAGAAGATGACAGTTGGTGCTTTTAACATTCTTTAAAGATGGGAGGAGGAAGGAGTTAAAAGGCAACAAAGACATTCTGCTGCAAGTTCTTCTGAAACCACAATATCCCATAGAATTTTATGAGCACCAAATGCCATCTCCTCTCTCAGTAGTAGGAAAATATGGATTTGCTGAAGATGGATTTTACCCAGAAATTGAAAATAACTCCAGGAGGAGAAAGAAGCAGGTTTCCCTCATATATATAACAAAGTTACCTATTTTCACTTGATTTTCACCTCTAATAGTTACTATTGCCTGCCGCATCTAAGATGTAAAACAAACAGAATCTCTCACGTGACCTGTCCTCCATCTCAGCTGTATGTGGACCTACTGAATTACCTCCCCCTGTGCTGAATACAGTATGTATGGTGCTGTGATGGGACATGGCTAAAGGAAATCTGTCATCATAGCTCTATATATGAAAGTAGGGTATGGCTCTACAGGAGACCGGATCCTACTTCCATGGAAAATAGCATAGAAGCCAGACACAAATCAGACGAAGTGCACTGCGCTGTATCATTACACTGGGACTGCTTCTTCTAGGCCCATTGATGTGTCCTCCTCTACCTCCATCTTCCCTATTGTTATTCCAGCCTGATTTGGCTTCTACACTAGATTTCTCATGACTGGCACATCAGATTTTTTGGGAGACAAGCACCCATACAGCCATACTGCAACTTTCATATATAATAACTTGCTGACGATTTCACTTTAACACTCAATACCTCTTGTTGGTTTATAGGGATGTGGATGTTGAGATCTTGAACATACTCTAAGTAGAAGGTGCTGTAACACTTTCTATGTCCCGCACTCCCTCAGCAGCTCTTGGCTGTCCACAGCTCTCTTTACAATAACTTATAATGTTTGTCTTCCTACAGGTATCAGGAATCACCCAGTTCCCTTTCCAATGGATGTTCTGGGTCCACAAGACCTGTGACTTCCCCAGACTCGCCAGACTTTACACTGGATGTACGAATGCCAGGGGTGACGCCAACAGAGGTGAGAAGACCATCCTACGTGGACATGTACGGTGGTGATTTGTAAACTATGGGTCTTGTAGTGAAGCTTCCAATCCCTTGTGATCGAGCTAAGAACACCAGGTTGTTAATGATGTGACTATTCAACAACAGCTGGCAAGTTGCATTATGTGGAGCTTTGGGCAATGTGTTTTTTCTTTGCAGTCACATCTATTTGGAAGCTTATTTCCCCTTGGTCCTTTTGCTTCACAGTAAAATATATTATGCATAAGCCTATTGTCACAAACCATTTCCTTGGGGGAAAACTGGCCATAGACAGTATGAAAACCAGTTTAAAATGCATTCATAATATGCTGTTCTGCATATGTTACCTTATACTGATGGTGTCCAAATAGTCGATTGGGATCTATTAGTAGACCTCAGAAATGGGGCCAGAAAATTTGACATTGGGCAGCCTGACTTTTCTCTAGGTGACTTCAATACAGAAAATGGGAAAAATGCATCCCAGAAGTTCTCTGTCTTAGTGTGACTATCACCATACGTATGTCTTAACCATTGCTATTAGCTAATGTGGGTCTCATAAACTCCTGCATAAGGAATTCTCCTCTGTAAGAGACACAGGGCGTTGAAGAGAGGGGAGCAAAAGAGTTATGGCTGTTGAGCAAGTGCAATAGCGCATGCGCCTGTACCATATGACAACCCTTGTCCATATACCCTACTAAAATATATGGACGCCATAGAGGAATAATCTCTATATTAGCGGGGCCCTTTGGTGCAGAATTGAGCCTTTCCATTTTTACATGAACAGCTCTTCATCTGAATGGCCATCGTGTAAGGCTATAGACTATAAATTCTGACTAGCTGCAGCTTCCCTGGGCTTGATCAATCAATCGTTTGCTGTGGGGATCAAGAGCAGAAGCCCAGATGACTGGTTGATCGATATGGAGGCCACTTTCTGAGAAGTTTTGTCAATTTGGACAACCCCTTTAAAGGGATCCTGTCACCAGGAAAAAACGCTATTAACCTGCAGATATAATCGATACAGACATAAATGTCACGGCACTCTGGTTTATGCAATAAGGAGAAAATACACTGGTTTGTAATGTCAGCGTGTTTAGCTCCAATGTGAACAATGGCCAACATTTTGGCCCAAGTTGTTGTCATCTAATCACAGAAGTGCTCCTTTACTCCATCAAAGTCCATATGGGACTGAAATATTAGTCATTGTTCATTGGAGTGACACATTACAATATTCCAGAACAATTTTTTTACAAAGTTCCGTGGTTATTTTGTCTCCGATGACAATATGGCACTGATGATATAAGCCTCGAAAGTTGTACAAGGACTATAACTAGCAATGACAAAACCATAGCGGCAGGGAACGGGCACAGAGAAGAGGGATCAGTGCACAACAAAAGGAGACTCTTCTCGAGCATCTGGAGGTAATGCTGGTACAAGTTTTCTATAGTATAAAAGTCCCAAAAATATTGGTACTAAACTGCAATGTTTTATACGTGGGTCGTTCATTTAACCCTTGCGTCTTAAAAGACAGGTACATTTCTTGCAAATCTGTCACTTAATAAACCTCTTAAGGCTGCGGAGGCTACCGAGGACGAGGTCTGTTGTTGTCATGCTGCAGTAGGTGATGACTCATTGTTGCAGATGGAATTTTTTTTTCTATTGAGGAAGTAAAAGGGATCCCATTAGTGAGGAAAGAGGCAAAGGAAACTGGAGGCTCATTTGTTTCCCTGTAGACCGCCATCCAGCGCACAATAAAATGTATGGAGAACATTAGGAGTCTGCTTGAAGAAGCTTCTTTAATTGGGCCCCACAATCTTTTCATGCTACAGCAGACATGCAATGTCTTGTGCAATGATTAAGTGGCATAGTAATTCCTCCAGATAACCTAAATACAGCCTGATTGAAACTTATTTTTCATGTTGACGGGGAGTGCTTAAACCCTGCTTGCTGTGCATATGTGCTGCTGTCCGCCTTGTTTTTCATTGTGTTGGATACTGCATTTATTCGATTGCTTTAATATATCATTTTTATATTTTTTTTTAATCAAAATTTATAGGGGTAATCCAGAATTAGAAAAACATGGCTGCTTTCTTCCAGAAACAGCAGCACACCTGTGTATGGGTTGTGTGGTGTTGCAGCACAGCCCCCATTCACTTTTGTGGAGGTGAGCGGCAAGACCAGACACAAACAGTGGAAAGGTTTAGTGACCAAACCGTTCAGTTCTCCTTCCCATCTGCTTGTTTCCAATATACCTATGCCTCCTTCTTTCTTGATTGACAGCTCTGGAAGGTGGAAATAGATGGGAAACATGTAGATGGGAAATGCACTGAACTATTTGGCCATGTCAAAGGTCCACCAAGTGCTTGTACTTGAATAGTCATTTTGTGCTGACAAACTTCCTTTAACCATATACAGAGCCTAGTGCTTGTTCACCACCTTTCTTTTAAGATTAGTTGTGCTTAATTGAAATATTAAAGAGGTTGGTTGTCCACTACTTTAAATTGTCTGGTCGATGGGGGTGTGCCACCTGACGCCCCTGCCAATCAGCTATTCCCCAGTGTCGGTCACTGTCGGAACTGCTCAGTAAGGGGAGCTGCATAGCGCAGCTCCATCAACGGACTAGTGTCCGCTGCACGGCCGCAGTCACTATAGAGTGGATGGAGCTAACTGAGCAGGTCCAGCCAACACCAGAAACAGCTGAGTGGCAGGGGGTGTGGGTTGTTGCACTCCAACCGACCAGACGTTGATGACCTATCCTGATGATAGAACATCAATGTTAAAATGGTGGACAACCTCTTTATCTCCCTGGAAGGTCCTCCATAACATCTCCAAGGGCTATTGTGCTCTATTGCTTGTCATTGGTCATTGTTGACATTGTACTGTCACTAAGAGAAACTACTATGGAGATAAACCTAAGTTTTACAAACCAAGCAAATTGTCTTCCAGAGCTTTAGTACGGCAACAACTATGACTTGGTGGCTTTGGATCTCCCTGCAAATATCACTGAAGTTCGGACTGACATCCGTTTTGAGCTCTAAGTTCTGCAATGTACTGTAGCGTATACAGTATATACTCTGTGGTTTGCAGATATCCTCTGGTCTGTGACTGCCTCAAAAACAAACTTCTTGGTTACTTGGCTTCCTGTGAAATTGTCACTAGTGGGTATCTGGGAAATGACATTGTCGGGTCATTTGGTGCCAAGAACCCATTTGAAAGGTGATGAGCTCTGTACAGCACAGTGGGATATGTTAGTGCTCTATAAGCTTTGATGTTTCTGTAGTTTTACTACTGCATTTCCCAGCCAAAACGGAGAACACAACCTCTGTGGGGGGCGCCCCCGCTCCCATTCCTACAAGTCTTTAGTTCTAGATGTTTCCCATTCTTTAGATTAGGTTGGAGTGGATGCGAATTATTCCATTATACATGGACCAAGGCAGCAGAAGAGGAATCTGGAGGAATCCTTTCTTACTACTTACAATAAGAAAGTCTTGTGAATGTGGCTGTATTGTAATACAAGGATGGAAGTGATGCTACCCGCTTAGGGAAAATATCTAAAGTAACTGCTAGAAGTTACGAGCACTGGGGCCACTTTGTTCTAATGATCAGTGAAGGTCCCAGCGGTCAGATCATCAATTTTTGAACGTTTATAAACCCCCTGTAAGGGTTTAAATAAAACCGAGACAAGTCCCCCAAGCCAGATAGTAAAAGTCCTTCATCAGTGCAAGTGGAATGTCATATTAGCTCTCTGATTTTTCTTACTCCGAAAGACTTTAGCAAGTGACTGGGGACTCTAATATATGTCTAGAAAGTAGGCGATGGGGAGTAGTTAAAAGAAGAAATGAAAATAATTTGTAAAATAAAATGGAAATAAAACAAAAAAAAATTTTTCAGGCTAGATTGTTTTTATACAGCTGACTTTCAACCTTCCCTCCCTATTGACATACATACACACGTGGTCAAAAGTTGTTGGTACCCCTCATTTAATGACAGAACCCACAATGGTGACAGAAATTACTTGAATCTGACAAAAGTAATAATAAATAAAAAATCTATGATAATGAACAAATGAATGTCAGACATTGCTTTTCAACCATGCTTCCACAGAATTAAAAAAAAAATAAAACTCATGAAATAGGCCTGGACAAATTATGGTATCCCTGAAAATAATGTGACAAAAAGGACATGTTAAATCAAGGTGTGTCCACTAATTAGCATCACAGGTGTCTACGATCTTGGAATCAGTGAGTTGGCTTGTATAGAGGGCTACAGATACTCACTGTTCTGTTTGGTGACATGATGTATATCACACTCAACATAGACCAGAGGAAGCGAAGGAAAGAGTTGTCTCAGGAGATTAGAAAGAAAATTATAGACAAACATGTTAAAGGTAAAAGTTGTAAGACCATCTCCAAGCAGCTTCATGTTCCTGTGACTACAGTTCCACATATTCAGAAATTTAAGCTCCATAGGACTGTTGCCAAACTCCCTGGAAGTGGCCGCAGGAGGAAAATTTATGACAAATCAAAGAGACGGATAATACGAATGGTAACAAAAGAGCCCAGAAAAACTTCTATACAGATTAAAGGTGAACTTCAAGCTCAAGGAACATCAGTGTCAGATCGCACCATCCATCGTTATATGAGCCAAAGTGGACTTCATGGGAGACGACCAAGGAGGGCAACATTGTTGAAAAAAATCATAAAAAAAACCAGACTGAAATTTGCCAAACTACATGTTGACAAGCCACAAAGCTTCTGGGAGAATGTCCTATGGACAAATGAGACAAAAATGGAACTTTTTGGCAAGGCACATCAGCTCTATGTTCACAGACAGAAAAATGAAGCATATCAAGAAAAGAACACTATCCCTACTGTGAAACATGGAGGAGGCTCTGTTATGTTCTGGCGCTGCTTTGCTGGCACATGGTGTTTAGAATCTGTGCAGGGTACAATGAAATCTCAAGACTATCAAGGGATTCTAGAGAGAAAGGTGCTGCCCAGTGTCAGAAAGCTTGGTCTCAGTCGCAGGTCATGAGTCTTGCAACAGGATAATGACTCAAAACACACAGCTAAAACACCCAAGAATGGCTAAGAGGAAAACATTGGACTATTCTGAAGTGGCCTTATATGAGCCCTGACCTAAATCCTATTGAGCATCTTTGGAAACCGCTGAAACATGCCATCTGGAAAAGGCAATCTTCAAACATGAGACAACTGGAGCAGTTTGCTCTTGAGGAGTGGGCCAAAATACCTGTTGAGAGGTGCAGAAGTCTCCTTGAAAGTTACAGGAATCGTTTGATTGCAGTGATTGCCTCAAAACGTTGTGCAACAAAATATTAAGTTAAAGTGAACCTGTCATCACTTTTGGCCGCTATAAGATGCGGCCACTGCCTTTCAGGGCTTATCTACAGCATTCTATAATGCTGTAGATAAGCCCCCGATCCGACCTGCAAGATAAGAAAAATAAGTTAGATTATGCTCACCCGGGGGGAGGGGGGCTGAAGAGCTTTTGGTTATGGAAGCTCCTCTCAAGCCTTTGGCACTCCAGCTCTATTCTCCGCCAAGTGCTGCCTCTTCCTGCTTGTCTGACAGCCTCTATGCTGGGAGACTTCAAGTAGAAGGATGTGGTGGAAATACAGTGAGAATGACAGAGTTTGGAAGAGCTTCCACTTGCCAAAAGCACTTCATGTACTGGCCATGTAAAATGTATTGCTGGATTTGACATTGAAAGAGCTACATATGCATAGAAATAGTTGAGAGGGTGTGAGTTCCTGCTGACGTATTCACTTTAGAGGGTAACGATAATTTTGAGTGAATTCTATACATATATATTAGGATATGTGCACTTGATGCTTTTTTTTTAGAGGTCCACTCTGAAACCCGCCTGAGAAAAGTATAATACTCAGAAAATTCTCAAAAGAAACGTTTGTGTATCTTTGTACCGTGTTAGCCAGTAGATAGAAAAATATTTAGACTTGAGAGTCCTCAGTGGTTGATACCTTTTAATGGCTAACTGAAAAGATGGTAACAAATTGCAAGCTTTCGAGACTACTCAGGTCTCTTCATCAGGCTTAGACTAAAACAAAAACTGAAGAATCACATATTTATATACACAAAAGGACACAGGAATAATGCAATAGGTAAGACAAGTGACGTGAAGCAGAACTGTCATGGCAGAGGGATGAACATAAATATTGGAACAGTTCATAGATAAGGAGAGAAAGTTTTATTGCCCTCTGATTGGGGTCTGGTGTTGTGTTTTGATGCCCCTAGAAGGTCAGAGACACAGATTCCTTAATTGATATAGAATGACATGAATCCGTGTGATATATTCATTCCAGCACTAAGAGTGTCAAAGGTCATTCAAGTTTGTATTCCCAAACCTTTCTATCTTTCTCAGATTTGAAGTTAGATTTTAATGGATATGGAATTACTGGTATTAAAATCTAACTTCAAATCTGAGAAAGATAGAAAGGTTTGGGAATACAAACTTATGATGACCTTTGACACTCTTAGTGCTGGAATGAATATATCACACGGATTCATGTCATTCTATATCAATTAAGGAATCTGTGTCTCTGACCTTCTAGGGGCATCAAAACACAACACCAGACCCCAATCAGAGGGCAATAAAACTTTCTCTCCTTATCTATGAACTGTTCCAATATTTATGTTCATCCCTTGCCATAATGACAGTTCTGCTTCACGTCACTTGTCTTACCTATTGCATTATTCCTGTGTCCTTTTGTGTATATAAATATGTGATTCTTCAGTTTTTGTTTTAGTCTAAGCCTGATGAAGAGACCTGAGTAGTCTCGAAAGCTTGCAATTTGTTACCATCTTTTCAGTTAGCCATTAAAAGGTATCAACCACTGAGGACTCTCAAGTCTAAATATTTTTCAAAAGAAACGTAAATTTTATGCAAAAAAAACAACTTGATCCTCATATATTTTGAGCGTTTTTTAACCTCTTCAGTTGTGAAAAGATACGAAGTGGCTAAAAAACGTGACTTGACCATTCTTCAGGCGTTCTCCTCTCTGAAGACACTCCATACTTTACAAGATAAGTCTGAGGAGCAGAAACCTCCATACACCAAACATGTGCGGTTCGTTCACACGGGTGGCTACACAAATGCTTAGGGTATTGTTCCCATTGCGCTTCCAGATCTAGAACTGACTGAGATGCCGCAATACGTTTGCTGTGAGATGTAGTCTATCCTCCAATAAGGTGCAAATTTTAGAAAAGATATTTGGGCGGCTTCATTGCACTGGAAGAGAAAAACTTTTTCACATTTCTTTCAAAAATGATAGCTAACCTTGCCACAATCAGTGGATTTGGCTTGCATCATCTAATGTGTATGGCCTCCTTTAGTGGTCAGCTGCATTCATACATCTGTGTGACACCTACTAATGCTGTACGATTTTTTTTTTTTTTTTTTTTTATCGAGCTGAACTCGGACCCGTAGGGTAGAATGGATGTATTTACACACCGGTTAAAATCACGGAACCAAGAGTGAGATCCATCTGACTCGGAGCTGGTCCTATTCTGATCCTATTTTGTGGATCTGCCATGAAAGTCTATGGGGATCCATGAGACACAGATGCAAATCAGAAGTCGTCCTATTAGCATCTGTGTCTCGCGGATCTGTTGCTTGGTGATAAAGTCGAATAAAACGTGATTTTCCATGGTTTCTTATTGACTAGGAAATCCTTTGTCATTGTGTTGAGAAGCCGTATCACTAAAGCATAGTTGGTGTGACTATGACTGTATTTGCAGCAGTATTTCCTTTTCTGTAATTTGAAGCTTTCTGTAATAAAAGTATTTAGTTACACCTGAAAATGTAATGCTGCCACTATGAAGAATGTTCATTGTATTCCTCTAAGGGCTGTACAATCCGATTGTTGTTGTTTATGAGACCAGGAATGGTGGGTGTGGAGATGTACGACACACCAGAAGTGTCATTTAGCATGGATGTAAAGATGTTTGCTTCATTAATTATCACATTCATGCAATACAGACTTGGTACACTTTCTGCATACACCTTTCTAAAGGGAACCCGTCAGGTCTGATAACGCTGTTAACCTGCAGATATGGGATAAATCTGCAGTTTAATAGTGTTATTAAGGTGTCGTGCCACTGTACTGAAAGTTTTACATCCAAAAAATAAATTATCCTTTTTTCCCCGCGAGCCGCCAGCTTTCAGTCATAGTGGTGTGCCCGAAGCAATAACAGTCACCGCTCACAACACTTAGAACGACGGCTGTAACTACACCCTGGCACTGAATGACAATCACCTCTGTACTGATGCACTACACAGCCAGTTTTCAGTCAGTGCCGGTCGTGTGTACAGCCGCCGATCTCAGTGATTGTAGCCTCGCTTGCATGACTGAAAGCCGACAGCTCCCTGGAAAAATAAACATCATTTTCTCCCGGGTTTTACAAATTCAGTACTGCAGTTGGGTCCATTCATAACGCTATTAACATGCAGATTAACCCTATATCTACAGATTAATTGCGCTTTTGGACATGACAAGTTCTCTGTAAATCAATTAGAAAAAAATATATGCGAGAAATGTATACACATTAGTGTTATGGGTCTGCAACTCCGGAATAGAGCGGGGGGTGAATCTGACCCTGCACTAGGACCAGACTCAATCCCTACGATGGAGCGGGCGACCTATTCCTAGCGAATAGACTCACCGACGATCCAAGTCTAGACTCAAGCGAAGACCTGAAGGTGGGGGAAGGGGATCCCTGAAAGATCTAGGGACTGGGAACAAAACACTGGTAACCTCCTAGCAGGGAAATAGAGGAAGCTGCAGAAACAAAATGAATAAACAAAAAGACTAAGCAAGCAGAACTAGAGTTCCCGGAACTGCACAAAGTATAGCACAAAGCTAACAAGGCTCCTAGCCAGAACTCAAGCGGATTAACACTGATGTCCAGCAAGGACTGGGAGTCAGGTGCAGGGTAATAATGGTTGATACAATCACCTGACCAATGACAAGCCCAGCACCAGGGGAAAAAAGCAGCCAGAAACCACAACAAGATGGCGGATGGTCAAACTGAATAGATTCTAACAATTACAGTATATACTCGTGTATAAGGCCGACCGCCCCCCTAATTTTGCCACAAAAAACTGGGAAAAATTATTGACTCATGTATAAGCCGGGTGTATAAACTGCCCTCCTGCTCTGTGCTGCCCCCGTCCTGCTCCCCCATCCAGCTCTGTGCTCCCCCATTCTCCTCTGTACTCCCCCCTCCTGCTCCGTCCTCCGCTGTGCCCTCCATTTTCCCCTGTCCTGCTCCATGCTTCCCCCGTCCTCCTCCACACTTCCCCCATCCACCGATCTCCCCCCCAGTCCTGCTCCATGCTTCCCCGTCCTCATCTATGCTTCCCCCATCCACCGATCTCCCCCCGTCCTGTTCCATGCTTCCCCGTCCTCCGTTCTCCCCCTGTCCTCCTCCATGCTTCCCTCGTCCTGCTCCAGCTTCCCCGTCCTCCTCTATGCTTCCCCCGTCCACCGTTCTCCCCCCCGTCCTGTTCCGTGCTCCTTGTCCTCTCCTCCATCATACTCACCCCTCCCCGTGCCATCGCTGAGCGTCCCTGCAATCCTGCGTTCTCCCGTCTTCCTGCAGCTCTCTTCAGCACTGAGCGGTGATG
>JARQOD010000001.1:881153110-881192587 GCA_033576555.1 Oophaga sylvatica
TTTTGTCAGAATTTTTAGGGTTTTGTTTGTCCACCCGTCTCTTGATGATTGACCACAAGTTCTCAATGGGATTAAGATCTGGGGAGTTTCCAAGCCTTGGACCCAAAATCTCTATGTTTTGTTCCCTGAGCCATTTAGTTATCACCTTTGCTTTATGGTAAGGTGCTCCATCATGCTGGAAAAGGCATTGTTGATCGCCAAACTGCTCTTGGAGGGTTGGGAGAAGTTGCTCTTGAAGGACATTCTGGTACCATTCTTTATTCATGGCTGTGTTTTTAGGCAAGACTGTGAGAGAGCCGATTCCCTTGGCTGAGAAGCAACCCCACACTTGAATGGTTTCAGGATGCTTAACAGTTGGCATGAGACAAGACTGGTGGTAGCGCTCACCTTGTCTTCTCCGAATGAGGTGTTTTCCTGATGTCCCAAACAATCGAAAAGGGGATTCATCAGAGAAAATAACTTTACCCCAGTCCTCAGCAGTCCACTGCCTGTACCTTTTGCAGAATATCAGTCTGTCCATGATGTTTTTTCTGGAGAGAAGTGGCTTCTTTGCTGCCCTCCTTGAGACCAGGCCTTGCTCCAAGAGTCTCCGCCTCACAGTGCGTGCAGATGCACTCACACCTGCCTGCTGCCATTCCTGAGCAAGCTCTGCACTGCTGGTAACCCGATCCCGCAGCTGAAACACTTTTAAGAGACGGTCCTCCTGGCGCTTGCTGGTCTTTCTTGGGCGCCCTGGAGCCTTTTTGGCAACAATGGAACCTCTCTCCTTGAAGTTCTTGATGATGCGATAGATTGTTGACTGAGGTGCAATCTTTCTAGCTGCGATACTCTTCCCTGTTAGGCCATTTTTGTGCATTGCAATGATGACTGCACGTGTTTCTTTAGAAATAACCATGGTTAACAGAAGAGAAACAATGATGCCAAGCACCAGCCTCCTTTTAAAGTGTCCAGTGGTGTCATTCTTACTTAATCATGACAGATTGATCTCCAGCCATGTCCTCATCAACACCCACATTTGTGTTAATGGAGCAATCACTGAAAAGAGGTTAGCTGGTCCTTTTAAGGCAGGGCTGCAATGATGTTGAAATGTGTTTTGGGGGATAAAGTTCATTTTCTAGCCAAATATTGACTTTGCAAGTAATTGCTGTTAAGCTGATCACTCTTTATAACATTCTGGAGTATATGCAAATTGCCATTAGAAAAAGTGAAGCAGTAGACTTTGTAAAAATTAATATTTGTGTCACTCTCAAAACTTTTGTCCATGACTGTACTCGCTCATCACTACTCGCCATGTTTGGAGGAAGAGAAATGCTGCCTACGACTCAAAGAACACCGTACCCACTGTCAAGCATGGAGGTGGAAGCATTGTTTTGGGGGTGTTTCTCTGCTAAGGGCACTGGACTACTTCACTGCATCAGTGGGAGAATGGATGGAGCCATGTACCGTAAAATTCTGAGTGATAGCCTCCTTCCCTCCACCAGGACATTAAAATTGGATCGTGGCTGGGTCTTCCAGCAAGACAATGACTCAAAACATACAGCCAATGAAACAAAGAGGTGGCTCAAAAAGAAGCACATTAATGTTATGGAGTGGCCTAGCCAGTCTCCAGACCTTAATCCAGGGGTGGGGAACCTCAGGCCCCAGGGCCATTTACGGCCCTCAATGACCTTTTATTTGGCCCCCGGCAGATTCTCAGTGACCGCTGTGCTTTGTCAGGGAGCTGTATTTTGATCGCCACCAGTTCATTAATTTCTTCTTGCTCTGTAAGCTACACACGTAGTGTTCACTACAGAACACTGAAGGGCATGCAATGAAAGATTACGTCGTGACACCAGTGCCAGAGTCAGGATGTACTTTGTGGGGGAGTTTGTACGGCCCCCGAAGGATGATATAAATATCCAAATGGCCCTTGGCAGAAAATAATTCCCCACCCCTGCCTTAATCCCATAGAAAACTTATGAAGGGAGTTGAAGCTCCGAGTTACCAAGCGGCAGCCTCAAAATCTTAATGATTTAGAGATGATCTGCAAAGAGGAGTGGACCAAAATTCATCCTGACATGTGCGCAAAACTCATCATCAACTACAAAACACGTCTGACTGCTGTGCTTGCCAACAAGGGTTTTGCCACCAAGTATTAAGTCTTGCTTGCCAGAGGATCAAATACTTATTTCTCACTGCAAAATGCAAATAAATTTATATAGTTTCTACAATGGATTTTATTTTTGATATTCTGTCTCTCAATGTTAAAATTAACCTACCCTTAACAAATTATACTCTGTTCATGTCTTGGTCAGTGGGCAAACTTACAAAATCAGCAAGGGATCAAATACTTATTTCCCCCCACTGTAAGTGTCACTTGTACAAGGGGCGCCCTCCAGGAGGTGCATATTTATTTTATTGACTTGTATAGCGCCATTAATTCTACATCGCTTTACAGTCATCAGCAGCACTGTCCCCATTGGGGCTCACAATCTGCATTCTACTATCACTATGTCTTTGGAGTGTGGAAGGAAACAGGAGTACCCGGTGTAAACCCCTGCAAACATGGGGAGAACATACAAATTCCTTGTTGATGTTGTCCTTGGTGAGATTTGAACCCGGGACCCCAGCGCTGCAAAACAGTGCTAACCACTGATCCACCATGCTGAACTCTGGCGTGTTGAATTAGATGCCTAAATAAGACAAACCCTTTAAAGAAAATTCTAAATTCCCAATGATGGTGTCCAAACATATGGTAGATAGCAAACCAAACCCTTGTAAATGTAGGAAATCTTCTTTTCCCCAGATAACGGATCCTGTTCTGCGGGAATATTTGAGTGACTCTGGGTCATTTTCACAATCTCTGTGTGTTCCTCGGTAAGATATACATTCTATATTTTTTTTTCTCTATGAATGAAGATTTTACATTTTCTTCAATTCTACTTGATACAGTCCAGCAGGATGAGGACTTTTAGATTTACCAATGCCAGAGGCAAAAAAAAAAAGTCTGGATGCTCGGCGGTTCCCGAATCACAGGATGACGTACGAACCTTCCTCTAATTAGGAGCTTAAAGTGATCTGACCATGTGTCACTCGCAAGAATTAAAGAAACCCCTGAGGAATCTGATTTTCTAATGTAACTGGTTCTTCATATGCAGGAAGAACATCTTTAGAAAAATCCTAGCATTTAGCAGCTGATGGAAGCTGTGAACATATCGGTAAACATGTCATATATAGCAGTGAGCGGCCGGCTCTGCCCATATCAATGGAGGGCGCAGGAAAGTTACAGTAATTGTTGTCTGATGCTTTTTATTTACAGATTAGAACAAGTGTAGAATAGGAATGGATGCAAAATAAAGCATTCAATTTTCTTGTAAAGATGCATATGTTAATAATGCTTATTGATTTCTTCCCATTAAATCTGTATTGTTGTAGTGTTTACAATTCTGTATTACTTATTGTAAGTATATGGTCAGCAGATACTTACAGGGTTGTCCATCTTTTGCGGGACAGTTTTTTTTTGTGTAAATCAAGCTTTATTGAATAGCTGAGTAAGAATCATAAAGACAATCATGACTCTGAATAAGTATTGATCCAAAAAGCTTACAAGGAACAATATAACAATAAACAGACATGTCGTTTCTAATTATTAAATACTCAAATGTTATCTCTGTTAATGCATTTCGTTCGTAGATCTCATGAAGGCAATAACACTTATAAAAAAAACTCGTGGTATTATATGATCCAAGGGTTTAGGGTCAATGATGGGAGTAAGATAGAGAAAAATACAACAAGGGGAAGAGCTTAAGTGATGGAAGTGAGAGGAAAAGTAAGGAGAAAGATGGAAGGGGAGATAGGGAGATAGAAAAGAGGTAGAGCAGAGAAGGGAAAGAGATAGAGATATCAATGTCCGAGACCCATTACCCCCCCCCCCCCAGGCACCCCAGTCCCTCCCTCTGAAACAGAGAGGAAAACATATGAAAAATGGATGACTGAGCTGAGTTGTAAGTTTGATGACAAGTCTTTCCTGGAGCCCACTATTCATTTCAAAATTATCCAGGGCTACTTCAAAGGTTATTTAAGGTCCGGAGATCCAGGCCTCCAACTCTGGAGACTCCTAAAAGCCAGCCACGGAATCCAAATATTATATATTTTATCAGAGTCTCCTGTGGATTGTTGTATCAGCTGTTCCATACAATATATCATTAAGTTTTGCTACAAACTCTGCCCTGAAGGGGATTTTACCTGTTTCCAGTATCTAGGTATTAAATTCTTTGAAGCTGTGAGGAAATGTCTGAGTAGGTTCTTCATGAATCTAGAGATTGACATGTCACATAATGACAAGAGAGCTAATTCCATGGTAGGTCTAATTTTGCGCAGAGATAGTCTGTTATGTAGATCAAAAATAGATAGCCAAAAATTCTTTATAAGTGGACAGCTCCACCATATGTGTGTATACGATCCTTTATCTTTCAGACATCTCCAGCATGTATCTGGAATCACCGGAAACATAGTGTGTATCATGGATGGGCACCTGTACCACCTTGAGAGAACCTTGTAGCTCCTCTCCTGCGACACCGCATTCAGAGACTGCCCTAAACGTGAATAAAAGGATTTTGTCTCTTTCCTCTTGGTCTAGAGATCTCCCCAGATCACACTCCCACTTAGCGAAGAATATTGGGAAGCCTCGTGTCGGTAGTTGAGTTGTTTGAAACAAATTATACAGCAATGAGACCGTGTGGACAGGAGGATCCCCCTGACACAAAGCTTCTCAAAGAGAGTTAATGTCTAAAGAGATCTACTTGTTTGGAAGCTGTACTGATGAAACTTTTTAATTGTTCATGAAAAACCAGGCCCCGCAGGTGGGTCCTCAGCCTGATATATTTCAGCTAGTGATTTTATATTAGACTGATTTATGTAATTGTATATGATAGGTCGCATGCTTCTGCATTTATTTAAGAATAACTCCCGTTGTAAGCCTGCTGAAAAGTCAGGGTTATCATAAACTGGAGTTAATGGTCCAGTTGCTGTAGAGACCTGAAGACACCCCCCCTGCGGGACAGTTTTTTGTTTTTTATTAAATCAATAACACACATGAAAATAATAAACTTAGTAATATATTTTATTAGAGAAATTTGTTTCTTTCTCCTGAACTGATTGATCATTGTCAAAGTTCTCAATTAACGGGTAAAATCTGTCTTCAGTGAATACAGATTTTCCCATTACTGCTACAGTAATTGACAGTTGGTGCTCAAAAAATTCTATGGAGAACTGTAAGTATGTCAGTGGACTTGCAGCCGGAAGCCTGTGTCGGCCTCCAGCTCCTCCCTTTACCCCTCGATAAAAAATTTTGAAAGATCAAATCAGGAGATTGAAGAAGCAAATTTTTGTGAGAAGATTTTACAAAATCACTTTTTTTCATTTCTGCTATTGAATGATGAAATACAAATGTAAATTACTGTTAGGCCAGGTTCACATCGCGTTAGTGCAGTCCGTTTAACGGATTCGCTAACGCTGTGATCCTAAAATGTTTTTTGAGAGCGCGTTATAGCAATCGCATTAGCTCATTTAACATCGCATTGTAACTGCATTAACAATAGCGCATTTATTCAGAGCGACGCATACACTATGAAAGTGTAGATAAAAACATCTAGATCATGATGACACATAATAATCCCATGGCTAGACTATGGGCGCTTATACAGATGCGAGACGGTACCTGCCGCGTACTCCGTTAAGTGGATGGATAACTAGCGAGAGGGATGGCTGTCGTCAGTTCATGAATGTGGCAAAACATTTGCACAGTTTGTAGGCTTGTCGGAACAGGTGGGTCTTCAGGTTTTTCTTGAAGGTCTCCGTTGTTGGTGAAAGTCTGATGTTTTGCGGCAGAGAGTTCCAGAGTATGGGGAAGCCCGGGAGAAGTCTTGTATGCGGTTCTGGGAAGAAGAGATGAGGGGGGAGTCGAGAAGGAGATCTTGAGAGGATCGAAGGTTGCGTGTGGGTAGGTAGCGGGAGACATGAGCATTAGCTCATGTTAACGCACGGTCGCATTGCGTCCAACTGCGTTAACAATACATTTATATGCAGAGCGAACGCATACGACTCTTGAACGTGTCACAGCATAACAGAACATCGCTAACGCATGCCGATTTTTGACATGCATTAGGATGCGTTATTCCTATGGCAGTCTATCGGTGCGTTAACAGATGCATTAGATCGCGTTACTGCCGCTTTGTAACACATCCGTTAAGTGGACTGCACTAACGCGATGTGAACCTGGCCTTACTCTCAGTACATGATATTGGTGCTAAAAATTTTGCACAGTTTGGGTTCACAGGCTTTTTTGTTTTCCTGCACATTCAGCTTTGATATGATCTCTGGTCCTAAATCAGCTGAGCTCAGAAAACGACAGGAAAAAGGGTTACAAACTCCCTGTTGAGCCCCCGTCACACACAGCGATCTCGCCAGGGAGATCGCTGCAGAGTCACTAGTTTTGTGACGCAGCAGCGATCTCCCCAGCGATATCGCTGTGTGTGACATTCAGCGACGATCAGCCCCCCTGCTGGGTATCGCTGATCGTCGCTGAATGTCCTGGACATTTTTTTGATCGCTGGTCTCCCGCTGACAGGCACGCATCGCTGCGTGTGACAGGCAGGAGACCAGCGATCCGCTGGTAACCAAGGTACCCTTCGGGTTTCCAGGCACTGCGCAGCGCCTGAAACCCGATGTGTACCTTGGTTACCAGCTCCCTGCACCAGCGGGCTGGTATCCAACGTACACTGCGGGTAACTAAGCGACGTTACCCGCAGTGTCGCTGTCCTGATCGCTGTCCTGATCGCTGCCTGTTTGGCAGCTCAGCAGCGATCATGTAGCGACACACCAGCGATCCTGACAAGTGCATATCGTTGTCGGGATCGCTGGTGTGTCGCTATGTGTGACGGGGCCCTTAGATTGTCATAGCAGGCTGACAGATTCTCAGTTAACTCATTCTGCAGCCTGTACAAAGGCTATAGAAGGCAAACAGTGTAGTTTTTTTTAAATGAAATCCAATTGCAAAAATTATTTTCAGTCTCCATTATATGCATTAACATGAGATATGTAATTACAGTTGAAACCAGAAGTTTACATACACTATATAAAACGACACATTTGCATGTTTTTCTCAATATCTGATATGAAATCAGAATAAACCTTTCCCGTTTTAGGTGAATTAGGATTACCAAAATTATTAATATATGCCAAATGCCAGAATAATGAGAGAAAATGTTTTAAGGAATTTTTATTACCCGTATATACTCGCGTATAAGCTGAGATTTTCAGCCCATTTTTTAAGGCTGAAAGTCCCCCTCTCGGCTTATACGCGAGTTTACCAGGGGGTCGGCGGGGAGGGGGAGCGAGGGTGTCAGATCATGCTCACCCCCCCCCCCAGCGCGTCTCTGCAGCCCCCCTGCTTCTCCCATGATCTCAGGCTCCTTCCTTCAGTGGTCACGAGCTACCACTAATTAAAGTCATGAATATGCGCATATTCATTACTTTAATGAGCGGTTCCTCGTGACCGCTGAAGGAAGGAATAGCTGCCGGAGACCACGTGAGAAGCAGGGGGGCTGCAGAGACGCTCCAGGAGGGGGTAAGTAAAAGCGATATTCACCTGTCCCTGGTCCACCGCTGCGCTCCGCTCTATCCTCTGTGTCCTCTGGCTGTGACGTTCAGGTCAGAGGGCGCGATGATTTAGTTAGTGCGCGCTACACCCTCTGCCTGAGCATTCACTGACAGAGGACCCGGAAGACAGCGGCGTGCAGCGGTGGACCGGGGACAGGTGAATATCTCAGGTGCCGGGACCCTGAGCTAGCGGTGACACTGGCACCTGTCCTCCATAGCGCTCCGGTGTCCCCGCCTGCTCAGGACACCGGCACCTGGCCCACATAGCGCGCCGGTGTCCCCACCTGCTCAGGACACCGGCACCTGGCCCCCAGTGACGAGAGCTGAGTATGTCATTTTTTTTTTCAGTTGCTGCGGCAGCATATGGGGCCTATTCTATTGAGCTTCTTATGGGGGCATAATCTATGGAGCATCTTATGGGGGCATAATCTATGGAGCATCTTATTGGGGCATAAACTATGGAGCATGTTATGGGGGCATAATCTATGGCGCATCTTATGGGGACATAATCTATGCAGCATCTTCTGGGGGCATAATCTATGGAGCATCTTATGGGGGTATAATCTATGGAGTATCATATGGGGGCATAATCTATGGAGCATCTTATTGGGGCATAAACTATGGAGCATGGTATGGGGGCATAATCTATGGCGCATCTTATGGGGGCATAATCTATGCAGCATCTTATGGGGGCATAATCTATGGAGCATCTCATGGGGCATAATCTATGGAGCATCATATGGGGCATAATCTATGGAGCATTTTATGGGGGCATAATCTATGGAGCATCATATGGGGCATAAAATATTTGGAGCATCTTGTGGGGGCATAATCTATGGAGCATCTTATGGGGGCATAATCTATGGAGCATCATATGGGGCATAAAATATATGGAGCATCTTATGGGGGCATAATCTATGGAGCATTTTATGGGGCGTAATCTATGGAGTATCATATGGGGCATAATCTATGGATCATCATATGGGGGCATAACCTTTATGAGCAGCATATGGGGCATATTATTCTATGGAGCATCTTATGGGGCCATTATTAACCTTTATGCAGCGTTATATGGGGCTCCTGATTCAATGTGGATATTCAAAAACATTTAACCTACTGATGTCTCAATTAATTTTACTTTTATTGGTATCTATTTTTATTTTTGTAATTTACCTGTAGCTGCTGCATTTTCCACCCTAGGCTTATACGCGAGTCAATAAGTTTTCCCAGTTTTTTGTGGCAAAATTAGGGGGGTCGGCTTATACATGAGTATATACGGTACTTACTGCAAAGTCAAAAGTTTACATACATTTCATTAGTATTTGGTACCTTTGCTCTTAAACTGAATGACTTGGGTGAAACGTTTGGGATATCCTTCCACAAGGTTCTCACAATAGTTGGTCGGAATTTGGGCCCATTCCTCCTGACAAAACTGGTGTTACTGATCCAGGGTTGTAGGTCGCCTTGCTCGCACCTGACTTTTGAGCTTTGCCCATAAATTTTCAATAGGATTGAGATCAGAGCTTTGTGATAGCCACTCCAAAACATTGACTTTGTTATCCGGAAGCCACTTTGTTACATTTTGGCAGTGTGCTTCAGGTCATTGTCCATTTGGAAGACCCATTTCCGCCCAAGCTGTAACCTCCTGGTTTATGTCTTGAGATGTTGCTTCAGTATTGCCACATAATTTTCTTTTCTCCTGCACCAGTCCCTCCTGCAGCAAAACAACCCCACAACATGATGCTGCCACCCCGTGTTTCACAGTTGGGATGGTGTTATTAGGCTTCCAAGCTTCTCCCTTATTCCTCCAAACGTATCAATGGTCATTATGCCCAAAACAATTGTTGAAAAGAGTAGCTTCTGTACAAGGTTTTTAACTTTTGGATGCGACCATAACCCAAGATCCATTCATCAAGAGCTGCTTGGATTGAGGTACCATGGACAAGAAACTGCACATATCCCTGAGATCACTAGGTGTAACGCCAAGAGTTGACAAGAGATGTGGAAAACACATAATATTGAGCATGAATATTGCTCTGGGATATTGTAATGAATAGGGCATGGCCAAGGAGGTTTAGTTCAGGTAAATCTGAATATATATATTTGTGTCAACAGTTGAAAAGCTTTGTACTTCTATAGTTGGTGTTGGAAGAACTTGTTCTGCAAGTCTAATGTTAAAGCTCAATGATTGGAGGTTGAAACCATCTACACTGTTTCTCCAATTAGGGGAAATATTAAACACTTTTGGAAGAATGAGTGTGCAAAAAAACTGGTCAGAGTCTATTCAGTGCATTTCCAATCACCTGAGAACAGGTCTAGGAATATGGGTCATGACACAAGCAAATGTATAAAACATGTTATTAAACGTAAAATGTTGTATTTAAAATATTTCAATAATTTTTTTTTGTCTAGGATCAGGGAAAAAAATTAGACTGTTAGTGAGTCCCTGATGTGAGAGGCAAAAAACTCCCCATCCTTTCCTATCTTATGAACACATATAAATCATGTAAAAAACATATAAATAGACAAGATGCAAAACGTAGATATAAAAGATTAATGGCTAGATTGCTAATATGTTTTATGGATATGCATAGCAGCTTTGAATACAAATAAATCCCATACCAATGTAGGACTGACTAGAAGGAGCACCCAAGTGCTAGGGTCATACTAAAACCCAACACATAGACAGCATACTATGCTACAAACAGTAGATATGCATTTACCTTACGACATAGTATACCAGCGAGACATCAAGAAGAGAAATGGGGGGTGCACAGGCACTTTGACGCTCGTTTCATCAGCACTGGACTTTGTCAGCAGGTGCCTGATTCATATACCTGTGATTATCATAGAAGAGCAAAGGTTGGGGAGTTTTTTGCCTCTCACATCAGAGATTTGGGGTCCTTATTATGGATCATCTTTTCCTGATGTGTGTCTTATAGTCTGACCTCTCCCTACCACTATGCATTCATTTAATTATTAATAAACTTAATTTATTGAATTGTTATATTTTGTTGCCCCTATTTGTTTCCATTCCTTTATTAAGTATATTATTTATATATATATATATTTTTTTTTCATATATTGTTAGTTTAGGGGCATTAGTCATCGGTGGAGACTCTTATAGGTTGGTATATTAAAAAGTCAATTTCTGGCCCGACTACTGGCCCAACTTAGCTTTTTTCTCCACAGAAAATATGAATTTCTTTGGGCTGTACTGCAGTTTAGCCACAATCAATCTAATGTGGAATGAGCTACAATACCACATGCAGTCATTGGACAGATGTGGTGCTGTATATGGGGGGGATCCATCTTTCTGGAAAAGTTGTGATAGATATTACTGTAGATTAATTGAGAATTTGTGTCAGTTCATTATAGTCTGAAGGTTTCTTTAAATCGTTCTTTCTGTACATCAATGGGCAATCGGCCATACTAAGTTGTTTTGTATTATTGTAGTCTGATGAGCACTTAGCCTAGCCATTACAATATAATGACAGCAACAGAAAAGCTTTTTCTCAGCCTTTTGTGGTTAATAAAAATCCTCTTCATTGTTAAAATGATGCAATTTTATATAGATATCTCTTCAAATCCTGATACTATTCAAATGCATCACGGATAAAGTACGTTCTCAGAAGTAGTGGTCTCCATTTTTTTAGTAGATTACGGTAGTTGGAAACTAATGTAGTGCTTAGCAAAGAAGCACTATATAAATGTGAACTGACCCTTGGGCTACAGTCAAACTGATGTAAAAATGGAAATGGATGTGTCAAACTGACCATTTTTCTCTTGTACACACGTGGTCAAAATTGTTGGTACCCCTCGTTTAATGACAGAAAAACCCACAATGGTGACAGAAATAACTTGAATCTGACAAAAGTGATAATCAAAAATCTATGAAAATTAACAAAAGAAAGTCAGACATTGCTTTTCAACCATGATTCCACAGAATTTAAAAAAAATAAAACTCATGAAATAGGCCTGGACAGAAATGATGTACCCTTAACTTAATATTTTGTTGCACAATCTTTTGAGGCAATCGCTGCAATCAAACGATTCCTCTAACTGTCACTGACACTTCTGCACCTCTCGACAGGTATTTTGGCCCACTCCTCAAGAGCAAACTGCTCCAGTTGTCTCGTGTTTGAAGATTGCCTTTTCCAGATGGCATGTGTCAGCTCTTTCCAAAGATGCTTAAAAGGATTTAGGTCAGGGCTCATAGAAGGCCACTTCAGAATAGTCCAATGTTTTCCTCTTAGCCATTCTTGGGTGTTTTTAGCTGTGTGGTTTTGTGTCATTATCCTGTTGCAAGACCCATGACCTGTGACTAAAGGGTATGCCACACTAAACGAGATCGCAAACGAGATCACTAAAACGTCACTATTTTGCGATCTCGTTAGCGACCTCGTTGTGTGTGGCATGTAGCAACGATGTGGCCCCTGCTGTGATGTCGCTGATCGTTCACTAGAGTTATGGACCGTTTTTTGATCTTGGCGTCCCGCTGGTGACGCTATATCGCTGTGTCTGGCACCTTTTGTGAACGACGAGCAACCTCGTTTGTGACGCATATGACTGTTTTGCGTCACGGAGTGGATCGCAATATCTGTAAGTTCTCTTTTGCGTCACAGAGAGGATCGCAGAAGTTGCAAAGCAGGCTAGCAGGACGCAGAGAGCAGGAGTGATGCTGGAAATTCCTATGAATCAGAAGCGCTCAGTACATGCTAATGACATCCTAACGACCACCAAAGTCGTTAAAGAGATCGCTGACCGGTGATGTGTCGTTTATGAGATCTCCTGTTTGGCAGCTACTAGCGACCTAAAAGAGATCACACCAATGATTGCGTCGTTATCGTGATCGCTAACGAGATCGCTAAGTGTGGCAGTACCTTTAGACTAAGCTTTCTGACACTGGCAGCACATTTCTCCATAGAATCCCTTGATAGTCTTGAGATTTCATTGTACCCTGCACAGATTCTAGATACCCTGTGCCAGATGCAGAAAAGCAGCCCCAGAACATAACAGAGCCTCCTCCATGTTTCAAAGTAGGAACTGTGTTATTTTCTTGATATGCTTAATTTTTCCATCTGTGAACATAGAGCTGATGTGCCTTGCCAAAAAGTTCCATTTTTGTCTCATCTGTCCAGAGGACATTCTCCTGGAAGCTTCGTGGCTTGTCAACATGTAGTTTGGCAAATTCCAGTCTGGCTTTTTTATGATTTTTTTTCAACAATGGTGTCCTCCTCGGTCGTCTCCCATGAAGTCCACTTTGGCTAATACAACGACGGATGGTGTGATCTGACACTGATGTTCCTTGAGCTTGAAGTTCACCTTTAATCTGGATAGAAGTTTTCCTAGGCTCTTCTGTTACCATTCATTTTATCCGTCTTTGATTTGGAATCAGTTTTCCTCCTGCGGACACGTCCAAGGAGGTTGGCAACAGTCCCATGGAGCTTAAATTTCTGAATATGTGCAGCTGTAGTCACAGGAACATCAAACTGCTTGGAGATGGTCTTATAACTTTTGCCTTTAACATGTTTGTCTATAATTTTCTTTCTAATCTCCTGAGACAACTTTCATTTGCTTCCTCTGGTCCATGTTGAGTGTGATACGCACCATGTCACCAAACAGCACAGTGAGTATCTGTAGGCCTCTATACAGGCCCAATCACTGATTCCTAGATTGTAGACACCTGTGATGCTAATTAGTGGACACACCTTGATTTAGGCTATGTGCACACGTAGGAGAATTGCTGCGGAAATTTCCGCGGCAATCTCGCACCTCCCTGCAGTGGGAAATACGCATTTTAGAGGTATGCGTATTCCCACTAAAAACTAGCGTTTTGCAAGCGTAGTTAGCTTGCAGAATGCTAGCATTTTCCAGGCGATCTATAGCATCGCTTGGAAAACTGATTGACAGGTTGGTCACACGAGTCACACATAGTGTTTGACAAGTGTGAGCAACTTTTTACTATTGATGCCGCCTATGCCGCATCATTAGTAAAAAGATGTAATGTTAAAAATAATTTTAAAATAATAAATCGTGCTATTCTCACCTTCCGGCGGCCCCCTCAGCCTTCCTGGTCCTCTCGATGCAGCCGGCAAGTTCCGTTCCCAGTGATACCTAGCGACAATGACCCAGATGACGTAGCATCACACGAGACCGCTACGTCATCGGGGTCATTGTCGCTAAGGACGCCTGGGAACAGGATTGGCCGGGAGCGTCGCTGAGAGATGGGAAAGCTGCTGGGGCCGCCGGAAGGTGAGAATATCACTATTTTTTATTTTAATTATTGTTTTACCAGGGATATGGTACCCAGGGCCTGGAGGAGAGTCTCAACTTGTGCACGTAGCCTTAATGTCACTTTTGTCACATTATTTTCAGGGGTACCATCATTTCTGTCCAGGCCTATTTCATGAGTTTTAATTTTTTTTAAATTCTGCGGAAGCATGGTTAAAAAGCAATGTCTGACTTTAATTTGTTCATTTTCATAGATTTTTGATTTATTATTACTTTTCTCAGATTCAAGTTATTTCTGTCACCATTGTGGGTTTTTCTGTCATTAAAGAGGGGTACCAACAATTTTGACCACGTGTGTATATCATTCGTTTTGCATCTGTTTTTTTTCCTCATCAAAATTTAAAGGGAATCTGTCAGCAGGTTTTTGCTATATAATCTGAAGACAACATGCTGTGGGAGTTAAAACACAGATTTCAGCAATGCCTCTCTTGTCAAGCTTGGTGGTTTTGTTTCCTTGCAATAATTGTTTTAGTGCCTGGAGCTTATCATTGCTGGACACAGCAGCTGTGCCTCTGGTCCGACACCTCCTCTGCTGTGATGAGCACCTCACTGTCTACGAACATTATATATAGAGAGCCTGGTGTGGGTGGGGTTAGCTTCCTCATCTCTGCTTCATGCTAAATCTAAAAGATCTGATTGTGTCAGGCTGGCTGCACCCAGTATTCTAAGTGATACATCATTGGATTCAGGGTATCTTTTCCTACAGGAGGCTGCCCTCAGATGAGGTAACAAAAACCTGCTGACACACTCCCTTTAAAAACTGAAGCAGGTAGACTATCTGAACTTTTTTGTCTATTGTCTCTTAATAATCAGTTAAAAACGTCCAAAAAAGTACATCTCCCAGTTTTCAATCTTTTTTAACGAATCCCTATAGATTACAATTGCTGAGTCTGATCTGTAAAACAGATGCGATTAGGACATTCTCTGAGTTTCACGGACTGAACACATGGATCCATTTTTAGGGTATGTGCACACGTTGCGGATTTTGCCTACGGATCCGCAGCAGAACTTCAAGTGATGTACAGTACCATTCTAGTCAATGGAAATCAAAAAATGCAGTGCACATGCTGCGGATTTTTCCGCACAGATTTGCTGTGAATTTAAAACTGCAGCATGTCACTTCTTTTGTGCAGATCCGCAGCGTTTTGAGACCATTATAGGAATCCGCGGGTCTCAAAATGCAGGGGAAATCCGCACAAAAACTGCAGTAAATCCGCAGGTAAAATGCAGGTCATGTTACCTGCGGATTTAGCAAAATCTGCGCGGAAAATTTCACATAGAATCCGCAACGTGTGCAAGGGACCTTAAAATTGATGTGTGTATGGATTAATGAAAATCTGAGTCTGTGTCATCTCTATTTAAAAAAAAATGCGACTCTATCCTTAGGGTATGTGCACATGTTGCGGATTCTGTTGCAGTTCAGCAGCGGATTTTGCCTTGCAGATCTGCAGCAGAACTGCAAGTGATGTACAGTACCATTATATTAAATGGAAATCACACTAGCGTTTTCCAAGCGATCTGTAGCATCTCTTGGAAAACTGATTGACAGGTTGGTCACACGAGTCACACATAGTGTTTGACAAGTGTGAGCAACTTTTTACTATGCCGCATCAATAGTAAAAAGATCTAATGTTAAAAATAATAAAAAAAAATAAATCGTGATATTCTCACCTTCCGGTGGCCCCCGCGATGCATTTTTTTCACGGAAAAAAACGCAGCATGTGCACAAAAATTGCGGAATGCATTCTATTCATAGGATGGTTAATGCATGCGTTTTTTCAGCAGAAAACCACAGCAAAAACGATAAAAAACGCGAAAAATCCTGAACGTGTGCACATAGCCTGAGACCTGCCGATTCCTATAATGAAGCAGGTCTCAAAACGCTGCAGTTCTGCACAAAAGAAGTGACATGCTGCAGTTTTAAATCTGCACCAAATCTGCACGGAAAAATCCGCAGTATGTGCACTGCGTTTTTTGATTTCCATTGACTAGAATGGTACTGTACATCACTTGCAGTTCTGCTGCGGATCCACAGGGCAAAATCTGCTGCAGAACTGCAACAGAATCCGCAACGTGTGCACATACCCTTTGACGGATTTGAGTTTTTTCTTTTGTTTTCCTGAATGGTTAATTCCAGAGGAAAGAAGTGGCGAATAAATATTTCTCTGAAATGTTACAAAGTTTCTTATATTCCTTTGTATCATTGAGGTGTACAGTTTGTAGAATAGACCATTTCACAAATTTGAGAAATAAGGAGGATTTTTGTTAGCATTGTGGCTGAATAATTTACAAAAAAACCCATGTGGCTACAAAGTCTACAGCAGGAGATTGAAAAGTGAACATAGTATTTCATTTACAACACAATTGCAACGTTTTTTTTTTTTTTTAAAGTGTTTTTGCACAAATCCTACTCTACAGTTATTGAAAAATGTCAATACTTAAAATGAAAAGGATTTTTCTTTATCAACCTTTAAAATACGCTGAAAAAAATAGTGCATAGAGGAGGTTATAATAGTTAGTCTGTACCTATATTTTTTGCATTGTGCCTTTCATATTGGCGTATTTTTCTGGTGCAGGAATAGTTACTGCCAACGATCCAGATGAATAGTAATGATCTCCTGATTTGTAAAGCTGCAGATTTAGGAGAGAAGATACTTTTTCACATCACTGTGCTGGCAGTTTACTTTATAGTTTGCAGAGAATATTAATGGCTATAGGGTGTCTTGGAGACACTTGGAAGGATTGAGCCTGACATCTGGCTACTCAGCCAAGAAATGTAGCTGTCATCTTCATCCATAGCTTTCACTCACATGACTGGCCAGTAAACAAATGTGTGCCGCTCTCCGCGCTGACTGATTGAATCTGTAGCATGACAATTTAATGTGTGCTGTAGAGAGCTCTGGTGGTGGAATCAATAGCGGTGGTCTAGTTTTACTGCATATTTATTATATGATCTATTGTAATGTTCATCATGAATGCATTTGTCTTGCTTTATCTTTAATCTACAGTCATGGCCAAAAGTTTTGAGAATGACACAAATATTATATTTTCACATGATCTGCTGCCCTCAGGTTTTTATGTGTGTTTGACAGATGTTTTTATTACAGACAGAAATATAATAATTGCAAACATATGAGTAACAAAAGCTTATATTGACAGTTAGAATGAGTTAATGCAGCAAGGCAATATTTGCAGTGTTGACCCTTCTTCTTCAGGACCTCTGCAATTCTCCCTGGCATGGTCTCAATCAACTTCTGGACCAAATCCTGACTGATAGCAGTCCATTCTTGCACAATCAATGCTTTCATTTTGTCAGAATTTTTAGGTTTTTGTTTGTCCACCCGTCTCTTGATGATTGACCACAAGTTCTCAATGGGATTAAGATCTGGGGAGTTTCCAGGCCATGGACCCAAAATCTCTATGTTTTGTTCCTGAGCCATTTAGTTATCACCTTTGCTTTATGGCAAGGTGCTCCATCATGCTGGAAAAGGCATTGTTGATCGCCTAACTGCTCTTGGAGGATTGGGAGAAGTTGCTCTTGGAGGACATTCTGGTACCATTCTTTATCCATGGCTGTGTTTTTAGGCAAGACTGTGAGAGAGCCGATTCCCTTGGCTGAGAAGCAACCCCACACATGAATGGTTTCAGGATGCTTAACAGTTGGCATGAGACAAAACTGGTGATAGCGCTCACCTTGTCTTCTCCGAATGAGGCGTTTTCCTGATGTCCCAAACAATCGAAAAGGGGATTCATCAGAGAAAATAACTTTACCTCAGTCCTCAGCAGCCCACTGTCTGTACCTTTTGCAGAATATCAGTCTGTCCATGATGTTTTTTCTGGAGAGAAGTGGCTTCTTTGCTGCCCTCCTTGAGACCAGGCCTTGCTCCAAGAGTCTCCGCCTCACAGTGCGTGCAGATGCACTCATACCTGCCTGCTGCCATTCCTGAGCAAGCTCTGCACTGCTGGTAGCCCGATCCCGCAGCTGAAACACTTTTAAGAGATGGTCCTGGCGCTTGCTGGTCTTTCTTGGGCGCTCTGGAGCCTTTTTGGCAACAATGGAACCTCTCTCCTTGAAGTTCTTGATGATGCGATAGATTGTTGACTGAGGTGCAATCTTTCTAGCTGCGATACTCTTCCCTGTTAGGCCATTTTTGTGCATTGCAATGATGACTGCACGTGTTTCTTTAGAGAAAACCATGGTTAACAGAAGAGAAACAATGATGCCAAGCACTAACCTCCTTTTAAAGTGTCCAGTGGTGTCATTCTTACTTAATCATGACAGATTGATCTCCAGCCATGTCCTCATCAACACCCACACCTGTGTTAATGGAGCAATCAATGAAAAGAGGTTAGCTGGTCCTTTTAAGGCAGGGCTGCAATGATGTTGAAATGTGTTTTGGGGGATAAAGTTCATTTTCTAGCCAAATATTGACTTTGCAAGTAATTGCTGTTAAGCTGATCACTCTTTATAACATTCTGGAGTATATGCAAATTGCCATTAGAAAAAGTGAAGCAGTAGACTTTGTAAAAATTAATATTTGTGTCATTCTCAAAACTTTTGGCCATGACTGTATTATTTATTAAGATATATACACATTTATACATTTTTGTGATCTTTGTGGGTGATTTATACTTGTGTTCTCCGGGTTTATGTTAAATCCTTGCATGATGTGATTACATACAGCTCTGGGAAAAATTAAGAGAACACATCAAATCCCTGTCATGGCCATCCCAATCTTCAGACCTGAATGCTATTGAAAACCTCTGGAATGTAATCAAGAGGAAGATGGATAGTCACAAGCCATCAAACAAAGAAGAAATGCTTACATTTTTGTACCAGGAGTGACATAAGGTCACCCAAAAGCAGTTTGAAAGACTGGTGGCAAGCATGCCAAGACGCATGAAAGCTGTGATTAACAATCATGGTTATTACACAAAATATTGATTTCTGAACTCTTCCTGAGTTAAAACACTAGTATTGTTGTTTCTAAATGATTCTGAACTTTTTTTTTGCATTATTTGAGGTCTGAAAGCACTGGGTTTTTTATTTTTAATTTTGACCATTTTTCTTTGTCAGAAAAAAAATGCAAAATTTAGTGCTTGGAAATTCAGAGACATGTCAGACGTTTGTAGACTAAAAGAACAATTTACATTTTTACATTTTACTCAAAAATATACCTATAAAGAGAAAAATCAGACAAACTGAACATTTGAAAGTGGTCTCTTAATTTTTGCCAGAACTATACAATATGAAATATCTGAGACCTAACATGAATTTAAAGTGACATGTAGGGCTGCAAACCTATGGACTTCACATATAGAGTTTTTAATGGAGTTATATGTGATTAATAAAAAGTCTAACAATCAACATAAAAACGATGAATCCTGTGGGAACAATCGTTTTATTGCCATACCTTTCTTGAATTAATCTTGGATATAGACACCACTGTCATCCTGCTTCCATTCTTATCCTACTATAGACCCTACTTGAAGACTGACCCATCAACTCTTCTCAGCATACTTTATATAATCTACTTCTTCTCTCCTAAACCCAAATTTTAAACCATGGGATTCAGGAGACACATTCCTGTGCATAGATACATCAAGGAAGATGCCAGAGCCATCTCTTTTCGTAGTTTCCCAATGGCTCTTTGGCACAGAACCTTCCAGTGCCACAGTCCTTCCAGGTTGAAATTGCTTACAAATATCACATTTCTTAAAATGGCTGCTGATATCCGTGCCATCTCCACATCCTCTGACGCTTTTTGAATCTCTTTGCTCACAATGAGATCCAGTGCACTGTTTACTCCTCATGATTTACCAATGACTCTTAGACCCTCCTGAGGACTCCTCTCCACACCACCTATCTAAATGTGGGAAAAAAAATAAAATTCTAACGTTGGTACATAAATGCCTCCTGGATACCAGGAAACCTACTATACATTAATTGCTAGGTGGTACAGGGACCCAAGAATATTGCAAAAATTCGGCACTACATTCACATCAACTTTTTGTGGGCTAAAGAACTTTGCACCATACTTTTTCTGGTCCTACACATTTTGGGAAGAGTTACACTGGATCTCCTTCCAGTTTATGGACAAGATTTGCCAGGTCTATTCTAGTCTGACGCACCAATACAAATCTACCATGGATCCTTATTACAGCAAAGGCCTGAATATTTGCTTTCTGGAAAATTTTCTTCCCTCTGAGTATTGCTAAATGTCAAGTCTGGACAAAAAAATGAATGGGGAATATTCTTTGTTTTCCATTGTGTTGGATAGCTGAATTCTTCTCGGATGGTGCAGCAGCTTTTTTTAATCTAATTTTTTTACATTTCGGTGTGTTTTGTGTTGGCAAAAAAATGTTGTTCTAATAATATGATTATTTTTTGTTTTTTTGCCCAGTCTAAACTCTTGGCAGACCTTCACAATGGCAGGTTGAAATCTGCTTCCTCCATCAAAATACAAGTGGGAAGCAAGTGAAAATCTCTCGCAGCCAGGTTTTTTTTTTTAATATGCAAATACTTTAAAGAGGTTGTCCACTACTTACTGTAGATATTGATTACATATCCTTAGGATAGATCATACTCCCACCATAAAATGGTTGCAGTGTCTCTGCTGGCTGGATGTAAAGACTATACACATCTTAAGCAGCACGACTCCATACTGTCACGATTGGCTGCAGCCGCCGAGGAGCGGCCCAGCCCATAACCGACCACAACAGCGTGGGACGGGTGTCCCCCCGGGGACGCAATATGGACACTCCATACTGCAGAGGGGGACCCAGTCTACCCGAACTAGGGAAGGGCAGAGACCGGGGTTCTGTGGCAGCTGAGCATGTGGACAAGGAAAAGACACGTAGAACTTCATTACACCGCACAACTTCAGGTATAGAGTAAGTAAAGTTTACTGAGGTAATAAAGTAAGACACACAGAACCTAAACATCAGGATCACAAACTTAGACACAGGAACATGGAATCAGGAACACGGAATCAGGAATACGGACAGTACATCAGGAACTCGGACCGGACATCAGGAAACTGGACATCAGGAACACAGACTGGATCTCGGGAACATAGACCGGACATCAGGAACATGGAATCAGGAACACGGACCGGACATCAGGAACACGGACAGGACATCAGGAACACGAAATCAGGAACACGGACAGGACATCAGGAACATGGACTGGACATCAGGAACACGGACTGGATCACAAGACCAACACTGGCATCGGACTCCAGACATCTGGCAACGATCGGCAGGCTCCGGGCATCAGGCAGGGAAGGATCGGATCCGGACATTTGGAAGCGATCTAAAAAGAAACCAAGCGGTCTGGTGCAAGCCCCGCCAGGCTCAACTGGAGCCGGCCGGGGATTGCACAAAAAACAAGCTGAGCACAGAGTAACAGAAACTCAGCACACCCACACTGGACTCCTCCTTCCATGATGAACCCAGGTTGTATCATAGGAAGTCAGTTAGCAAAAGATCACAGTCACTGGGCACCGGGTTCAGGACACAGAAGGACTTCAGGAACATAACACAGAAGACACAGTTCAGTCAGGTACAGGACAGGTACAGGATCAAGGATTCAAGCCTGGAATTACCACCTCCAGGATAGGCGAACCTGGAATTACCACCTCCAGGATAGGCGAGCCTGGAGTTACCACCTCCAGGACAGGCGCAGGGACAGGTACAGGATCAGGGATTCAAGCCTAGAATTACCACCTCCAGGATAGGCGAGCCTGGAATTACCGCCTCCAGGATAGGCGCAGGGATGGGTACAGGATCAGGGTTCAAGCCTAGAATTACCGCCTCCAGGATAGGCGCAGGGACAGGTACAGGAACACACAACACACATGGCAAGATTCAGAAGCTATGTGAGTAGCTAAGGCCCCGCCCATAAGGCAGGGAGCCTTTATATAGGAGCTGCCCCTCAGCAATTGGCTGGGGACAGCATTTCAAGTACTCACACTAACCCTGATAAAAGCAGGAAAGGTGTGGCCTGCGCACCCTAGAGCCAGACACAAATCAGCACAGCAAGGACACCGGGCAATGGCTGTAGCCTAAACACGCGTAGTAAGTCATACACCACTGCAAAGGACCTTGCAAACTATGGTTAGCTCCACAGCAATAGCCAGGGACCGCACATACGGGTAGTCATACAGCGCAGCAGAGACACTCATGCATGCACGGCTACGCAGCGGAGCTGGGAACTGAGCAGCATCCATACAGGTAACAGCCAACAGTATCCCAGCTCAATTAGGGGGAAAGGAGCAAAGGGTTAAAGCAGAAACATGCCTTGTCATGCCGACTATCAAGTACAGACAGAACAGCGTGACACATACATTGTGTACTAGGCGTTCTTGGGTACTGCAGCCCAGCTCCTATTCACCACAATGGGAGTTGAGCTGGAGCAACTTAGATATAACTGCTAACCCTCTGATCTGTCAAGTATAGGGTGTCTGATCCCAACTAATATGATATTAATCACCTATCCTGAAGATAGGCCTTTAATCTCTAAGTAGTGGATTACCCCTTTAGATTTCAATGAACCCACGCTCACCTGATGGCCACTATAATGAATGAGAAAATTGCACAATATTTGATTTACCAAAAATGTCATTTTTAGAAGTGATTTGGATTTTGCCATCTTCCCATTGACCAATGTCCTTTCCAATATGCACAATAAGTAATGTACCGTAAGTCTGTGAAAAGAATTTTAAACACCTATAGTGCTAACAGAATACTCAGCCTCAGGAGCCTCCCAATGTAATCATTGGGTGACAAGGTGGGGCCAAAGCTTATATCTGCTTCAAATCTAGAATTTTAAGTAGAATGTGTGTGAAATTGTAATGCTTGTAATCTTCATTTCTCACAGACAAGCAATGAGGCCAAATTAATCATGTCTGCCACAGAATGGTATAAAAACACAATACTTTATTAGTGCTAAATAAATATACAGCAGTATAACAGCAAAAATTTGCTGAAGGCACTGAATACACATATATTAAAATTCACTACAAATGAGCAAAATAACAAGGAGGGACGCTGAAACCATAGGAGAAGAAGCAGTGCGAAACGCGCGTCGGGGCAGAGGGACATCCGTGGAGTCTTCACCAGCAGCTTTCGATATGTTTGCTTTAACAACCAGTCACATTGTCATTATTGTCAAGCCTTGTGTATGATACCTGACTACTTTAGCAGCCATTATTATGTGCACTCATTCATTCAGATTGATTCAGGTACTCACATGGCTGTGATTATATCAAGCCTTTTTGGGCACGGCTGCAGGTAGAATTTAACTCCTATGGTTTCAGCGTCCCTCCTTGTTATTTTGCTCATTTGTAGTGAATTTTAATATATGTGTATTCAGTGCCTTCAGCAAATTTTTGCTGTTATACTGCTGTATATTTATTTATCACTAATAATGTATTGTATTTTTATACCATTCGGTGGCAGACATGATTAATTTGTTCCCACTATCTATGATAATTGATTGACTGTGGTATATTGTCCCCTTGAGGGATGCTATGTTTAAGTGGGTATCCTATGTGATTATAAAGCAATGAGGCCAGTAAGTCAAGAGGTCTGGGGTCAAATGCCAAGAGAGTTGTTCATAAACAGACGGGCAAGACAAAAGAGTAAACCGGTCACAGTCCGAGGTCAGAATTTCGCAAGTTTGACACCTGGAGTTAACCCAGCAGGCCCGATCTGATTGTGCTACTGGGCAAACCTATAACAATACTGACAGCCTGGCACGCCTGCTGAGCTGTAACTTGCTCATTGCCCCCTAGGAGTGGGGGGATCGTGACAGAAATGACATATTTGCCTTGAAAAGGTTGTCAACTACTTTTTCATTGATGACCTAATCTCAGGTCATCAATGTCTGATCGATCGGGGTCAGACAACCGGCACTCCCGACAATCAGCTGTTCTCCATGTCAGAGGCTGCCAGCCGGAACGGCTCAGTAGTGGAGATGCTCCGTCTTCTGAAAGTGGCCATCTCGCCGTGGTGCACATCTGCTTCTTATTAATTTGAATGTGAGGCGGATGTGTAGTACCCAGCCGCAGTCACTATTAGAAGACAAAATAGCTCCTCAATCGAGCAGTTCTGGCCGGCGGCCACTGACACCAAGAACAGCTGATCGGCAGGCGTGCTGGATGTCGGACACTGACCGGTCAGACATTGATGACCTATCCCAAAAATGTCGTTGACAACTTTTTTAAGCCCCTTTAGTGGCATAACTTGTCATCTGTGTTGTGATCACACCACACTGTTGGCAAAAATTTTATGAAAATTAATCTGCCATTTTTCTTTTTCTTTTTTATTGCCTTAAATGTTACCAAATTGAATAATAGTTATAGAAAGCTATATAGACATTTATTTCTCTCCAGTTTACAATTAAAGCAAAATAAATAGAACAATCCTCAATCCTCTGAGTTACTTCTCAGGATATTGGTGGTGTAAGCATAAATATCTTTAAGATTTCCATTTTATTTGTGAAAATAAAATTATAAACTGAGCACAGAAGCTTCTATGAACTAAACTTTTTTGGAAGTTCTTCCATTCTAATATAGACTATTTTCTGCAATTTGTAGTATGTGGCACACAGACAACATCTCATCACCATGTTGAGATTAGGGGGTTCCTCTTCTTTCACATATGTTAATCCTATTTGGGGAGCACAGATAATTCTCTGCTTTTGTTCTTTATTTACGACTAGAGATTTTATTTCTTTAGCTGCTCATTCATAAGATAAATGACAGCCACCAAGTATTACACCAAGGTGTACCTCTTCCATAGCATTGGAACTTTACCTAGAGGGGTGGCCCACTGCTAGGACATCCCCCTCTCAAGCTGAATGTTTGCCCCGTTAAATTAAAAATACCTATACTCCCCGCAACCTTGACTTCCTGTTGACATTAGATTAGTTCAAATGCAAATACAGAGAACCGGTGCTGATCAGGGTTCAGATGACGTAACAAACTCACGTGAGCCCTGGTAAGGCAAGTGCTGACATCACTGGAATGGCGCTAGCACTGGAGGTGTGGTTAGGTGTTTTTATTTTAACGGCTCAAAACATGAGAAATGAGAAGAGGTGGTTGTCTTAGTAGTGGAGAACCCATTTAACAGGTGATTGTTACAACCTATGAGGCTCTGTTTTTAATTTTTAATTCTTTTTTTAAGAATTTACAGAAAGATGACAGTGCTTTGTTTTGTTCTTTCACCTGATGATCACATGATTGATAACAACAATCAAGCATGTTGCCAATTGGTGACCATTTAACACCGCCAGTCGGCTGGTGTAAATCCAGCTTAGGTCGTAACCATATACAGTGGCTACGGAAAGTATGCAAACCCCTTTAAATTTTTACCTTTGCTCAGTATTGAGTAGAAGCACCCTTTTGAGCTAGTACAGCCATGTATCTTCTTGAGAATAATGCAACAAGTTTTTCACACCTGGATTTGGGGATCCTCTGGCATTCTTCCTTGCAGATCCTCTCCTGTTCCGTCATGTTGGATGGTGAATGTTGGTGGACAGCCATTTTCATGTCTCTCCAGAGATGCTCAATTGGGTTTAGGTCAGGGTTCTGGCTGGGCCAGTAAAGAATAGTCACAGAGTTGTTCACAGAGTTGTTCTGAAGCCACGCCTTTGTTATTTTAGCTGTGTGCTTAGGGTCATTGTCTTGTTGGAAGGTGAACCTGGGAGAGGTTTTCATCCAGGATATCTCTATACTTGGCCGCATTCATGTTTTCCTTGAATTGCAACCAGTCGTCCTGTCCCTGCAGCTGAAAAACACCCCCATAGCATGATGCTGCCACCACCATGTTTCACTGTTGGTATTGTATTGGGAAGGTGATGAGCAGTGCCTGGTTTTCTCCACAAATACAGCTTAGAATTATCACCAAAAAGTTCTATCTTCATCTCATCAGACCAGAAAATCTTATTTTTCATAGTCTTGGAGTCCTTCATGTGTTTTTTAGCAAACTCTATGCAGGAGAGGCTTCCATCAGGCCACTCTGCCATAAAAGACCGACTGCAGTGATAGTTGACTTTGTGGAACTTTCTCCCATCTCCCGATAGCATCTGTGGAGCACAGCCACAGTGATCTTGGGTTCTACTTTACCTCTCTCACCAAGGCTCTTCTCCCACGATTGCTCAGTTATAAGAAGACTTCTGGTGGTCCCAAACTTCTTCAATTTAAGGATTATGGAGGCCACTGTGCTATTAGGAACCTTGAATACTTGGTATTCAACCTGAAATTCTTTTGTAAC
Organism: Oophaga sylvatica; assembly: GCA_033576555.1. Lineage (NCBI taxonomy): Eukaryota > Metazoa > Chordata > Amphibia > Anura > Dendrobatidae > Oophaga > Oophaga sylvatica. Next base: position 881,179,322 of record JARQOD010000001.1, read on the forward strand.
CTTGGCCAGATCTGTGCCTTGCCACAGTTCTGTCTCTGAGCTCCTTGGCCAATTCCTTTGACCTCATAATTTTCATTTGATCTGGCATGAACTGTGAGCTGTGAGGTCTTATATAGACAGGTGTGTGCCTTTACAAATTAAGTCCTATCAGTTCAATTAAACACAGCTGGACTCCAATGAAGGAGTAGAACCATCTCAAGGAGGATCACAAGGAAATGGACAGCATATGACTTAAATATGAGTGTCTGAGCAAAGGGTCTGAATACTTATGACCATGTGATATTTCAGTTTTTCTCTTTTAATAAATTTGCAGAAATGTATACATTTGTTTTTTTTCAGTCAAGATGGGGTGCAGAGTGTACATTAACCCCTTTCTGACATCGTACATAATGATCCGTCCGTGAAACCTGGGCCAACTTGACCATGGACGGATCATTACATCATTGCGATTACGGGGGGTGCGCGATGCAATCGCCGCCGGGTGTCAGTTGATTCTGACAGCTGGCACCCGGCACTAGGTGCCAGGAGCGGTCACCGACCGCTCCCGGCACTTTAACCCCCGAAATACTGCGATTGAACAAGAGCGCAGCATTCCGGAAGCCAACACAGGGCTGACAGCCCCTGTGCCTTTGGATCGGAAACCCCACGGTGTGAGACGGGGTCCCAATCATTGCCATGGTGAGTGGATGTCGTCATGATGATACCCGGGTCATCAGAGCTAGGAAACTTGCTGATCATGTGCAGTGGATGATCAGCAAGTCTCCTTGTCAGTGTAACGCTGACAGCTTCTTTTGCCTTTGTAAACGGCAAAAAATAATTGAACACTCGCATTGCTAGCAGGGATCTCACCGCAGCTCAGCCCGGCTGGTAACGGAGCCCAATGACCAGAGGTAACCTCTATGACGTCACCCCCGGTCACTGACGCTGCGTTCCCAGCAGCTCATTCACCAGTGGTTCTCAGCCTGGGCGGTCACATCTTGGCACCGTCCAGGTTGAAAACTAATTATCCCCAGACATGGATTACGTGGGACAGAATGACAGACAGGTGTGGTATATTGCTGTTTTTTTATTTTACTTTTATTAAAGGAGATCGAGGGCTTCGGTGGAATTAGGCAAGATTGTAAGTATGGTTTAATTAAGATTATTAAAGGAGTCTGTGTCATTTTTTCAATTAAAGCACTTTACTCTTGCTGTGTCTTTATTTAACATGTAACTATAGGATGTATAATATAGTATATAGGATTAGTAATGGTTAGGTGTCTTATAGACAATTCTCCATTACAGGCCATGGACTCGTTGTCACCTGACGATACAAAGGTGACATCAACTCCACAAATATTACCCCAATTGCCACCGCTACAGGGCAAGTGGGAAGAGCCGGGCAAAGCGCCAGAATTGGCACTTCTAATAGATGCGCCTTTTCTGGGCAGCTGTGGGCTGCTATTTTTAGGCTGGTGGGGGGGCCTATATCAATGGCCCTTTACCAGCCTGAGAATACCAGCCCCCAGCTGTGAGCTTAAGCAGAGCTGGTTGTCAAAAATAGGGGGGACACCACGCCGTTTCTTTAAATTATTTATTTAAATAGTTTTTAAAAAAAGCAGCGTGGGGACCCCTCTGTTCCTGATAACCAACCTTGCTGAAACTGACAGCTGAGAGTTTATATAATATTTGAGGCTCCTGCGCGTCCCCTTAAGCATCCTTGCATGCGGCATTCATCATGTCACAAGGTAATTTGTAGACCATAAGTAACTTATCTGTTGGTTCATTTATCTGTTGGCTATATATTGTATACAGCCCTTTCTAAATTGCATGGTCTGATAATCTATTTGTTTACAATGAACACCTGCCACTTCCTTTATATGCAGATTTGCTATGGGATGCATGTTACTCTATTTGATGCACTATCTATTGTGTAGTGCATCAACCTCTTTAGCTGCTATCTGTATTTTCACGTGAATACCTTGTTTTGTGTGTATAATAAATGTGCAATAAAATTTTGTAATTTTTCATTATAAATTCACCTTATTTTCCTTATTTGGATCGCCAAACTATTTATTATTCTAAGCATAATTTGCTGACTTCATTAAGACGTTCTTTTACATAGAGATCCTTTTTTCTTTTTTATTTCGGTTTTTATGACAGCTGAGAGTTGCAGCTCCGAAGCTGTGAGTTTTGCCTGTCTGGTTATAGAAAATACGGGGAAACCCATGCCTTTTATTTATTTATTTATTTTTAGCGCAGGCAGTGGCTGATGAATACCCCCATCAGCCATTCCTGCTGTCACTGTTATTAGCAGCAGGGGTAGGCTGATGGGAGTAATAGTCACATCAACTGCCGCCTGCTGTCTCTTTTATCACTTAAATGTAACTCTCATCATTCTCCCCTTCTCAAGCCGATCGCCAGCAGAGCAGGGGAGAATGATGCGAGCCGTGTTCAGCACCTGGCGCCAGGGAACAGCTCTTACTGTAACGATTCTTCCCGTACATGTCAGATGGATGACATCCATGTGGGTGAGATGTTTTGTGGCCCGTGCTGACATTAAAAAACGGACATGTTAGCGTGTTTTGTCCACGGACACACGGTCCTTGGAAATACACTGACATGTGAACAGACCCATTCATTTGAATAGGCAAATTGCGCTCCGTTCCTCCCCAGTCTCCGTATGGCTAAGTAGTACTGTACAGCCACATATTGGGTATTGCCACGTTCAGTAGAAATTGTGGAACAATTTTTTGTGCCATTTTTACCCACTTTTTGTGTGAAAATGTAAAATTTTTGACTAAAACAAAATTTTGGTGGTAAAAATATAGTTATTTTGTCTTCACTGCCCAATGGTATAAAATTCTGTGACACACTCATGGTGTCAATATGATCACTGCACCTCTAGATGAGTTCATTAAGAGGTGCAGTTCGTAAAACGGGGTCACTTATGGGAGGTTCTGCTGTTATGGCACCTCATGAGCTCTCCCAGTGGGTCATGGCACCTGCAAACCATAACAGTAACATTTGGCGCTCCTTGACTTCTAAGCTTTGCACTGTGCCTGAAAAATATTTCCCAATTACATGTAGGGTATTGGCACACTCAGGAAAAAATGAACATTGTTGTAAAAAAATTTCCTATTAGCCCTTAGAAAAATTAAAAACTTCACCCCTAGATAAATTCATTGTTGAGTGTATTTTGTAAAATGAGTTCACATATAGGGGGTTTCTTTTGTTCTGGCACCTCAGGGGCTCTGTCAATGTGACATGGCACCCTCAAACCATCCCAACAAAATCTGAACTCCAATATGGCGCCTCTTCCCTTCTGAGTTTTGCACTGTGCCTCAAAAGTAATATTCCCCTACATATGAGGTATCGGCGTACTCAAGAGAAATTGCACAACAACTTTTGTGGTCCAATTCCTCCTGTTACCCTTGGTAAAATAAAACATTGGGGGTGAAATATTAGTTTTTGTGGAAAAAAATATAATTTTTTTGTTTTCACGGCTCTACGTTATAAACTTCTGTGAAGCACTTGGGTGTTCAAAGTGTTCACCACACATTTAGATAAGTTCCTTGGGGGTCTAGCTTCCAAAAAGTTGTCACTTGTGGGGGCTTCTACTATTTAGGCACATCACGGGCTCTCCAAACACGACATGGCATCCGATCTCAATTCCAGCCAATTTTGCGTTGAAAAAGTCAAACTGCGCTCTTTCCCTTCCAAACTTTGCCATGCGCCCAAACAGTTTTTTACCCCCACATATGGAGTAACAGCATACTCGGACAAATTGCACAACAACTTTTTGGGGTCCAATTACTTTTTTTACCCTTGGTAAAATACAAAATTGGGGGTGAAAATATCATATTTGTGGAAAAAATATGATTTTTTATTTTTACGGCCTTACATTATAAACTTCTGTGAAGTCCTTGAGGGTTCAAAGTGCTCACCACACATCTAGATAAGTTCCTTGGGGTCTAGTTTCCAAAATTGTGTCACTTGGGAGTTTCCACTGTTTAGGCATATCAGGGGCTCTCCAAACATGACATGGGGTTCGATCTCAATTCCATCCAAAATTGCCTTGAAAAAGTCAAACGGCGCGCTTTCCCTTCCGAGCTCTGCCATGCGCACACACAGTGGTAAAGTTTACCTGCACTATTTTGTATCAGTGTAATCAGGACAAAGTGTACAATAACTTTCGGGGGTCCAATTTTTCCTGATACCCTTGTTAAAATAAAAAAATTTGGATCTGAAATAATTTTTTTGTGTAAAAAAAAAGTTAAATGTTCATTTATATTTAAACATTCCAAAAATTCCTGTGAAGCATCTGAAGGGTTAATAAACTTCTTGAATGTGGTTTTGAGCACCTTCAGGAGTGCAGTTTTTAGAATAGTGTCATTTTTGGGTATTTTCTATCATATAGACCCCTCAAAGTAACTTCAAATGTGATGTGGTCCCTAACAAAAAAAATGGTGTAAAAATGAGAAATCACTGTTTAACTTTTAACCCTTAACTTCCTAACAGAAAAAAATGTTGGTTTCAAAATTGTGCTGATGTAAATTAAACATGTGGGAAATTTTACTTATTTTACATATTAAGTATTTTTTGTGACATATCTCTGTGATTTAAGGGCATGAAAAATCAAAGTTGGAAAATTGCAAAATTTTCTAAATTTTTGCCAAATTTCTTTTTTTCACAAATAAATGCAAGTCATATCAAATAAATTTTAGCACTATCATGAAGTACAATATGTCACGAGAAAACATTGTCAGAATCACCGGGATCCATGGAAGCGTTCCAGAGTTATTACCTCATAAAGGGACAGTGGTCAAAAATTGTCCCAGTCATTAACCCCCTTCTGACATTAGACATACTATCCCGTCCATGGACCTGGGCCGTATGACCATGGACGGGATAGTACTTCACATGCGATCGGATGCGCTCACGGGGTGAGCGCGGCCAAGTGTCAGCTGATTCTCACAGCTGACACCTGACACTCAATGCCAGGAGCGGTCACGGACCGCTCCCGGCACTTTAACCTAAGGCACACTGTGATCAAAGAGCTCCCTGCGTGCTTCCCTGAGACCCTCAGAACAACGCGATATGATCGCGTTGTTCCGAGGACCTCCTCCCTGCAGGCCCCCGGATTCAATATGGCAATGGGGTCCTTCTGGGTCCTGCAGGGTGGTGGCTTGTCAGTGCCTGGTGAGAGCAGGCATCGGCAAGCCTCCTTCACTGCCTGTCAGATCGCTGATCTGGCACAGTGCTCTGCAAAGTGTCAGATCAGCGATCTGACATTATATAGTAATGTCCCACCCTGGGACAATGTAAAAATGTAAAAAAAAAAAAATTATACTGTGTAAAAATATTTTTTTAAAAATCCTTGAATAAAAAAATTAAAAAAAAATATATCCCCAATAAACATATTATTATTATGTAAATAAAAAAAACAATAAAAGTACACATTTAATATTTAGTGGAATAACACGCGATCAAAAAGACATATATAAATAAACATGGTACCGCTGAAAACGTCATCTTGTCCCGCAAAAAATGAGCTGCCATACAGCATCATCAGTGAAAAAATAAAAAAGTTATAGCTCTCAGAATAAAGCGATGCAAAAATAATTTTTTAGATAAAATAGTTTTTATTGAATAAAAGCGCCAAAACATTAAAAAAAAATATAAATGAGGTATCACTGTAATCGTACTGACCCGACAAGTAAAACTGCCTTATGAATTTTAACCACACGCGGAACGGTATAAGCGACCCCCCCAAAAAGAAATTCATGAATTGCTGGTTTTTGTTCATTGTGCCTCCCAAAAATCTGAATAAAAAGCTATAAAAAAATGCCATGTGCCCAAAAATGGTATCAATAAAACCGTCAACTCTTCCCGCAAAAAAGCCAAAATATGGAAAAATTATAGCTCTCAAAATGTGGTGATGCAAAAACTTTTTTTTTCTGAATAAAAAGCGTCTTTTAGTGTGTGACAGCTTCCAAACATAAAAACACGCTATAAATAGTAAATCAAACCCCCCTTTATCAACCCCATAGTTAGGGAAAAATAATTAAAATAAAAAAATGTTTATTTCCATTTTCCCGTTAGGGCTGGGGCTAACGTTAGCGTTGGGGCTAAAGTTAGAGTTATGGTTGGGAATAAAGTTAGGGTTAGGGCTAGAGTTGGGGTTAGGGCTCTCCAAACGCGACATGGTGTCCGATCTCAATTCCAGCCAATTTTGGCATGAAAATGTCAAATGGCGCTCCTTCCCTTCCGAGCTCTGCCGTGCGCCCAAACAGTGGTTTCCTCCTCCCCCCCACATATGGGATATCAGCGTACTCAGGACAAATTGGACAACAACTTTTGGGGTCCAATTTCTCGTCTTACCCTTGGGAAAATAAAAAATTGGGGACAAAACTATCATGTTTGTGGAAAAAATATGATTTTTTTTTCACGGCTCTACGTTATAAACTTCTGTGAAGCGCGTGGGGGTTCAAAGTGCTCACCACACATCTAGATAAGTTTTTAGTTTCTAGTTTCCAAAATGATGTCACTTGTGGGGAGTTTCCACTGTTTAGGCACATCATGGGCTCTCCAAACGCGACATGGCATCCGATCTCAATTCCAGCCAATTTTGGTTTGAAAAAGTCAAACGGCGCTCCTTCCCTTCTGAGCCCTGCCGTGCGCCCAAACAGTGTTTTCCCCCACATATGGTGTATCAGCGTACTCAGGAGAAATTGCACAATACTTGCGAGCGTGATGCGAGAAACTCACACCAGTTTCTTGCATCAGCACCCGACACTGCCTCTGGCACTCGGACCGGAGCGTGCGGCTGCATAGAAATACTCGCAAGTGTGACACCGGCCTAAAGGCCAGTATGAGTATACAGACACCAAACGTATAGTTTTTATTTTATGTAAGTAGTGAAAAAAATTGGGAAATTTGCAAAAAAAATTTACTGATCAGATCAATTTTATATTTTGACTTTTACAAATGCAGTAATGCCAAATATGTGTATTTTTATTTTTTTATGGTTTGCTTTAATGGAGCAAAAGGGATGATTTAATCTTTTGTGGCGTTTTTTTCATATTTTTAATACTAAAAAAAAACAAAAAAACTTGAGGCTTGAAACTGATCATGTGATATCTTGTATTATACCTAGCAGTGCATAAGTACTGCTATTTATAGTGAAAATCATGATCTCCTTTGACCGACGGTGGCTGGCTTTCACATCCTCATGACAAGCACAGAGGTCTTCAGCAGACCCCTGGCTGTCATAGCAACCCATCGGCGCCCTGTGATCACGTCATGGGCACACCAAGAAATTATGTGCTCATTGTAGGTGCGTGTTAAATGCTCCGCTCCACCCATGGCTGCTAAAGGCACATGATCTCTGATGAAATCAGACATCACATCATCTGCATAGAAGCCAGCAGCAACTGTCATCTTCTATCCCAGTAATGTAACTTTTTGCCTTCACTGAATACAGATTTTACCCCATAATTTAGAATTTTAAAAATGATCTATAAGATCAGGCAAAGAAAGAAACAAATTTCTCTAATAAGATGTATTACAAAGTTGTTCCTGATTTATGAAGTGCCTCTCCATGAATGAGGAGCATTGGATGAGCAGTGTACACCTCTGTATTCGTCTTGCCACAAATCCTACTCCAGTCTCTGCTGGAGTAAGATTTGTGATTTAGCAAATGCCATCACTCGACACGCCCCCATCCCGCCTCAGCTCTGCGCATTAAAGCAGAATTGGGAGAAAGGGGTGTGAAAACTCTGAGGTGCACCTAAATTTTGCAAATGTTCAAAGGTATTACTTCAGAAAGCTGTGATGAATCGGGCCCATGCTTTCTGATACTTTATGAAGCGTTTACTTCAGTTTCCTTATTGGTAGAGGCAGGATGACAATGATAGGTACTAGCTCTGTACAAAGCTGATAATAGAGGATCCACCAAGCACAATAGGTGATATTTCACCTGGCCCTGTTGCCCTTCCATTCTTAATGACCTTAGCACAGGCTTATTAGACACTTCAATACAAAAAATTAGGTCGGGATCCGACCATTGTGGCTACGTACAAGTGATGTTTCCTGAAACAATAGGAAGTTTGGAGTCTAAAAAAAGGCGAAATGGAAATAGAAAGATTTCTATTTTTTTATTTTTTAATACAAATTCTGATATGTGTTAAAAAGCCAAACATTTTTAAAAGAATAATTTAACACAAAAGCCTGATTTAAACAATAGTTGTGACTCTGATTCACAACTCATGGGTGTGCCGTGATCCAGGTTGTCAGGAGGTCCAAGGTCAGATACCAGGAGGGCTCGTAGTACAGAGGCGTAAGACAAATGCATGGTCAGCTAACCATCCGGGGTTTAAATGCCAGGAGGGTACGTCAAGACTAGGGAGTACAACAAACAGATAGTCTGGCCTCTGGTTATCCGTTTGTTGTACCTAGTCTTGACGTACCCTCTTTGTATTTGATCCCGGACTGTTACCTAACCATGCCTTTGTCTTACCTCTCTGTACTAGGAGCCCTCTTGGTATCTGCCCTCTAATCTCCTGACTACCCTATCTCGTGGCTTGCCAGTGAGTTGTGACTAAGCATCACAATACGTAAATTTCTGATGACCTTCCTTTTAATGATTGAGATGTCTCATCTTGTCAAAGTCAATACAGCAAAGCCGGCAAATGTGCTGTAGAAAACAGGAAACGTCAACCTATTGTACCTGCACAAATGGTGAAAATGTGAAAACCTAAATTAAATATAAATTACTCAGTAGAATGAATAAAATTCTACAGCCTTAATATCTGTACCTGCTAAAGATCGAGTTAACAGACCCCAAATATCTTCTTGGATAATCCATTCTTAAATTCTGTAGTTCCTCTTGTTAAATAAAAAAAGCTTACACTTTCCTCCTGCCATAACAGCGATTGTCTGCACCTTGTCTCCCGACACATGACATCGGCTCCAGCACTTATGTGGCATAACAAGCAGCAGCCACTGATGGACTGCAGTGCTTACACATTACTTGGGCAAAAGTTGGATATCTGAAGTGTGAGCAATAGAGCCCATCACTGTGGCATAGCAATGTCACATGAGCGCCAGGAGACCCGATGACATTATTGCTTGGATGGCGTAAGTGATTGATGTGTACAGTATATACAAGCTTTTTATATTATGCGGGGAATACAGTATGCAAGGAGGAGGTAGAAATACTGGACGACTACTTTAAGGGACATGTAGTAGTCATCAGTAAGTTGTGTGAATTGTGCTGAACATGTTTAAAGGTCAATGAATGTAATTTTTTTTTATGTGTCATTTTTATTAAGCAATACATTGTGTTCTTATTATCCTAGTTGACTTCAGACCTCATGCCAATATGGATACCACCCATCACATGCTCCTGTTTGGATGCAGCTCCCCCGCTTCCACTGAAGAATACTGGTATGTGGGTCTCTGTAATCTGTTAGTCTTTAATATTTTGCATGATAGAATAGAGCATACACTATGTAATTCATATTTTATCTTAGTAACTTATTTTTACTTTCTGTCCATTTATTTTCAATGAAACAGTTTGCCTTAATTGTCTTAGTTCTAAAAGTTATGCAAGTGATTGCTAATGATCATATGCAGCGCATGTTATCCGTGTATACCTGACCATGTGCTGCCGATTACATTGCTATTTATGTATTGACTAGATGGAGGCCCGATGCTGTCGCATTGGGAGGGCAGTAATGTCATGATGGTGGCAGGCTTTGCAGCGTTGAGAATCTCTCCCCTCCATGTGCTCACCCACCTATCCACTCGCTCTTTAAAACTGCGCATGCGCTCCTCCTGTACGAAGATGGCTGCGGTCAGTGAATCATTCGGCTGATCCCTGCGGCGGCGTGTTCGCGACGGTGTTCCGCTGGTGGTACTGTGCAAGAGGCTGCGTACGGCGTAAACGGTGTGTGTGTGGTGCGTACGGCGAATACACAGTGTGTGTGTGTGCGTGTGTGGTGCGTACGGCGTATATAGAGTGTGTGTGGTGGTGCGTACAGCGAATACTGTGTGTGTGGTGCGTACAGCATATACAGTGTGTGTGTGTGTGGTGCGTACGGCGTATACAGTGTGTGTGGTGCGTACGGCGTATTCAGTATGTGTGTGGTGCGTACAGCTTATACAGTGTGTGTGTGTGGTGTGTACGGCGAATACACAGTGTGTGTGTGTGTGTGGTGCGTACGGCGTATACAGAGTGTGTGTGGTGGTGCGTACAGTGTATACTGTGTGTGTGGTGAGTACGGCATATCTAGTGTGTGTGTGTGGTGCGTACGGCGTATTCAGTATGTGTGTGGTGCGTACAGCGTATACAGTGTGTGTGTGGTGCGTACGGCGAATACACAGTGTGTGTGTGTGTGTGTGTGGTGCGTACGGCGTATATAGAGTGTGTGTGGTGGTGCGTACAGCGTATACTGTGTGTGTGGTGCATGCGGCATATACAGTGTGTGTGTGTGGTGCGTACGGCGTATACAATGTGTGTGCTGCGTACGGCGTATTCAGTATGTGTGTGGTGCGTACAGCGTATACAGTGTGAGTGTGGTGCGTACAGCGAATACACAGTGTGTGTGTGGTGCATACGGCGTATATAGAGTGTGTGTGGTGGTGCGTACAGCGTATACTGTGTGTGTGGTGCATACGGCATATACAGTGTGTGTGTGTGTGTGTGTGTGGTGCGTACGGCATATATAGTGTGTGTGGTGCGTACGGCGTATTCAGTATGTGTGTGGTGCGTACAGCGTATACAGTGTGTGTGTGTGGTGCGTACGGTGTATACTGTGTGTGTGGTGCGTACGGCGCATACTGTGTGTGTGTGGTGCGTACGGCGCATACTGTGTGTGTGTGGTGCATACGGCATATACAGTGTGTTTTTGTGTGTAGTGTGTACGGTGTATACATTGTGTGTGTGGGGGGTGCGACTGTGTCCGCTGGTGGTTCCGCACAAGAGGCTGGTACCACCAGCAGTTTCCATATTGAGACACCCATCACTTGGGTGTGTCAATATGGCAGTCGGTGAACTTCCGCCGCTTGGAATTCTGGGATCCGGACACATCTGCACTGAACAGGATGTGAAGACATTACAAGGTAAGTATATATTAGATAAAAATCTAATTATCGGCGAACGAGTGTTTTGCTTGTTCATTGGAGGATGGCTGAAATGTTTATACTGGAAAATAACCAGGAGCAATGTGTCAATGTGTTGGATGTGCCATTGAAGAATTTCCAGTGGAGCATTGTGATGGACAGTCAGGATGTTGATGGCGTTTTTATTAAACAGTTGTATCCAGCCCCAATGTACAATATTACATAAATTCCAAGAACATGAAAATAATTGCAATAACATTTATGGACGGTAACAAACTTGTCCACATCTTTATTTATTTAAAATGACATTTCTGATGATCCCTGCATCCCTGATGTTCGCTGTTTGATGTCATCCCAGGGTTGGAGTTGTAGGAAATCGTAGTAGTGTCCGTTTCCTGCTGAGACTACATGCATTGCTCTGCTCTGTGGTCCAGTAGTATGCTCCTCGCCTCCCACACTGCCTTCTTGGTTTACATATAGAATTTGTTCTCTCCAGACCAGCTGATGTAAATGTACGCATCAGTCCGAAATATACATTTCATCGTGTGGACACCCATGAGCACACAACTTGGCGTGTCTCTCCTAGCGGGAGCTTCTTAGTCTTCCTGATGGTTTCCGCTTCTATTTTTGAGCTATGTATACTGTTTTATTCCTTGCTATTAATTTTTCACAATAGCGTACTCATGTTGTGCATTATTTAGTGACATTTAGAATGACTAATTTAATATGTATAACCTATACGCAAATGGATAGTGTTTACACAAGCAACGCTGAACCCACTAAGAGGTTAATCTGTCAGTAATACGGCGTCTGCACCTTCCATTCTGGTATCATCGCGGCTCATAATTGGGTTATGCCTATATAGTTTTATTAACCGAGTGCGGATACCAATGACGTGCACTCGTGGAGCTCTGCCGCTAGGAACATTGATGCATCCTAATGCTAACTGGCTTCCCCTGGAGAATATCTCTCTTTAACCTTAATAATGCAAATTACTTTTCTGCTCAGATTTTGATGCTTATTCTGAGTAGGTCTCGCCCCTAATTTATGCCTTTGGCACGCTGATTGAAATGTGATGCTTGAAAGACAAAACGTCCTGAACTTCTAGCTGAAAAACAAACAAGCAGTATGTCTTCTGGGGAAAGAGTCATTATTACACTTCCTACATGCAAAATATATTGTAAAAATGTTTTCAGAAGGGGATTTTTTAATATCCAAATGTAAAGTTAATTTTCAGCAGTTATACAGGCAGTATTGTGCAGAAGTATTTTACTGGGAATAGCGAATCTTATAGATGTTGGGTTCATGGAACCGCATTTTGCATCAAAGTTCTCGGATTTAAGCAGGTTGCTCAGCCTTGGGGTACAAGTCTGTAGTCATTTTATGTAACTGCAGACTTGTATCCTCACTGCAAGCGTGAGGATTTCCCAATGCCGGCAGCAGGCGCCTGATGCAAGTATGGAATTTGCATGCATTTGGTCATGTGCCAACTAGACATGCGCGGCTTTACTCATGTTGCCGGAAGTATCCAAATTGCATACTTGTGGTATCATCACCACTGACTTCAGGCATCGGAGAATTCTCACTATGCGCAAATCTACTAATGGGAAACATCATACTCCTATGGTTACCCTGCCATTTAAAGATCTATATAACCTGTGGGCCACTTTACATAGGGTATATTTTTTATTAAACCAATTTACATTTATGTGCCAAGTTAAAAATATATCTTAACAATAGTGGGCAAGCTTTATTTTTCTGTTACAGATCTCCTGATCCCGTGCTTTCCTCCACACCTTCATTGAGTTGAATATTATGATTAGAAGATTACTTAAAATGGTTTTATTATTGGGTTTCATGCTACTTGGGATAAATCCATTTTTATTGAAGAGGTTATATGAACATTGCAAGTTCAAACCCAGGGGTTTTTGAACCATACTAAAAATTTTACAGGGACCATGCATAGGGGAAAAATAACAAATTGATGTGTACTCGCCTATTGTCACCACTGTGGTTCCAGCGAAGGTGACTTTGATAGTCAGTGCCAGGCTGAAAATCATCTGACCACCTCAGCCAATCACAGGCGCTGAGGTGCTGTGACAGAGAAATGGTCACATTTAGGTTTTTTGTCCAACATGTAGCACTAGAGCTGCCTGTGCC
>JARQOD010000001.1:881192687-881233762 GCA_033576555.1 Oophaga sylvatica
GGACAGAACGCAGGTACATGCGGCGCAATCCGGCGCTATATCTTTTCAATGTTAAACAACACGGATCCGGCGTGTCCGTTCGCCGCATGCGGTGTTAAAAAAAAAAGGCCGGATGGCGCCTGATTCAAAAAGCCTGATGTGTGAAAGTAGCCTTAATAAATCCTAGAACAGTGTTTGCCTTTTTTTGCTGCTGCATCATACTGTTGATTTATGTGCAGTCTGTGATCTATTAGTATACCCAAGTCTTTTTTACACGTTCTGTTGCTTAGTTCTTTTCCTCCCATTCTGTAGATGTAATTTTTGTTTTTCTTGCCCAGATGTAGAATATTGCATTTCTCCCTGTTAAATGCCATTCTATTAATCGCTGCCCATTGTTCCAGCTTATCTAGATCCTTCTGAATCCTGTCTTTGTTTTCTCTAGTGTTAGCTAACCCTCCTAGCTTTGCATCTTCTGCAAATTTGATCCGTTTACCTTCAGTTCCCTTATCTAGATCATTTCTAATAATGTTGAAAAACACTGGGGCCAGGACAGAGCCTTGTGGTACCCCACGTGAAACACTCTTGCAGTTGGATGTGTTCAACCATTTATTACTACTCTTTGAGTATGATCACTGAACCAGTTATGAATCCACCTAACCGTAGCCTTGTCAATCCCATACGTGGTCATTTTTTCAATAAGGATAGTATGAGATACTTTATTAAATGCTTTGCTGAAGTCAATATATACTATATCTACCACATTTTCCTGATCTACCCAGTCAGTGATTCCCTCTTAGAAGGAAATTAGATTAGTCTTGCATGATTTGTTTGCTACAAACCCATGCTGGCTCTGGTTAATTACTGTATTCTTATCGAAGTACTTACATACATGCTGTTTAATAATTTGTTCAAATATCTTTCCTGGCATAGAAGTAAGGCTCGCCGGGCTGGAAATTTCTCTTCTCTATCTTCTGTCGTTTTTTGAAGATAGGGGCATTTGCCTTTCTCCAGTCTTCTGGGACTTCTCCTGTTCTCCAGGATTTTTCAAAGATTCTGGCCAGTGGTTCTGCAATTTCCTCTGCTAACTCTTTCAATACCCTAGGATGTAATTCATCTGGACCTGGAGATTTCAATTTGTTTAAATTAGCTAATTGTTCCCTCACCATCTCTCGGTTTATAGATAGTGTGGATTCTTTTATTCCTTCGATGACACTGTGAAGATCAGTTGATGTTACTATTGCTTTCTTAGAGAACACAGATGCAAAATGGAATTTAAAAGTTTGGCTTTCTCAGCATCATTTTTGACCACTAAACAGTTTTCAGCCTGTAAAAATCCTATAGCATCTTTGACTTTTCCTTTGCTTTTGAGTCTGATATACCCCCAAAATCATTTTTTACACCTTTTGGTCTCCCTTACACTTCATTACTGGCTTTAGCTCCTCTAATGCTTGCCCAGAATTTCCTGCAATCCGTATTATATTCTTCTTTAGATATGACCCCCCTCTTTCCAATTATTATACTTTTTTTTTTCCTTTTTAACAAGTGATTAAATTCTGTGTTCATCCATCCTGGTCTCTTTAACTGCTTCCAATTCTTCCTTCGTTTCAGGATTGTTACTGATTGTGCAGTGATAATTTCATTTAGCTAAATCTCCCATCCTTCTTGGACATTTCTGTCCTTTAGAACATCCAGCCATTGGACATTTTGTACCCTCATTCTGAGTCCATTAAAATCTGCCTTTCTAACGTCCATCTTTAAAGTCTGAGATCTCGCTGGTCTTCCTCACCTTGTAATCCAAAATTCGAGGAGAGCGTGATCGCTTCCTCCTAAATTCCCAGCCAGTTTTTCTTCCTCAATCATTTCCTCACTGTTGGTAAGAATTAGGTCTAAGATTGCAGATCCTCTTGTTCTCTCTTCTACCTTTTGAAAGATAAAGTTGTCAGCAAGAAAAGATAACAATTTTCTGGACCCATTACTTTTGCCTGAGAGAGATTCTCATTATTATCTGGATAGTTAAAATGTCCCATGATCACAATGTTCTACTTTTTTGAGAAAACACACATCTGATGTATAAAGATTTCATCCATATCTTCAGTCTGTCCAGGTGGCCTATAGTAAACACCTACAATAGTGTCCTTTCTGATCTTCTCTCCTTGTATTCTTACCCTACCATTCTGAAGCTTGGGTCTCTGTGCAGTCATGGGCAAAAGTTTTGAGAATGACACAAATATTATATTTTCACATGATCTGCTGCCCTCTGGTTTTTATGTGTGTTTGACAGATGTTTTTATCACAGACAGAAATATAATAATTGCAAACATATGAGTAACAAAAGCTTATATTGACAGTTAGAATGAGTTAATGCAGCAAGTCAATATTTGCAGTGTTGACCCTTCTTCTTCAGGACTTCTGCAATTCTCCCTGGCATGCTTTCAGTCAACTTCTGGACCAAATCCTGAATGATAGTAGTTCATTCTTGCACAATCAATGCTTTCATTTTGTCAGAATTTTTAGGGTTTTGTTTGTCCACCCGTCTCTTGATGATTGACCACAAGTTCTCAATGGGATTAAGATCTGGGGAGTTTCCAAGCCTTGGACCCAAAATCTCTATGTTTTGTTCCCTGAGCCATTTAGTTATCACCTTTGCTTTATGGCAAGGTGCTCCATCATGCTGGAAAAGGCATTGTTGATCGTTAAACTGCTCTTGAAGGGTTGGGAGAAGTTGCTCTTGGAGGACATTCTGGCACCATTCTTTATTCATGGCTGTGTTTTAAGGCAAGACTGTGAGAGAGCCGATTCCCTTGGCTGAGAAGCAACCCCACACATGAATGGTTTCAGGATGCTTAACAGTTGGCATGAGACAAGACTGGTGGTAGCGCTCACCTTGTCTTCTCCGAATGAGGCGTTTTCCTGATGTCCCAAACAATCGAAAAGGGGATACATCAGAGAAAATAACTTTATCCCAGTCCTCAGCAGTCCACTGCCTGTACCTTTTGCAGAATATCAGTCTGTCCATGATGTTTTTTCTGGAGAGAAGTGGCTTCTTTGCTGCCCTCCTTGAGACCAGGCCTTGCTCCAAGAGTCTCCGCCTCACAGTGCGTGCAGATGCACTCACACCTGCCTGCTGCCATTCCTGAGCAAGCTCTGCACTGCTGGTAGCCCGATCCCGCAGCTGAAACACTTTTAAGAGACGGTCCTGGCGCTTGCTGGGGCGCCCTGAAGCCTTTTTGGCAACAATGGAACCTCTCTCCTTGAAGTTCTTGATGATGCGATAGATTGTTGACTGAGGTGCAGTCTTTCAAGCTGCGATACTCTTCCCTGTTAGGCCATTTTTGTGCATTGCAATGATGATTGCACGTGTTTCTTTAGAGATAACCATGGTTAACAGAAGAGAAACAATGATGCCAAGCACCAGCCTCCTTTTAAAGTGTCCAGTGGTGTCATTCTTACTTAATCATGACAGATTGATCTCCAGCCATGTCCTCATCAACACCCACACCTGTGTTAATGGAGCAATAACTGAAAAGAGGTTAGCTGGTCCTTTTAAGGCAGGGCTGCAATGATGGTGAAATGTGTTTTGGGGGATAAAGTTCATTTTCTAGCCAAATATTGACTTTGCAAGTAATTGCTGTTAAGCTGATCACTCTTTATAACATTCTGGAGTATATGCAAATTGCCATTAGAAAAAGTGAAGCAGTAGACTTTGTAAAATTTAATATTTGTGTCATTCTCAAAACTTTTGGCCATGACTGTAGAGATAAACGTTTTCCTAACAAACAATGCAACACCTCCTCCCCTCTTATTAATCTTGTTTCTAATAAATAAGTTGTAGCTTTCATGGTTTGTATTCTCATCATGTGTATCATCATACCAAGTTTCGGTGATGCCCATGACATCATATCTCTCATCCTGTGTTGGCAGTTCCAATTCTCCTTGTTTGATTCCCATGCTCTGTGCATTTGTATAGACACATTTTTTGTTTGTAGTCGGTTTCTCTTGCTTCTCTATTTTCACTCAGAATTTGTTTTTGTTCTTTATTTTCACTTGTAATAGCAGGGTTCCCAAAAGTATTCATTAGCTGTATATTTTTTCCTGACTGTATATTTTCCATCCCATATTACTCTAGTTTAAAGCTCTCCTGATGAGTGTAGCAAGGCGTCTACCAAATATGTGTTTTTCTGTTTTTATAAAATGCAATCCATCTCTAACAAGGAGTCCATCATACAGGTAATTCAATCCAACATTCACGGGTTCCATTTCCCTTCATACCTTTTTCTCAATGTCTGCAATGTCCTGATGGAATCACTCATCGTGTTCATCACTGACAGCTCCACAGTTCACTGGGAAGAATTTGAGGTGGGAATGGAGATAGTGAATCTTCAGAGACATATGGACCAAAGCTTGTGGTACTATATTCCCATTGCTGTTATTAGCGGCAGCAGGCATAAGCTGATGGGAGCAGTAGTCCAATCATCCCAATGCCAGTGACCAGAGGTAAAATTTTTTACCTCCGATCACATCTGCGGGCTCAAGCTGTCATTTGACAGTCAGGGAATTGAGACTGTCTGACCGGCGGTAATTATTTTACCACCGATCAGAAGCAGTGTTTGCCGCGCTGCCATGCACATGACAGCACGACAAATACCCGGTGTTCGGGGGCCGAACCCAAACAGTAACATGGACTTCCTGGTGAAGTCAGTGTTTGTTGTCCGTGCCCGAACAGTAGGTGTTCAGTACGGACGCCGAACTTTACAGTTTGTGTTCACCCATCTCTAGAGTCGTTCAAAAGTACAACTCATCCCTCAAAAAACAAGCCCTCATACGGCTATATTGACATCAAAATAAAAAAAGCTCTGGCACTGGGAAGAAGAAGAGCAAAAAAATAAAAGCGTAAAAACTATTCCACGCTGCCTTTTCAACAGCCTGAATTACATTAAAATGAATGTCAATTTAAAGCTCTTTAATCTCTGGGCCAACAAAGATACCCTGTTTTAACTTTGCATGACTTAATTGAGGAAATTTTGATGCCAAATGCTTGAAACCATCACTTTCTTGTTGCATTCGCTTAACAAAGTTTTTCATTAGTCCTAGTTTGATGTGTAGTGGAGGGAATAAAATCTTCCTGGAATCAACCAATGGTTCATTTTGTACATTTTTTGTACCTGGCTGTACCCAGATATTGCTGACCTAATATGAAAAAATTTATTTGCTTCCACACATTTACTGCATTACAATTCTCCATGAGCTATGTTTGTAAAATAAAAACTACAGCTAATTCTCAATTTTTTCTGTCATTTTTGTTTTTAGCAGCATCAAATCTGTACGAATTGGCTACTTTTGTTCAATTTACAATTTTGTTGTTGAACATTGTAATTGATGAAAAATAAAAAAACAAATTAGATAAGTACAGCAGGGAAAATAAGTATTTGATACACTGCCGAATTTTGCAAGTTTTCCCACCTACAAAGAATGGAGAGGTCTGTAATTTTTGTCGTAGGTACACTTCACCTGTGAGAGACAGAATCTAAAAATTCACTCACGAGCACTCTTACTTTTAGGCCGGAGTTACACTAGCTAGAAATACGGACGAGTGCAATGCGAGAAAACATCGCATTGCACTCGGACCAATGTTAACCGATGGTGCAGCTCCTATCATCCGATGGTTTCTCGCCCGTTTTATACGTGCGAGTGAAATCGATGGATGCTGCGGTTTTCAGCATATTACGGCTGAGACTCGCCAATGCAAGTCATTGGGTGCGTGGAAAAAAACGGATTGCACACGGACCAGATGTGTGACTTGCGAGAAAAACGCAACAGTTCTCCTGGTGACAGGAAATTCAATCATGGTTTCTCAGGAAGTTTTAACATGCAGATTAGCCTGGCACGCTACACTCCTAACCAGGAAGCACGCCTCCACGGAGTAAGCATGGCCAGAATTATAAATGTGGAAATGCTGCTAGTGCTGGTGCAGGAAAGGCCTGTTTTGTGGGACCAACGCGACCCCCATTATGCGGACCGCTCCCGCAAGGATGCAGCATGGAGGTCTATATGTGGCCACATGGTCCCTGGTTATGTGGATTGGCCTCACGCGGAGCAGCAAGAAATTAGTAAGTAGATTTATGCAACTATTGAGTTAACTCTTAAATGTAATGTTGCAATGCAGGATATGTTATGTGTGTCCTATATGACCCATATTGTATAGGATACACATTTGCTACATCACAGGCCAAATTACACTGAGGCCTACATCTTCAAACACATCCAATCTGATCATTTGTATGCTATTTTCCTTTTCCTTTTCAGTGAATGATGTAACACGACGGTGGCGGAGTTGCTGGGACCAGTACCGGCATGAACGCCAGCAATTAGGGAGGAGTGGGGATGCAGCCCCTAAAAAACGGAAATATGTTTATTACGACCGCTTGAATTTTCTGGCCCCCAGCATGGATCTTAGGCCGTAAGTGCATGCATTAAGGTACACCTTCAACACATGTTCTACTGTCTCCATAACTTATTGATTGTAATGTTCAATGTTTTCTATCCAACAGAATGGAGTCAAACCTTACCGAAAGAGAGATGGCATCCGACTCCGAGGTCATCATTGACCCTGTCGGTGAAGGTGACGAAGTGGCTGGCCCATCTTCGGCACCCCCCGACACCAATGAGCCAGCAGCACCACCACCACCAACATGTAAAGCAGCATCAGCATCCAAACAGGAGGCCAATCCCCAGGAGGAAGATGTGGGCCACAGCAGCAGCCCTACACTGCCGCTTGAAAGATCACCCCTGCCTTCTGCCTTACCACTTCGTGGATGCCGCAGAAGAGTCGTTTCCACCTCTACCACTAGGAGGCAAGTGGATACTGGTGTCCTCAACTATCTTTCGAGGGCTGCCCATGATGATGGGGAAGAGGCTTTCTTTCGTAGCCTTGCTCAATATTTGTGCCCGGTCCCGCGTTCCCTCAGATTGCGTGCCCGAGGTGCTCTCCAGATAGTACTGGACGCTTGTGCCCCTCCTAACAATCCTCTGCCCAATTTATTTTTTTTAGAAAGGTGGCAGTTGTCACAAACCAACCTTCTGCCGCTGCAAGATCATCCCCACCAGCAGTCAGGGCAATTAGAGTCCGCACCCCCTACCTTCCATACACAGGCCACCCAAACTGAAGGGCAAAGAACCTTTGGACACTTGCCCGAGTTCAGTGCACCTGCCCAATATGGCCACTTGAGCAGACACAATGTTGGAGGCTGGTCCCAACTTGTGTCTGGTCGACATGACCATATTGGGGGGTATGAAGCCATGGGTTACTCCCATAGCCAGGATGTGAGCCATCCATACCCCGCTCCACACTATTATGGAGCGCTACCACAGGAACAAACCTTGGGCCTGAATACTGCATGGCCAACTTCCCTAGCCAAGGGTGAGACACAGGTTGCCCAACAGAGCAGACCAACTTCTGCCCAAGGTGACCGTCCCCCTTCACACCCACCTCCAACTTACCACAACCTATAAAGAGGCAATGTGGTGGCCTGTTGTTAATAATTGTTGTATGATGCTTTTACATTTTGTTTGTCTTTGTCATATTATTTGTCCGTTTTAGGACATTTCCATATTATGAGGCCTGAATATTAGACCGTTACACCTATATGATGACAATATGGGTTAAAAAAAAATGATGCAAAGAAAAGATAAATTTGCACAACAAAAAAGAAATGCGTGTCATGTTTTCATTAACCAATATTTTATTATCAACCTAGAACTAAGGGTGTCTTCTAAAGACTTATAGGCTTCAAAGCGTCAAACATTACAAAAACACTGTGACAAACTGCCATTAGTACTACATAGACAGCACATTCTCTTGCCAGGGAGTAGATCCCTCAGGGGGAGCAAAATAATTAGTTAAAACATCACGCACTCTTAGGCCAGAGGGCTGGCGACGTTGACGATGGACAGGTCTTCCATTAGTCGGATCAGGACTTACATCCTCAACGTCATCATCAACATTGGAAGGACAATCATGGTATCTGGTGAAATTATGCAGTACAACACACGCCTGTATTACCACATTAACATTGGCTTCACCAAGTTGAATTGCGGACTGGAGAACCCACCATTTGGCACACAGAATACCAAACGCACACTCAACAAGACGGCGTGCACGGGAAAGTCTAAAGTTAAATATAGTGCGCCTGTGGTTGAGGGCTCTCCGTGTATACCTCCTCATGACGTTCCGCGTCAACTGGAAAGCCTCATCTGCAACCATGACATAAAGCAAGGCTTCAATATTATTCCCTGGTAGGTAACGTGGGGGTGGGATGTTCAACTCATTGTTGCGCAGCCGCCGACCCATAATGGAAGAATTGAAGACTCTGGAGTCTCCAGTTCTTCCATAGGCCCCAATAACTACAATTACAAACCTGTAGCTAGTGTCAACCAGGGCCAACAGAACTACTGAAAAATACTGTTTATAATTGTAATATTGGGACCCTGAGTTCGGCGACTTACGCACACGGATGTGCTTCCCATCCAGGGCTCCTAGACAGTTAGGAAACTGGCAGGTCTCCTAAAACTACGAGCTATACGCATCCAATCTTCCATTTGCGGCTGAGGCATGACCAGGTGATGGAGTCGGGACCAGATTTCTGCGCATGTTGACCGCACAATCCCAGAGATGGTTGACTTTCCAAGTAAAAATTCTAAATGCAATGCTGCATATGATATCCTCGTGGAAAGAAATCTAAAGGGTAAACAGAAAATATACATGATAAGCCATCCAGTTAAGTACATGGTTATACATTGATGACACTTTGAGTCCATTAATAACAAAAATTGCCACAAAAACATACAAATGCAAGGTGTGTGGTTTTTGGGTCATATCCAAGGTTTTATAGGATCAGAAAAATTGTGGGGGGTCACACATATATCAATAGAGATCTAAATAACAAAGATGTAAGGCCAGGTAATACATAAATATCTCAAATACATCATCAATATATCGGTTGCATACATACCCTAATGTAAGGATTAGGGTCTCCTCGGCAGATATTGCTTTACGCATCCTTGTGTCCTGAAACGTTATCCCAGGGCACACAATCTCCAACAATATATCAAAAGTGCGAAGGGACATCCGACAATAAGAAAAAAACTTGTGGGCTTGCTACGCATAGAAGTGTAGAGACAGTGGAAATGCCCTCCACTGTCACGTCGCCTCAAAAGGGGATGGACCCAAAATCTTCTACGCCTCCTGGGATCCACAATCACTGGGAATGGCTGACCAAAACGTCGTGACAATACCCAGTTATACAACACACGCTCAGTTGTGTTAAAAGTGTGTCTCCCATATTTAGGACAAAGCAGAACTGACGCAACACAAGCACGGAGTGAATGGCCAAGATTGGAGGGTGCCACCTGTTGAGGAGCCAATAAATAGGTTTGTTGATGATTATTTAAATGGGTTTCAGGCCTAAAATCCGTTATTTGTCAGTTTTGCAAGCTGGCGAGAAAATCTCGCCGTACGGATTGTATACGGATCACACACGGATGTTTTCAGGCGAGGAAATCGCATCCTCGCATTGCAAACGGATTACATACGGATCACTTTTCTAGGGACTTCTCTGCGTATTACGGCCGTATAATACGGACCGAATTTTTATCGTTGAGTGTGACTCCGGCCTTATGGTAATTATTTCCTCCATGATAGATCACTGTCTGTGTATATTGAGGTGGGTTATTCTATTGAATCTTGCATGCACATGTTGATTTAGCTTTCCTTGGTCTATTTGGTCTAGAAAGCGTGTGTTACCGTACAACAGCTGTAGTACCAACCTAAACTCGTGTTACCATACTCTGGACTATAGCATTGGTCTGTCTTCGACCTATGTTATATTTTATTGACTAGTACATTCTGGCTTGTTTTGCCAAAAACGCTTGTGTTACCATACTCAGGTTTACATTATTAACCCTAGTGTGACCTCTGTCATATGTTACCTACTAGCTTTCATTGTACAACTGTCCTCTAAAGGGACTTCATTTGAGAATAATTGGTTGGTGTAGGGGTATACATACACACTGGTACCTGTGTTTTCATCCATCATAATTATATATGGGATCCGCAATAATTTAAAGTTTAACAAAATTGACATATATATATATTAGTATTTTACAAATTATGAATTGGCTCTCTTATTTCTTCAAGTCCATATAGTTTTTGACCTTTTTGCACCACTAATCTATTTTCCCTGTATTGTGCTCAGCGTCCCCCTATAAACAGCATTTTGCTTTTAGTGTATTCTTTTAATATAAATTAATAAAAATATTGTTTTTAATATATTTTGTGGGATCTCTTCCTTATCCTATGTGCTACATGTATATGGGATTGGTTGCTGCATAGTTAGTGAAGTGCCCCAGTCATAGCTGGACATGTGTTGATTGGTTTATTGCTGTTAGCGCCAATATTGTCTTTGGACAATTTCCAGTTGTGATCCATATAATGTATGAAGAAAGAAATAGTACATCTATGTTCAGGCTGAGCCATAAACTCAGTGTTTGGATGAATTTCAGCAGTAATAAAAGGTACAAAATGGGAATAAGACACAACTATAGCATTACTAAATCACTTGCAGTGTGACCAGAATATGGACTCTTGGACAACCCCCTTTAAAACCCATTTCCAGCAATTTGAACAAAAATATTCTTAGTATGTACAGAATGATAGTGTCAAATAGCGGGAGGGTGACTGAATCCTTACCATCCGTTTCATTTTTTTCCTTTTCTTATGTCAGTGCTAAATTAAAGAATGGTTTCCTTTTGTGCATTTCAGGGATGGAAGTCTGGAACTTGTTGCTCTTTAGCTTTTGTGAAACTGCTATTCCCAAAAAACCACAACACTAAGACTAAGCTCCTTTGGTGCAAAAATGTGTGTTTGCTTGTGGAAAATGTACTGCATTTTGCAGTGCCAACACAGAAATTTCATCACATTCTGGGATATACAGTTGGGAAAATAAGTATTTAATACACAGCCAATTTTGCAAGTCTTCCCCCTACAAAGAATGGAGAGGTCTGTAATTTTTATCGTAGGTACACTTCACCTGTGAGATGCAGAATCTAAAAATAAAAACAGAAAATCACATTTTGTGATTTTTACATAATTCATTAGCATTTTATTGCTCTTCAAGAATGACTGCTGGAAGTACTCTCTGATCTACATTTGTGCTAGTATCTTTCACATTTCATCAGAGCCTTGTTTCTGAGAATTCCGATACGAATACATCCAACAGAAGGCAGACCTGGGCAAAGAGCTGGGAACATGCAGACCAGGCAGCCAAAGGGCTTTTTATGCAGTGACTGCCTGGCATCTCACTTTCACTTATATCTGCATTCTCAGGATGCTCCCTGTTCCATCATTGAGCCTGTGTGTCTGAGATTGCAGCAGGTACAGTGACATCACTGCATCTCACCAGCACTGCACACGGCGCAGACTGGAGCAGCAGGGGAGTGCGGTTAGGCGAGTAGTTTTATTTCTTTTTTTATACATCATTCTGCAGAAGTATAGGGGGACATTATTCCATGTAAAGGGACTGTGTGGGGACATCATTTTAAATGGGTTTCTTTATAGAGACATCATTCTCAGTGGGTTGCTATATTGGGACATAATACTGTATTAGGGGCTGTATGTAGACATCATTTTGATGGGGGCTGTCTTTTGGACATGATACTGTGCAAGGGGGGCTGTGTTGGTAAATCTTTCTGTATGAGGGCAGTGTGGGGACACAATACTCTGTAAAGGGTCTGTGTCGGGACATCATTCTGAGTGGGGAGCTTTGTTGTAGCATAATGCTGTGTGAGGATATCATTCTGCATTGTGGATGTGTAGGGACACAATACTATATAGTGAAGCTTTTTCAGGATGCCATACTGTGTAGGGGACTTTGTGGTGACATCACACTCTGTGGGGACATCATACTGTGTGTTGGGACACTGGGGCCTCATATTGTATTGAGATCTGTTGATCAAAATACAAGGAATGAATTACCAGAGCAGTATGATTTACTGCTTTGTATAAACTTTATAAAAAGCAGTAAAGTATATTTTTTGATTAGCGGATACAGGAAAAATACATGTTTCAATAAGCCCTATCGTAACATTCATTGGTAGGAGCAGTGAGTTAAGACTTCATTTTTATCAATTAATATTGAGCAGAATTAATATAAAACAATAATAAGCAGAATTAAGTTTTGCCGGTTGGTTTGGCCCTTCTCAACAGTCACAGTATCTCATCTGGCCCCATGAGAAAATGAATTGCCATCCCCTGTTCCCAGGTATGACACTATAACCAAACGGCTGCATACAGTATGTCGCCCGTTGCCCATAACCATATGCTGTGTAGTATTCTTTTATACATTGAACCGATATGATCTTATTGCACTTTCATAAGCAGTAGAAAAAGAATGGCTGTCACATTCCATCTTGGCAAACGACAAAATAACACCCTTTAGCCTTTATTAGGTGAATAGGGAACTTTGGCTTTTTGGAGCAGATACTGCCTGTTTGCTCACAAGATGATATGTAAAATTCACATTTTTTCAATTATACACTAAAAAAAGTTAATTTAGAAGTCTGGAAGTGGATTCTTAAATCTTAATAGCTATTGGTACTGATAAGACTTAAACTCAATGTAGACAAAACAGAACTCATCATCTTCCCTCCATCTCACATATCTATTATGGTAAAAGGCATCACGCTCTCTAACGCACCTGAAATCCGCTGCCTCTGGGTAACTCTTGACTCTGCCCTGCCTTTCAAACCACACGTCCAACCTCTTGCCACCTCCTGTTCCCTCCAACTCAAAAATATTTCCAGAATCCGTCCATTCCTCAGCCCTCAATCTACTAAAATTCTTGTGCATGCCCTCATCATCTCTGTTATGTTTCGGTAGCTGATGAGAAATTGCAAAAATAGCCAAAATAGCAATACACCAGAGAGGCTGGAAACTATTAGATTGCAGGACCCTAAACTAACCGCAACACTAAAAGTAGCCGTGGAGCGTACCTACGGTGATCCTAGACGCCTCGTCACAGCCGGAGAGATAGCTACACCTAAAGGCAGAAAGATGAAAGCTATCTGCCCGTAGCAGAATCCCCAAAGAAATAGGAAGCCCCCAAACATGTAATGGCGGTTAGACAAGAAGAAAATATGGACACAGACAAAATAGAATGAGCAAACTCTGGGGTTCAATCTGTCTAGCAGCAATTCAGCAAATAAAAGAGACAAAGGACAGTGCAAAAGTGCAAATACAAAATAAGCACAATTGCAGCGCCAGGCCCCAACAGGGGACCAGGCTGAAGTCCTTCAAGCAGAAAACCAGCAGGGAAAATCCAACCAGAGGAAAAAAAAACAACAAATCACTTATCTGAATGAGAGCAGAAATGCAAGCTGAGCTCCAAGCAAGACCAGGAAGAACAATTGATTACCGGCAAGGCTGATGGGAACTCAGGTCACTTATATCAGACCATTCAGAGCCAGCTGAAGGCCATTCAGCAATTAGTTCATTACCCTCAGCAGCCACCGGAGGGAGCCCCAGTTCAGAAGTCGCCTCCAGAGTATTTACAAAACATCTTCCTTGATTGCTCCAACACCCTCCTCTGTGGCCTCCCCGTCAACTCTCTTGCACCACTCCACTCTGTCCTCAACTCTGCTGCCTGACTAATCCACCTCTCTCCTCGCTACTCCCGTTTCTCCCCTCTGCAAATCCCTACACTGGCTCCCAATTCCCTAACTAATGCAGTTCAAACTACTAACACTGACCTACAAAGCCATCCACATCCTGTCCCCTCCCTATATATCTGGACTAATCTCCTAATATCTTCCTCACATAATCTTTGATCTCCCAAGACCTCCTTCTCTCCTCCACACTTATTCGTTCCTCAAACAACCGCCTCCAGGATTTCTCCCGAATATCCCCCATCCTGTTGAATTCCACGCCTCAGCACGTCCTATTATCCACCACCCTCAGATCCTTCAGACAGAACCTGAAAACCCATCTCTTCAGCAAAGCGTACAGCCTGCAATAACCATTCTTCCGCCTCACCACCACCAGAGCTGTTGCACCCCCGACCTTCTGTCAGTTCCCCATTATCCCTTAGAATTTTAGCCCCTCCCCGTACATAAAAAATTAATAAAGGAGGGGACACATGGCAACATAAACCCTGAATAAACTCTTATTAGTAAGTATATTGCATGGGATGGTCAAGGCGAGGTCAGATTAAGGTCAACAGCCTAGCTGTGGTGTTCCACAAGCAAGTTCAAACTGGTTCTAACCAGTGTATGGCGCCTTTTTTAACATTTTTTTTAATGGCAAGTTTGGTTTTGGCGGGCTAATTCTTGGTTATAAATAGCCCTGTTTTTGCCCATTGGCTCTATTACAACTTTGGATGAAGAAAAGAAGATCCCTCCCGCCCTCCCTTATTTTATTATATTTGTCGTGATGTTCATTTGTGGGAAAATCGCCCAAGAGATGGGTGGATTGGTTATGGTTTTGGAAGTCTGGTAAATAATATGGAATTAATTTATTGAAGTAATTTATTAATTAATTTATGTAACCCAAAATAAATATCTCGGCCATTTCTGCCAAAATAAATGTGTTATGTTTTCATTGTATGAATGGGTTTTGTGCGGCCATATAAGTCCGCAAAGACAGGGTCATCTAGCCTCCCTCTGTACCAGTCTGTCATTGTAAATTTGTTTACTGTAAATGATATCTATAGCTTTGTATGTAACCCCTTCTCATGTACAGCACTATGGAATTAATGGCGCTATAAAAATAATAATAATAGGTGCTAACATGGTCCTGTATCTCTGTGTACCACCACCTATACCATAAATGATGGCCATTGGACCATCATAAATCTGTTTTCAGTTTAGTTGTGTACTGTGATAAATATGTAGCAACGGCCATTGTACACAGCATGACAAGGCTACCAATCATAACTACAATTGAAGGTTGAAATATCACTATTAGGAGAAGATATAGGATTTTTTTTTACTACCATAAAGAGCTATATTTAAAGAAACTGCTAAATCTTTTATCAAACGTCCCAGACTGGATGAAGCTTATGATTTTAAAACCGTTGTGCTCTTAGAAAAAAAAATAGTTCAAAGAAAAGCCAGATCCATGCTTTAGACTTTTTCCGTCACGGTAATCTTCAGATAAAGGAGGATTAGACTGGATCAGTTTGGTGCTAATGCCAGGATCGTTGATGTACTTCCCACAGTTTCTATATTCTTTAGAAGCGAAGGAAGTGCAGCAGCAATATTGATGACCTTGGAACACAACCGTTGTTTCATCTAAAAAATAGACTTGCCTCTTTATAGCTAAAGGATGAAACTTGGTGCAGAGGTCTGCGCGGGATGGAATTATGAGTTGTCCTTTGTAATGCCAGTTCACAGTTCTGTGAGACAGATCGAAACCTCCTACTGTATGGCTTCTGAAGTATTACAATCCATACGATCTAGAGAGTAGGCATCCATTCAGTTATCCATCTGGCAATTGAAATTAACACTGAGACTAGGCCCTAGTAACTGTAGACTAGAGCACCGGTTAATCAAGACCTGTGATTTTCTCGTCGGTCTTGATGAGAGGGTGTGCTGGAGTCAGATGCGTCTGATTCATGAAGAGGCGCACACAAAATTTTGACTCAAAATGTATGAATTTTCAAAACTTTTATGCCACTTCTTTTTTTTTTACATAAAAGCCAAATGATGAATTGGGGTTTAGGTGTTCACTTTTAGAATCCCAGTAACTAAACTATTTACTGTACGGTATTCTATGAATTTCTTCTTTAGAGAATCTCAAAGTGCATTCTTGTTTTTTTGGTTTTATGTTCTCTTTGTTCTAGAACAAAAATATTTACTACTGGTATGTTATGAATTTATTCTTTAGAATCTCAAAGTGCTTCTTGTTTTTTTTATTTTAATGTTCTCTTTTTGTATGAAAAAAATATAGCAATCTATCACTTGAAATATTGTTTAGATAGACAATATTATATTCCCTTTTAAATTTCAGTTACTTATAGAAGTGCCTTACAAATGGGGTTGCTGGAATGATTTATTAGTGTGCTACTTTTCAATAAAGGGACTATAAAGAGTATTCAGCCATGCCTGGTTCACTTGAAATAAGTAGCTTCTTCCGTGCCTAACCAACTAATATCAATTTCCTTTTAATTTCCTAGTTGACGCTTGGTGAGAAGTGGTTCATACTAATCGAATGTGCGCCAGTCACTAGCATTTGGGAAGTGCTGCCTCGTCTTTGCGAATATAGAGGATGGAGGGAATCGTAATGGGCCATGTAGGTCATAGGCAGCTTAATAAAGTGAGCTTGATATCTGTGATCCGATGTCGCATTCGAGAACCATCAGATTTTTCTATATGTAAAGAAGCTGTTCTGACTTGAGGCAGAACTAATCTGTATAGAATCGTTCAGGTTATTTTACATGAGGAGGATTCCAGTGTGTTGTGTAAGGCTGCTCTTGCTCTTTGACGCAGCTGGTTGATTATAACTGACACATTGCAGTTCCTTCAGTCAGCTCAGTCAAGGTAACCATTGCACGGAGCTGTGTACTGCAGCAAATGTGTTTAGGAGACAAGTTGTTTACTGTATTGTTGGTTACATTCTCACACTGTAAGTGCTTATAAAAATCTCTGGAGAGTCTCATGCAGATCGTGTCGCATAGTCCGACAGCTGATTCTAAGAAACTGTTTCTAGAATAGGACTCAGATTGCAGATATCAGGTACCATTTTATTCAGCTTCTTATGACCTACATGCCCATATAGACAGTTTAAGAGGATTGATTCTTCTGAGAGATTGTCTTTAAGAATCAGAAAAATGTAAAAATATTGCCTTAAAGGTAAAAAAAAATAATGAAAGCTTCAATAGCAAAGATGCCACTGGCTGTTCATAATCACTCATAGGCTTATCTTTCTTTATATCATCTATCTTGTTATTTAGGAGCTACACGCTCAATCTCAAACTGTATTTTTCATTTGCCTTGCAGTCCTCATGGCGTTAGAATAAACTGGTTTAGAGGATCATTGAGATTTTTTGGGTAAAGTGAAGATTCTGGATTTCCCATATAATCCATGTCTCTCTTTTTTTTAATAATGATTACCGGTAATTGCCATGGACAATAAAGTTGTATTTTTCCTCCAAGACAATTCGTACATGATGCATCTAAATTCCACACGTCCTCATCATCAAGTGCTCAATCTTAGAGATGGCCTCTCAGTCTTTTCTCCTTCCCTGCATTGAATGTGGGATCCAGCTATTTGGGATTTCTGAATATTTGGGTTACACTTCTGATCATTGCAACATTTTCTATTAGTGGTTGTCACACCGGAATCTGTTAGCGGTGGAAGACTAGGAATGCTTAGAAATAATTTAATAGAATAGTAAAATAGAAGAAACTTTTATATTTCCAGGTCTTCTTAATTCAGTGGGAAGTAAGTTTAAAAATATCATTAGATCTTAAAAAATGTGCGTAAAAAAACAATTCTCTGCAAATAAGATAATTTCTGATCGCTTTAAGTTTGCCATCTGTGTTTAAATCACTTTTTCATTCACATGATGGCTTCTTCAGATACTGTGATAAGCCATTGTATGAATGTGTTAATCGTTTTGGCAGTTTTCATTTTGGAGTGTTTAGTAACACTGTCTAGCACATGATGGCTTTTTTTATTGATGCCAGTAGTATCCTAAATTATTTTCTTTTACTTTTTAGATATTATAATTGCATCTGCTTATGCTATGCCTAAATTAGAGTAGACAGGAGAAATTTGCCAAGTGAATCAACAGATAATACTAAAGCCGTGACATTGTAGGTACGGTAAATGCAAAACAAACTTTGGCGCCTTGCCACATACTGTATGTAGTAATAGCATGTCAGCCCATATCTGATCCAATTACGGCTTTGATTAAAAGAGGGAGGGGTTGTAAGTGGAAACCAGAAAACTGTTCCAGCAGATAAATGAATTAGAGATGTATATCAGAAGAGAATTTATTTGTGCTTGCTGGCATCCTGTGCCAATAGACTTTATTGCTCAGTTTGAGGCTATTTCTGCCTGTCTGTCATATGAACATAAGCTATGTAAATGCTTGGGTTCCTGTACTTCAGCCATATGCAATGCCGCTGGACACCAAGCGATGAACTTTACTAGAAGTATGAAATTGCTGGGTGTAAGGTCCATTTAACACATTTGACATTCATGGTCCAAGTGTGGGAAGTGATTTCTAGTCCAGCCCGTGGATCCCCTGACCCAAACTCAACATCCTGACAGGCATATATAAGGTGGTGGAGTTTGGTTCAGTAGACCCGAGGCCGGTCAGGACATCACATCCACACTCAGTCCATGAATGTAAGAGTCCACATCATGTTTGACTATGCCGGGGCTTACGTCCGAAACCGAGCAAAATGGGTTTTGGGCGAATGTGCTGACCTAGTCATTGACAATAATGATGTAGACAGAGTCCCAGTGTGCTCTGTCATACGTCATTTTCGGACATACATGCCTAGTGCAGGCTACAATAAGTAGTCAACTACATGTTGCTGCCCACCTCCTCTAGGCCTATGCGACTGAAAATGATGTCCAAAAGAGCACAATGTGACTCTGTCTACATCAATATAGTCAGTGGCCCCATCGGCACATTCACCCGAATGCTATTTATGGGACTTTGGATGTAAGCCTCGGTGGAGCCACTGAACGTAAAAGCGCTATGTGAACATTGGCCTATAACATGTAAAAGCAACCTTAAAATGATCAGAAGTGGAACAATTTGCTGAAATTATGCCTCTCCATGTAGGTGATGCAATTTCATCTGTTTTTCTTCCTGGTATTATTCAGCCAACGCTCTATATTGAAGCTTTGTTTCTTTGCTTTTTTAACCTTTCGTTCCTGTATTTTTGATGATTAAAAGAGCTTTCCAGAGGAAAAAATTGATAATTTTGTGGATTATGAGATGCACTGGACTATAAAATTAATCGGAAAATAGGGAAAAAATGTTTTTAAATATAAATGGTGGTGTGTCTCGTAATCTTTTTTAACGTTGGCATACTTGGGGGGCTATGGCGGTGGAGCGGGGTCACAGGAAGCAGAGTCGCTGCTTCAGGAGGCTGGCAATGCTGCAGTGCCTGGGTGCTCATTGGATTTTGGCACCGGAGAGTGGAGTGCCCTTTCTTATTCAGTATTCTGTGGTGGGCTTTGTGAAAATATCTCAATCTGCGCTCGCGCTGCCTCCTGTGGACATTTTCCTGAAGTCCACTGCAGGGTGCTGAATGGAAAAGGAGACTGCTCACCATTGCCGGCATCTAATGGGCACCCAAGCTCCGTAGCATCGCCACACTCCTGCTGCCACCGGATTTCTGAAGCAGCAACCCTGCCTCCTGTGACCCTGCTCCACCGCCACTGATTCCCCGATAAGCTCACTTCAGATTATAAGACAAACCCCCATTTTCCTCCCAAATTTGGAGGAAAAAAGGGCATCTTAAAAATATTGTAATCTATTTTAGCATTAAATGATTTCTTTCAACAGGAAAGGAACTTATTCAACGTTAAGGTCAAATTAAACTGATTTATTCTTATTTCCCATTTTTGTAAGTTTGTATTTTGAACCAATTCTATAGGATGAATAATTAGTTTGCAAATCGTCCTTCAAATTTTTTACTGTTGAATTTCCATTTCTGATTTTGTGTTTTAATTTATTTAATCTTTTTTTCTGCAGTTAAAGCAAAAAAAGACACACTGTAATACAAGTTACTGTATTCTTGTTATTGTACAGATGTATTTTCAAGATAGCCCGTCAAAGTGTGTTCATTGAGTGTTATACCGTCCTGACCCATGTCTTTCAGCAGAAAAAAGGGTTGTGGTGATTAAGTGAACCGTTATGTCAAATTTTGCTTGAACAAGTGGTCAGTTTTGCTATTCTGGAAGCTAGGAGTTCCCGGGAATTATTACATTTGTCATTTCCTGAATAAAATGCAAAAAGCATAGGGTCTTTTCCAAGTACTAGCCAAAAGAGAGATATACAGTATGTGCTCACCCAGGGCCGGCTCCAGGTTTTTATGGGCCCCGGGCGAAAGAGTCTCAGTGGGCCCCCTTAACACAGACCACGATTCATGATGCACAGATACTGCAGAGAAATATAGGTATAGTACAATGCCAAACACTTCTCTTCTTCCATTACATGAGTGATATCTATTGTAAAATGTGCAATAGCTCAAAAACCGCCAAATCCTCACAGCGCACAGTACAGACTGGACAGTACAGTCCTCCATACAATATTATGGGCACCACATAGTCTCCCCCTCATCACCCATATAATACCCCATGCAGGATGTCAACCCTCCATCCCCCATATAATGCTCCATACAGAATACTGGACCCAATATAATGCTCCATACAGAATACTGGACCACATATAATGCTCCATACAAAATATGGAGCTCTCCTCTACACTGTGCTGCTTTCTGCACTGTTACGGCTCAGGAAAGGGCGCTGTGGAAAGACTCCCCATTATCATCATCATTGCCTGCCCATTATCATCATTGCCTGCCCATCATCATCATCGCCTACCCATCATCATAGCCTCCCCATCATCATCATCATCATTGCCTCCCCATCATCATCTTCATCATTGCCTCCCCATCATCATCTTCATCATTTCCTCCCCATCATCATCATTGCCTCCCCATCATCATAGCCTCCTCATCATTATTGCCTCCCCATCATCATCATCGCCTCCCCATTAATATCATCATCATCATTGCCTCCCCATCATCATCATCATCATCATTGCCTCCCCATTAATATCATCATCTCCCCATCATCATTGCCTCCCCATCATCATCATCATTGCCTCCCCATTAATATCATCATCATCGCCTTCCCATTATCATTGCCTCCCCATCATCATCATTATCATTGCCTCCCCATTAATATCATCATCATCGCCTCCCCATTATCATTGCCTCTCCATTATCATCATTGCCTCCCATTAATATCATCATCATCATCTCCCTATCATCATTGCCTCCCCATCATCATCATCATTGCCTACACACACACACACCTCTCACCTGTCCGGCATCCGCGCCCTCTCTGCCACAGCCGGCCGCTGAATGATGACGTCATTCAGCGGCGCTGCTGTGAGAGAGGAAGCGCCGGCGCTCCCTGGAGCCCTGAGCTGCGGCAGCGGAGGCACGGGGAGAGGTGAGTATTGCGCCGGCTGCTGCCGGGGCCCCGAGCTAGCGGGGTGCCCGAAGGCGAGTGGGCCCCCCCCGCCTGCTCAGGGCCCCGGAACTTGCCCGAGTATGCCGGGTGCTGACGCTGGCCCTGTGCTCACCTTATCATTTTGTGTAAGGCACAACCACTAAAAAGCCTATGTTTCAGATGCTGCAGCTTCCAAAAAGTAGTATCAAATATTTAAGTATCCTGCGCTGCTGGAGAAATGACCATCCACAGTAAGATATGAAATGTTGGTTTATTGTCACAGCGACTCCTTCTTCAGGACAACCATACATAAGACTCTTTGGGACAACCACACATAAGGCTCTTCGGGACAACCACACATAAGACTCTTCGGGACAACCACACATAAGACTCTTCGGGACTACCACACATAAGACTCTTCAGGACAACCACACATAAGACTCTTCAGGACAACCGCACATAAGACTCTTCAGGACAATCACACTTAAGAGTCTTCAGGACAGCCACAGATAAGACTCTTCAGGACAACCACACATAAGACACTTCAGGACAGCCACAGATAAGACTGTATGTGTGCTTGATCTGAAGGAGTCGGTGTGACTCTGAAACGTGTTGACAATAAGCAAACACTTCATATCCTATCAGGAATTGTCATTTCTCCCGCAGCACAAGATACTTCCTTTGCCCTGGCAAAATATTTGTCATTTCCTGATATCAATAAGCAAATGAGCAAATATAACTAAAAAGTGTTAAATAATATTTTTGACATTTCACAAGAGCTAAAATTCCCCAATTATTTTTTTTTTTTAGGTAGAAGCGCAAGAAAGCGTACCTCTTTTAAAAAATCTCAGTGCTGCTCTCAGATTAAACTTGTATCTGTGTGGAACATTTTCCTTCAAGGCTCAGCCATTTATGCTGCAGACCTTAGTTCCTAATGCACTGATTGTAGGATACTATGATTGGGCTGCCATGTAATATATACAGCAGAATTGCAGCTGGTCATGTTTACCATCTCTATATTCCGATACTACTACTACTCCGTCCACTCACTGCAGAGACTGCTTCCTTGATACGGTGCAGATTCTGCCGTAATCACAGGACTTTTTTAGTTAGCAAGTTCCTTGTACAGGAAACCAGGCAGCTAGTAATTCTTTATTTAACTAAGTAATTTCAAGCAAGTAACTTAATTTCTCTCTTTTTCTCTAGCTAGAATAAGCATAAGGGCTGCAATAATTTAAGTCCCCTTTTACTCTTTAAAGCAAGCCTGTCAGCAGAATTTTGCTAAGTAAACTACAGGCATTGTCAGGTTGGCTCTGTTACGCTGATTAAAATTATATCTGGGTGAAGAAATCTGTCTTGTGGTTCTTGTGTAATCAGAGTTAGAAGTTTTCAGTTAACGAGATGCCCGTGCACCAGGGCGGTACCGTAGGTCGAGTCTTATCTTGGTGCTCTTTGCCAGAGAAACCAAGACGAGGCCCTGAAGCACAAACAATCTGTCTCTCTCTCTGTCTCTATGATGAGGAACATGTTTGTGCTTCGGGGCGGCCTTTGGGCATGTCTTTCCTTGGTTTCTTTGGGCTGTAGCACTAAGATAAGACTCTGCCTACATTCCCGCCCCAGAGCATGAGCATTTCATTAACTGAACACGTCTAACAATAATTACACAAGAACCACAAGACGGATTTCTTCACCCCAGGTATCATTTTAGTCAGTGTAAAAACGCCAACATTACAATGCTGGTAGTTTACTTAGCAAAGTCCTGAAATACACATTTGCTGTAAGCACATTTTTCTGTAATTTCCAGTAAAGCACTGGAGATAATCTTTAAAGAACATTTGTCACTTTAAATAATGTTTACTTTACAATTAGAGAGTGGATCACTTGCTGCATAGTCCAATTCGGTGCTCTCTGACCATGGGCAGCTTCTGCACAAATTTCCAGGTTCCCCAATCTGGTGCTTGATTTGCCAGCCTGGTGTAATGTCATCTGTGCGGCAAGCGGTGCTCAGGTGACGCCTTGCCATCCCACCTCATCATGAGCCGAATTAGGGATCCTGGAAGCTAAGAAAATTTGCGCAACTCTTGTTCACAGTCAGAGAGCACCGAAGTGGACTGGGTTTGCGCAAAGTGATCCACTCATTACAATTTATTCTCTGTTTATCATCCAATTTGGAGTCACATGATGGGCCAATCAACATTCAGACTATATTAATATTGTAAAAATATATATGTGTTTTGGCATGAAATATAAACACACAGCTGTTCTATTTAGGGACTGTGGAGCTGGACCCTGCACAGACAAATCTAGCATTATGTATGCCTGGGCAAGAAACGCACCACCAACCAAGCTTCCAAAAGGTACATAGCTGTTATGTCTCATTATTATTGATACGTGTACAATTAAACCTTTGTTCATCTTTGCAGCTATGTGCTTATTGTTTTATTCCATGTGGTATAAAAAATTAAGAAATTTTGTAGATTGTCTTGATTACTATTCCTGCTGTTTTGGGTATATAGCCATTCTGCTGACCTATGTATATATTTGTTAACAGACAATAAGACTGTGTAGTATAAACTTGAAGTCATATGATATTCCTTTCTTTTTGCCCAATCTTATTTCAATTTTACAGATGGCAGAAGAAGGAGCACATGGAAGGGAGTAATGCCTAACTGCAGGATCAGACTGCATGGAGTTTGTGTGTAGCAGTCTGTATGGAACCTGTGTACGCAAAATATTTAAAGGGAACCTATCGTGAAAAAGCTCTGTTAACCTACATTAATCTGCAGGTTAATATCGTTCTCACCCTGCCGGACACTTAGAAACCCCCCACGGCCGGGAGGAAGTTGACTTTATGCCTCCTGGGAATGTTTATGTTTCAGTCATAGAGGGGTGGTGCCGGTTTAGTCACCACTCTGTGTATAGAGAGTGGCGTCTGTAACCTTTCCCCCAGCACTGACTGATCACTCGAAAGGCTTTAGGGCCTGCTGTCAGTCAGTTCTGGGGGTGCGGTTACAGCTGCTAGTCTATATTTGCAAAGCAGTAAAAAAAATCAATGCCATCCAACGTGAATGAAGCTTGAACGTTATTGGGAGGTATAAAGTTTCCTTATGGCAGCCAGGGTATAAGTGGCAGCAGGGCCGGCTCCAGGTTTTTGTGGGCCCCTTTAACACAGACCACGATTCATGATGCACAGATACGGCAGAGAAATTATGGGTATAGTACAATGCCAAAGATTTCACTTCTTCCATTACATGACTGATATCTATTGTAAATTGTACAATAGCTCAAAAACCGCCAAATCTTCACAGCGCACAGTACAGACCGGACAGTACAGTCCTCCATACAATATTATGGGCACCACATAGTCCTCCATACAGTATTATGGGCCAAATATAATGCTCCATAAAGAATATTGGACACCAAATAATGCTCCATACAGGATACTGGTCCCCATATAATACTCCATACAAAATATGGAACTTTCCTCTGAACTGTGCTGCGTTCTGCGCTGTTACGGCTCAGGAAAGGGCGCTGTGGAAAGACTCCCCATCATCATCATCATTGCCTCCCCATCATCATCATCGCCTTCCCATCATCATTGCCTCCCCATCATCATTGCCTCCCCATCATCTTCGCCTCCCCATCATCATTGCCTCCCCATCATCATTGCCTCCCCATCTGTCATGTATAGTGTACAGTTCCTATAGCGTCTTGTGCTTGGGTGCGAGGAAACACAGGAGACATAGGTTGAAATGAAATGACTTGTATTACTTCATACAAGCATGCTGAAAAGTTCACACAGTTTGCAGGAACAGCGACAGGAGACACAGCAGGCCAGAGTAACTTCAAGCACTACAATAAATCTCCAAAGCAGGTTCAGGATCTCTTCTCTGTACCGTAATTCCTCTGCAAACATGGATTCACCAAACAGCAGGTTTCCAGAGTCCAAAAGTGTTCCAAGGTTCCTCAGTAGGGAATAGCTGGAGTACAAGTCCAAGGCTTCCAGGAGTCAGGTCACAGACTGACTGAGGCTTGATTCAGGAGCACTGATTGTTCAGCTGAGGCTGCTTAAGAAGCAAGAGGGAAGAATCAGGGCGGGAACATGAAAACTGGAAACTCCATATTAACTGAGGGCAAGAGCTGCAGAAAGACAGAAAGCAAAATGGCCGACAGAAAACTGAGTTTCAAGGAACATGTCAACAGAGACAAAGAACCTTACATTACTCCCCCCTTAGGGACAACCTCCGGATGACCTCAGACCAGGCTTGTCAGGGTACCTCTGATGAAACTGGCGGAGCAGGCGAGGAGCATTTACATTATTGACTGGTTCCCATGAGTTGTCCTCCACTGGGTAGCCCTGCCATTTAATCAAATATTGCAACTGATTTCTGTACAACCTGGAATCTAGAATCCTTTCCGCCATAAATTCTTCCTGACCATTGACCAGCACTGGGTCAGGGCAAGGAGAAGAACGTCCAGGAAACGTATTGGGTGTTGCAGCCTTTAGTAGAGATACATGAAAGACAGGGTGGATTCTCATAGTTCTGGGCAGTTGAAGACGACAAGCAACAGCACTTATAATCTTATTGATCTTATAAGGTCCAATGTACTTATGTCCCAATTTAGACGATGGAATCTTTAATTTAAGATTTCTGGTTGACAGCCAGACCAAATCTCCTACCTTGAAAGCTGGTGCAGGTTTACGAAATTTATCTGCTGCTTTCTTGTACCTTTCCTGAGCCAAGTCTAGATTTTCCTTTAGAAGATCCATATTCTTTTGTAAAGAAGTGATTCTTTCAGCCACTGCCGGCAAGGGCGTATCTATGGGAAATCGAGGAAGAATGTTAGGATGATAACCTAGATTGGAGTAAAAAGGAGACTGCTTAGTGGAGGCGCTCTGAGAGTTGTTATAAGAGAACTCAGCCAGTGGAAGTAGATCCACCCAATCATCCTGTAGGTGGCAGATAAAACAGCGGAGATACTGCTCCAGGGTCTGATTGGTTCGTTCTGTCTGTCCATTAGTCTGGGGATGAAAAGCAGAAGAAAGGTTTACTTTAATGTCCAATGCTGCACAGAAATTTTGCCAAAACCTTGAAGTGAATTGCACCCCTCGATCCGAAATGACCTCATCCGGTACTCCATGTAAGCGAAACACATTCTTAATCATCAAGTCTGATGTCTGTTTTGCAGTGGGTAAGCCGACACAAGGGATAAAATGAGCTGCCTTTGTTAGACGGTCAACCACCACTAGAATGGTGTTCTTCCCTTGAGAGGTTGGTAACTCCACAATGAAGTCCATAGAAATGGATCCCCACGGGCGGGACGGGGTGGGAAGAGGTTGCAACAGACCAGTTGGTGAGGAGCGAGGTGTTTTGCATCTTGCACAGACTTCACATGAAGTGACATAGTTTAAGACATCTTTCCTGTAAGTGGGCCACCAAAAGAAACGAGAAAGAAATTCTTGTGTCTTTAGAATTCCCCTATGCCCGGCTATCTTGGAATCGTGGATGAGTTGCAAATACTCTCAATCTGACTGTTTCAGGTATATACAGACGTTGTCCCTGAATCCACACACCATTCTTAAAGACAAGACTTACGTCCCTTGGGGGTTGAGCCAACAAAGAATCCGCATGGTATGCTTCCTTGATGTCCTTAAGTAGGTCTTGATTATGAATCACTCCCAGGAATCTAGAGTCAGGAAGAATAGTCTTAGGAGGAGTAAGTGGACGTGTCTCTGCTGAATGAATCCTAGAGAGTGCATCAGCCTTTCCATTGCGCGATCCTGGTCTATAAGAAATGACAAAATTAAATTGGTTTAGGAAAAGATTCCAGCGAGCCTGGCGAGGAGTCAGGCACTTAGCCGACCTGATAAATTCAAGGTTACGATGGTCTTTCAGGACGACTATTTGCTGTGCAGCTCCCTGAAGAAGGTGTCTCCATTCCTTGAAGGCGGCAATAATGGCCAACAATTCTCTATTGCCCACATCGTAATTCCTCTCAGCCGAAGACAACTGCTGGGAAAAGAAGGCACAGGGATGCAAGACATTCTTCTCACCTGTTCTCTGAGAGAGTATAGCTCCAACGGCACAGTCTGAAGCATCCACCTCAATTATGAAGGCAAGCTCGGGGTTGGGATGTACTAAGATAGGTGTGGTGGTAAATTTATCCTTTAAACAGGAAAATGCTTCCTGAGCTTGCGGGGTCCAGGAAAACCTAGACTGTTTCCGGGTAAGTTGGGTGATAGGTGACACTACCTCAGAAAAATTCTTAATGAAACGTCTATAGAAGTTGGCAAACCCGATGAAACGCTGCACCTCCTTCACATTTCTAGGAATTGGCCAATCCTTGATGGCTTGGGTCTTGCTTCCATCCATACTAATCTCTTGCGTAAATAGTACATACCCCAGAAATTGAATTTCGGTCCTATGGAATTCACATTTTTCAAGTTTGATGTAGAGATGGTTTTGTCTTAGGCGTTCTAAGACCATTCTCACATGTCCATGATGTTCCTCTGTGGAGTTAGAAAAAATTAGAATATCATCCAGATAAATCACCACAAATGTATCTAGGAGATCCCTGAAGATATCATTCACGAAGTGTTGGAAAGTGGCTGGGGCGGTACTCAGACCAAAAGGCATAACTAGATATTCAAAGTGTCCATAGCGTGACCTGAAAGCAGTCTTCCATTCATCCCCAGGTCTAATACGGACCAAGTTATAGGCCCCACGGAGATCCAGTTTAGAGAAAATTTTGGCATGCCGCACTCTCTCCAACAACTCAGGGATTAAAGGCAATGGATAACGGTTTCTAATAGTAACCTTGTTGAGTTCCCTATAGGCTATGCAGGGTCTCAGAGATCCATCTTTCTTCTTCACAAAGAAGATGGGTGCACCTGCGGGAGATGAAGAGGGGCGTATGAAGCCCTTGGCTAAATTTTCGTCTATATAATCCTTCAAAGCTTTTAGCTCGGGCCCCGCTAGGGGGTAGATCTTACCAAAAGGTATCTCGGCTCCAGGCAATAATTCAATTGGACAATCATATGGACGGTGAGGAGGAAGCTGATCAGCGTTCTTCTTGTCACATAAATCCACATAGTCCTGGTATACAGCTGGTAGTTCAGGGACTGACATGGTTCCTTTAGGAACAGAGCAAGCTGAAACTCCTTGACTCATCTGTTTCTCCGGAAAGTGTAATTCCTTGGCTCTCCCAGTTAATCGTAGGATTCTGATCCTGCAGCCATGGTAGCCCTAGAATAATGGGAAAGTGGGGAGAAGAGATAAGCAAAAAAGACATTTTCTCCTGATGATCTTTACCCATAAGGACCCTCAAAGGCTCTGTTTCTTGATCCACTGGTCCAGAAGTCAGTAGAGAGCCATCCACAGTCTCCATCTGTACTGGAGTAGCCTTCTTCACTGAACGTATCCCCTGTTTCAGAGCAAAGGAGATATCCATAAAATTTCCACTTGCTCCTGAGTCGATCATAGCAGAGCTAGACACCCAGACTGAGTCAACCCAGAGTTTGATGGAAAGGAAGCAATGAGAATTGTTTCTTTTACAACTCAGCTGGGACAACCGCTGAGGAAACTTGAAAAATTGCAGCGTTTATACCGTCATCGTCCCCAGAACTAACAAAGTCTGAGAAATCAAGATCTCTTGCAGCAGATCTCTCTGGAGCCTGAGGCTCGGACATGACAGAGCTCCTCTCGCAACACTCACAGTGAATGACTGCTGCAGTAGTCTTACGAGAACGGCTGGGGCAGTTTATAATGAAGTGCCCTGACTTACCACAGTAGAAACATAGATTTTCCTTTATACGATGTTCTTTGCGTGCATCACTAACCCGTCTTTGTAAATAGTCCACCTGCATGGGTTCAGGTTCTGGTTCCCTTGTGATCCTACTCAAAGGTTCCTTAGCTGAGGAGGGAGGTAGTAAAAGGTTAGTGCGATTATTTTCGAACCATCTCTCTTGTCTGCGTTCAGTCAGACGAGCATCAATACGGATACAATAGTTAATAAAGTCACCTAACGCAGTGGGAGGGTCGGCACGAGCAAGTTCATCCTTAATCAGTGGAGACAACCCTTTCCGAAAAATAGATTTTTTTAGCGGAAGTGTCCCAAGTGGTATCAAGAGCCCATCTCCTGAAATCCAGGGCATATTCAGCTACTGAACGCTTACCTTGGCGCAAAGTTAACATGGCTGCTTCAGCTGTTGCACCTCGATTGGGGTCATCAAACACCTGCCCCATGGCTGAAATAAAAGCATTAAGGTGATTCAAACAATCATCCTCAGTCTCAATCAGAGGGTTTGCCCACATCAAAGCCTTATTGGTAAGCAACATGATTATAGTAAGCACTTTGGATCGTTCAGTGGGAAATTGTGAAGCATGTGCAGAGAAAAATAAATTGCATTGATTAATAAATCCCCTGAATTTCTCACGTTCACCGCCAAAACAAAAAGGAGGTAATTTGGGGATCCCAGAACTAGGGGTTATGGCAGGAGCCTGGGCTCGTTCCTCTAGAGCCTCAATCCTGGCTCGCAATTCCTGGGTAGTCTGTCCAAACACTTGCAAATTATGATTAGTGAGGTCCTGTAGGCTTGCAAAACGGGTTTTTAAAGTCTGTACATCTGAAAGGATTGTATCAGTCACTCCGCAAAGTTCCTTTATGCGGGCCTCCATCTTCCAGATCTTTTAAGGCAGAAGTGCTGGAAGAGGAAAGGAAAAAAAAAAACAAAAAAAAACAATAGTGTTTACCTGTGGTAACACTCCAGAGTAAAATTTTAAGGGAATGCGCTCACCTGGAATGGTTGTGAGAAGTCACAACCACTGTCATCACATAAGGTATTAAACGGACATCTGATATCCACAGTCACAGCAGACACGGCTTTCCCAGACCCAGCAGACACTAAACATTGGCTCCTGAATCTTGTCATGTATAGTGTACAGTTCCTATAGCGTCTTGTGCTTGGTGCGAGGAAAACACAGGAGACATAGGTTGATATGAAATGACTTGTATTACTTCATACAAGCATGCTGAAAAGTTCACACAGTTTGCAGGAACAGCGACAGGAGACACAGCAGGCCAGAGTAACTTCAAGCACTACAATAAATCTCCAAAGCAGGTTCAGGATCTCTTCTCTGTACCGTAATTCCTCTGCAAACATGGATTCACCAAACAGCAGGTTTCCAGAGTCCAAAAGTGTTCCAAGGTTCCTCAGTAGGGAATAGCTGGAGTACAAGTCCAAGGCTTCCAGGAGTCAGGTCACAGACTGACTGAGGCTTGATTCAGGAGCACTGATTGTTCAGCTGAGGCTGCTTAAGAAGCAAGAGGGAAGAATCAGGGCGGGAACATGAAAACTGGAAACTCCATATTAACTGAGGGCAAGAGCTGCAGAAAGACAGAAAGCAAAATGGCAGACGGAAAACTGAGTTTCAAGGAACATGTCAACAGAGACAAAGAACCTTACACCATCATCATCATTGCATCCCCATCATCATCGCCTCCCCATCATCATTGCCTCCCCATCATCATCGCCTCCCCATCATCATCGCCTCCACATCATCATCGCCTCCCCATCCTCTTCCCCTCCCCATCATCATCATCATTGCCTCCCCATCATCATCGCCTCCCCATCATCATCGCCTCCCCATCCTCATCATCATTGCCACCGGGCCCCGGCACCTCACCACCATCACTGCCTCCCCCCCACCACCATCACACATATAGCACCACACATAGACAGCACCGCAGCACTCTCTCACATACACACACACACCTCACCTGTCCGGCATCCGCCCTCTCTCTGCCACAGCCGGCCGCTGAATGATGACGTCATTCAGTGGCGCTGCTGTGAGAGGAAGCGCCGGCGCCCTGCAGGCACCCCCTGGAGCCCGGAGCTGCGGCAGCGGAGGCACGGGGAGAGGTAAGTATTGTGCCGGCTGCTGCCGGGGCCCTGAGCAAGCGGGGGGGCCCAGTGGCGGTGCTGGTATCGCTCTCATCTGCTAACGGGCGCCGGGGTGCCCGACGGCGAGTGGGCCCCCCCGCCTGCTCAGGGCCCCGGCACTTGCCCGGGTATGCTGGGTGCTGACGCCGGCCCTGAGTGGCGGATTAATGCAGATGCAGATTAACCTCATATCTGCAGGTTTATAATGTTTTTTCAGATGACATGTTCTCGTTAATAATCTGCATAGGTGCTTAATTTGTTTGTGACGAACTGGCGTAATAAAAATGGTTGATGTAATCTTTAAAGAAGCACTCCTCAAATCATAGCTTTTACCCTTTTAATATATTGCAATCATCATATTACTGTGTACTTACAATTGCTCATTTAGATTTTCTACACAGCTAATTCTTCTCTTTTCCATTAGGTCTATGACATTATATGATTAAAAACTGATTAGCTGAACCCTTCTAAGTTCTCTGTAGATCCAGGAAGTCTATTTTCCCTGCATGAGTCATAAGTCACTGC
The DNA here is from genome assembly GCA_033576555.1 of Oophaga sylvatica. Lineage (NCBI taxonomy): Eukaryota > Metazoa > Chordata > Amphibia > Anura > Dendrobatidae > Oophaga > Oophaga sylvatica. The sequence goes on from JARQOD010000001.1 coordinate 881,224,388, forward strand.
AAAAGTCCTTGGCAGGGAGAAAGAGGGAGCAGCTGGGTTAGGAGTTGAAGTGGGCGATGACTCATGCAGGGAGAAGAAGCATCATGTTTCTACATAGAGCAGAAAAATGAGAAGAAATAACTGGGTAGAAGGGCAAAATGAGCAATTGTAAGTACTGTAGTGCAGCAGGGTTGGTTCAGTGTGACAGACAGTGACCACAGGAAAAGTTCACAACAAACGTGTTTGATGTCCTCACTCACACAGTGTACAGCACACGATATCCTCTGGATCGCAGCCGAGAAACAAAGCAGACTGTGGGAGTCCTGTTGCCGAGGGCGACTGCACCACCGTATCACGCTGCGGGGTGCCAGGAGTTCGCTCTGCTGGCTCTGTGTTAACTCACACAGGATGAGCTTCTGTAGAGCCATCTGCTCCGCAAGTTGCAAACTCCAAACTGACACACCAAAACCCTTGCTGCAAGGTTTTTTTTTTAAACTGGAACCTGTGGCCAATGGCCACTTGCAGGACCCGACCTGGAGGAAACGGACCTCCCCGCTACCTTCTTGTAGTCCATTTCAAAAATAAAAGCCCATAACGGGTTTTCCTGAACAATGCCTTGTCCAAATAGCTTGACCAGGTCCATGCTTACTTTTATTCTGCCATGTGACTCAAAGGCATCCTGCTTTGACCACAAGGCACTCCAGTGGGTCTAATAGGACTTTGTCCGCATCCTGGGGGATACATATCGACCCTTTCATTTGATCCCCTGCCTGCCTCACAGTAAGTACACAGTGCCATATTATATGATGACTGCAAGATATTAAAAGGATAAAAACTATGATGCGAGTGCTTCTTTAAATGGGTTCTTCAATTTTAAGAAATAGATTTTAGAAGAGTGAGCACAAAGTGTATTCCAGGTATATAATGTAATTACTATTAAATTGTCATCTCTGAACCTGATTGTCAGTAACTTCTTTTGTTGGCTTCCCTATTGTGAGTTATATAATATAGTAAGCTGTGCAGATTTTTATGAAACAAAACAAACCACAGAAGTGTCTAGCTGCTCTTTTACGGATTTAAAGAGGACCTGTCAGGTGCTTTCCAGTATTCTGATAAAAGTCTGCAGACACGCTGTGACTGCAGACTTCAAAATCCTGCAGCGCTCACACCACAGGATACACCACTGTTGCCAATGAGTCCAGGCTGTCACATGACCACAATAATTCAATTTGCATACTTCTGGCCACATTCAGACTAGACGTGCTCATCCTCATTTAATACACTTGTATTGAGCGAGGACAAACGTCTAGTCAGACCATGTCCACATGTTTGCTAATCGTACACTTGTGGTGATGTAACTGCCTGCTCTCACCAGTAGCACCAGAGAATCCTGACAATGCCCGGTATACACACTGTAAGCATTCAGAAGTTTGAAGTCACATAGAATGACCAGGACTCTGGAGTCGGTAAACCAAATCTCCCACTAAGTATTCTCAATTTCTTTGACTCCGGCTCTCGACTTGCCTTAATCCTGTTGTCATGTTCACTCTAGCAGTTCTGAGATGAGTGCTGGCATTCCTTCCCAGTGCCTTTTTCATCTGATCTGTAGAGGAGGAGCTTCACTACTGTACATAAAATGCAGCACAGATTCATCTCAACTAAAAGCCCAGATCCTTAGATCAGAAACAGAACAGATATTTATAGAACATTTCATAACTTTCCCAAATTCTTATGAAAAATTTAAATCACATTCTGCATTATTCTACTATACCCACATTATTATATATTTTAGGAGTTGGACTCCGACTCCACAGAAAAGAACTGTATACTCTCATCAGAAGACTGTAGAACCTCTTAATACATTTTAAAAATCACTAAGCTCTGAATCCGCTGCTGTTTTCCCTTTTTCCTTTCAGTCACTCCTTTTTTTTCATATTTGCTTTTTCTGGAGTGTGCTATGTGAAATCTCTTCTCAGCGGTCCTTCCGGGTGCTTTTTCAGAGTCTTGGGCTGTTCGCTTTTACCTCTTCTTGCCAGACTCTGCCAATCACAGCTCGATTGAGAATGATAGACTGCTAGATTATTTGCCAATCTTTGATTTGCAGCATCTGGGAGGGAGGGGTGAAAACACAGGCCCCCAAAGCAGAGTGTGCAGAAACGACCAGTTGAACTGCAAAGCAGAGATTTCACATGGTGCGTTCCAATTAAAACAAATGTTAATATCTCTGCAATGGAATGGTGCAGGTCCTCTTTATGCTTAGTAAACGACAGGACAAATATTACCAGCACTGAATACATTGAATGCTTAGTTAAGTGAAACTGTGGATTTAATCTCCTCTATACTTTCCCTCTTAACTGGATCAGCTGGTATTAACATTTTGCAGAACTGGGTTTATTTTGAAAAAAAAAAAATTATCTTGTGTAGTGAGAATTGTGTATTCATGAAAATGTACTGTGTGCAATGTTTATAAGGGGAAGCTTTGTCAGATGTTTGTCAGATGTTTGTCAGATGTTTGTCAGATGTTGACTGTTTTTCATTATTTGAGTCCTTCAAATGGAAAACTGCAAAAATAGGCATTAATGGCATTTTTAAGGGATTTTCTGTCATCTTAAATTACCTTAATTCAATTTAACATTTAGTAACTGGACTCCGTACACCACTCCTACACTCATATACGCGCTAACTTGGGGCAACTTCCACCAAATTGCCAGAAGATCCAATCTTTTTCTTATCAACATATTTGCAAGAATTGCATTGTTTTTACAGCATTATGGCCTTTGTCAAGGCAGAGTAAAAAAAATGTATTTTTTTTTTAATTGCTGGCTTGACAAGGGCTGTTGGCTGCCGAAACGTTGCTGTTTTTTTTTTTTTTTGCCTATATGTCGATGGAATAAAGCATTTGATTGAGATAACATTTTTGGATACATCTATTGGATCTTCTGGTGGTTTGGTGGAGTGTTGCCCCAAGTAAGCACAGAATTGTAGAGGTGGTGCAGGGATTGAGGTACAACTACGGGGTGTCTTGGAGACATGTACTGAATGCATTTTAATGTTTAAATTGAAACTTAATTTCTAATATACTATACTTTAGCTGACTTGAAGAGAGCTGGGCACGAGCATTACATATTAGGTCAAAGCAAATCCAGAAGTATAGGGTGCCATTGAGGACAGGGCAAAAAAAAAAGTTTACTCCAAGGTATCCATGGTATCTAAGCCTAGTATAGGTGTTCAGTATGACATTTGTTTATAAAGTGTAATAGTTAAATCCCTTTGTTATATAAAAAATGTATATTGGAAAAGTTAAATATATGTCACATAGCATACATTGCTGTAATCTTGTTTTTCACTTTGTCCTGGAATTATTAAGTGAGGCCCATTTGTTGGCAATCTCACGCTATTACTGTATTTCTTAGAACTTTTACGTCCCTTTGTTGATGCCTGATTTGCATTACAGAAGATTTTCCTAGTCTACGTCACACATATTTGACCCTTTTGCTCAGCAACCCTACTAGTCTTCCAATTAGGTAAAATGTAGAAAGAGAAGTTAAAGATAAAATATGAATGGAAAAAATGTATCTGTCATCACCAAAATGTGTGTGTAAGGGACATAAATATTCAGGACCTTTCCTATAATGAGATCCATTCCTGTTCCTGGCAAAGCTGTAAGGGTGAATCGTATTGAGAAAGCCGCCGTGTGAAAGTGCCCTTACTGTTTGCTGAGTAGCTGGGAAAATCTTCTACCTTTTTTGAATTTTAGTTCCTTTCTTCTCCAAGCACAAAGACCACCCCCAACTTATAACCCATATCTACATTCACTAATAGAACAGATGCGCATGAGCATGTTTGTTTTTAATTTTTTTGGGATTTTTAAGATTAATGTAAAAAAAAAAATAATAATGGTAATAATTTTTTTTTTTTGTCAGGCACCTAGAATTCTAAAGAAAACCACCTTAAAATGCAATACATGGAGCATGCTTCCTTTAGCAAATAAGCAAAAAAATATATAAAATCTGCAAAAAAATGTTTTTTGTTTTCCTCTCTTTTTATGTCTCTATTGCCAGCTAACTATGGGTACAGAGTTTTATTTTTTTATTTAAAAATAATTAAAAAGAAAAACACCCTTTTTTTCCGAAAACTATGTAAACATTGAAGATCCCTTACAGCAGCAATGCTCCATTTGTAGCTGTAAACATTGAAGATCCCTTACAGCAGCAATGTTCCATTTGTAGCTTTATAGCCATCATATTAAATATAGTCTGTGTGAACTGATTAATTGAATTTTGCAGAATTCTCACAGCATTCATTAATATGGCATGCTTCAAATGCATCGTTCTTTGAAAAAAAAAAAAAAAGAGAAATGTAAAAATAATCTGCATTGTACCACCGGTCTGTGTCAGATCCAATCTCCATCATTTACCTATTTTAGGGTTGATATATTGACCAATGAGATTTTTAAGATGTGTTAGATAAAGTGTCATAGACACACTTTGCATAATTAATAGAAATGTTTGTCATTTTGAATAAAGATGTGATGAGATAGAAATGCTAATATGAAGGATGACCCTAATTTCTGGTGTTGTCAAACAGCTTTCCTTTATATTTTACCTTTTGTAAACTTTTATTTACATATTTGTATGTTCTTGATTTAGATGTCGGATTCAAAGTTGGAATACATTCTGGCATTAAGTTTTTTGTTCTTCAAGTTCATTATGGTGACGCCAAAGCATTCCAAGGTAAGTATGGCATAAAGTGGTTGTCATAACTGCACAATCCTTTCTCAAAGGGAATCTGTCATCAGAAAATGACAAATTGTTGAAATCAGGTTTTTGCGCTCAATGGGTTTTTCAAATACTTTTGTCAGTGTTTTTTTTTTTTTCAACATCACAATCTTTATTAAAAATAAAAAATTGCTATCTTGCAACTTTCTCACTGGACACAGGCTTTTTAGACCTTCTATTTGAGAAAATTTACATGTATGTGAACAGCAGTGAACAGACTCAGACCCTTTCAGACTTGTCTAAAGGTACTGCCACACTTAGCTATCCCGCTAGCGATCTCGTTAGCGTTGCATACTAATGAGATCGCTAGCGGGATTGTTTCTATATCGCTAAATGCTGCCACATTTAGCGATATAGTTAACGACGCTATCGCCGTTAGCGATCTTCTTAACGACTTTAGCGGTACAAAAGTACCGCTAAATCGCTAAGAAAAGGTGCCACACAGCGATTAGATACTTACCCAGCGGGAGCACCAGCGATGAAATAGGGTCCGGAACGATTCCAGCGACGAGCGAGATCACAGCAGGAAGCTCGTCGCTGGAAGCTGCCGCACTGAACAATATCGCTAACGGATCGCTAAATAGTGACGTTTTTTAGCGATCCCGTTAGCGATATTGTTTAGTGTGGCATACCCTTAATGAACGTGTGCTAAGGTCATTGTGAAGGGAGTGGGAGCTGTGACATCACCTATTGAGACTGGTGGATCTTGTGTTATCACCTCTTTATTGAGGTGTTACTTGTCATTGTAATCCTACCTCTGATCATAAGGTGTCATGCTGTGACAGTCTTCCCTTTTTTGAAGGGAGGCCTCAAACTGTCCCTGGAACTGGGACCCAAACTATCCTTGTCTCGGGGGTACTCTTGAACGTAGAGAGGCCAGAGTCTCCGGACCTTACTGTGCTCCTGTTAATCCCTGATCTGTCCCCTCTCACATTCCATGAGGCATGGGACAGAAATGTAAGGTAAACAAGACACACAGAAAAAACCAGGATAACACAAAACCTCTATCAAGCAAAAGCACTAACCAACAATAGGGTGGAGGATAGGGACCGGGAGAAATTAAATGGGAACAGGGACCAGGAGATAAACACACACGTACTACAGAAAACCACAGAGCATTACACAACTCTTCTCCACGACTTTACTTTAGCACATAGGAAGACAAATCTTTAACTGGCAGGGACAAGAAGGACTGGCCAATTTTTATAGAAAGGGGTAATGACCAGATCAGAAACAGCTGAAATGGAACTGCATGTTTCTGACCAGCATTGAAATGGTCGTTAACCTCTTCAGCACCAGAGGAAGCTAAATCCATTTAATATGGAACACGGATCACACCCATTTCTAAAGAAGACCTGTGATTCATTACACAACGTGACTGTCTAATTTCAGGTCTTCCAGAGGGATGTGACACTTGTGACATAAGGAAACTGCTGTAAGCTCTTCATGAAGTAGAAATTATGAGTCTAAAGGTACTGCCACACTTAGCTATCCCGCTAGCGATCTCGTTAGCGTTGCATACTAATGAGATCGCTAGCGGGATTGTTTCTATATCGCTAAATGCTGCCGCATTTAGCGATATAGTTAACGACGCTATCGCCGTTAGCGATCTTCTTAACGACTTTAGCGGTACAAAAGTACCGCTAAATCGCTAAGAAAAGGTGCCACACAGCGATAAGATACTTACCCAGCGGGAGCGCCAGCGATGAAATAGGGTCCGGAGCGATTCCAGCGACGAGCGAGATCACAGCAGGAAGCTCGTCGCTGGAAGCTGCCGCACTGAACAACATCGCTAACAGGATCGCTAAATAGTGACGTTTTTTAGCGATCCCGTTAGCGATATTGTTTAGTGTGGCATACCCTTAAGGCCGGCGTCAGACTCACCATACAAAAATACAGAGCGTATAGTACGGCCGTATTACACCAAAATGTTCTGGCACAACAATCCGTATTACATGCGTTTTCAGGGTGCGGCTGCGTATTTCGCGCATGTAAGCATCTGTATGCAATCCGTATGGCATCCGTATAGCGTTTTTTTTTCTCGCAGCCTTGCAAAATGGACATTTAACGGTTTTTAGGCCTGAAACTCATTGAAATCATCATCAGCAAGGATAATTATTGCCTCTGCATCCGGTTGCAACCCCCAATCTTGCCATTTTTGTGGTGGGCTTGTGTTGGAGGGCTGCTGATTGGTTGCTAACATGTCTGAGAGTCTTCAGTTCACCCCAAAAGATACTGTGTTGTACAACTCGGTTTAGTCCCGCCTCTTTGTCCAGCCTTACCCAGTGATCGTTGATCCACGAAGGAGGAGGCGAATGTGGGCTTGTCCGCATTTGAGCCAACCACTGAATAATCTAATTTTCACCGTCTGTATGCATGTCTGCAGCCTCTTCCACATTATTTTGTCCAGTTTTGTGTGATGACCATTCCCAGATGTTAGGTTTTGTGGGAGATTGTACGGCCAGGGATCACGTAGCAGGATGCGGAAAGCTATCTGTGCACAGGAGCGACTTTTCCTTACGCAACCGTCTGGATTTCTTACCTACATACTGTCTATTGATGTGTTTTACCACTAGTTGTCTATTGATGATGTGTTTTTACCAACAGTTGTCTATTGATGATGTGTTTTACCACTAGTTTCCATTTACTCTTATGGTGTTGCAGAAATATAATCTTAATCTAGCCCATATTTGACCTTGAAATACCAGAACAATGATGTGAATATTTACATTACTATTATTATTATTCATTTTTATAGCGCCATTTATTCAATGGCGCTTTACATGTGAGAGGGGGCGAGTATAGACAAGTACAATAAATATGAGCAATACAAGACACACATAAGTACAGAAGGAGAGAGGACCCTGCCCGCAAAGGCTCACAATCTATAGGGGATGTGTGAGGATACACTAGAGAGGGTAGAACTGGTTGTGCGTGGTTCAGTAGACTGAGGATCACTGCTGGTTGTAAGCTTGTCGGAAGAGGTAGGTCTTCAGGTTCTTTTGAAGGGTTCCATGGTAGGCGCGAGTCTGTTTGTTGGGTAGAGAGTTCCAGAGTATGGGGGAGGCACGGGAGAAGTCTTGTATGCGGTGTGGGAAGAAGAGAAAAGGGAGAGTAGAGAAGGAGATCTTGAGAGGATCGAAGGTTGCCCGAGGGTAAGTAACGGGAGACCATGTCCAAATGTATGGAGAGACAGGTTGTGGATGGCTTTGTATGTCATAGTTAGGGTTTTGAACTGGTGCCTCTGGATGATAGAAGCCAATGAAGGCTTGGCATAGGGAGAGCTGGGGGAATAATGGAGAGACAGGTGGATTAGTTGGGCAGCAGAATATAAATAGATTGGAGTGGTGCCAGGGTGTTGGAGGGAGGCCAGAGAGTAGGAGGTTGCACTAGTGTTTTTGTGGTCGTGGTCAAGGAATGCACGATCCGGGAAATATTTTTGAGTTTGAGACGGCAGGAGGAGGCTAGGGTTTGGATATGTGGCTTGAAAGAAAGGGCAGAGTCGAGGATCACCCCGAGGCACCGAGCATGCGGGACCGGGAAAGTGAGCAGCCGTTGACATTGAGGGATAGTCTGGTGGAGGCGTAGAGTGAGATGGGGGAAGATGATGAATTCTGTTGGTCCATGTCATTTTTAGAAAGCGAGCAGAAAAGAAAGCTAAATAGCGGACAGACAGTGTGGGATTTTGTCAGTAAGGAGGTGAGATCAGGTCCAGATAGGTAGATCTGCGTGTCATCGGCATAGAGATGATACTGCAAACCGTGGATTCTATAGCTGTCCCAGGCCGAGGGTGTATATGGAGAAGCGTAGGGTCCTAGAACTGAGCCTTGAGGAACACCGACAGAGAGTGGGCGAGGTGAGGAGGTGGTGTGGGAGAGGGAGACACTGAATGTTCGTGCTGTTAGATATGATGAGATCCAGGATAGGGCCAACCTGTGATGCCCAGAGATGAGAGAATCTGGAGCAGAGGGAGTGGTCCACAGTGTCGAAGGCAGAAGACAGGTCCAGGAGAAGGAGGACAGAGTAGTATCGCTTGCTCTTGGCGGTTAGTAGGTTGTTGGTGACTTTAGTTAGGGTAGTTTCAGTTAAGTGATGCAATAGGAAGCCTGATTGCAAGCGGTCAAAGAGGGAGCAGGAGAGAGGTGGGAGGACAGTTCGAGATATACATGCTGTTTTCCATTACAGTAAAATGGTACTTGGCCTACATGTAACTTATGATTGTTTTGTCATTCACTCATGTAAGGGTTATGTATTGTGTGTTTCATTCATCTTTGTGCATGTGCATTGATTGTTCTCTGTACATTGGGTTACTTGTCACTTCTTAACTACTGGCATATCCTATACGGCACTCCATCTGCATTTTTGTATGGGGTTGTCTAACATCTCTGCCATTGTTCGTGATACATGCTCAAAACTGTGTTACATACTTCATCAACTTGTGATGGCAGAGCCGTAGATGGAAGAGTGGAAGAGGATTGCCAGGGATTTGAGGACCAATGCAACTTCCCTTATTCTCATAGTCTCTGTCTGGTGCTAATGGTCATAAAACATGTATTTTGTTTTTGAGTACAAAAAAGTAATGAAAAAAGACTCCATACTTTTTACAAAAATAATATTT
>JARQOD010000001.1:881233862-881300561 GCA_033576555.1 Oophaga sylvatica
TTGGGACAAAACGGCACCTGCCCCAATTTCAGAGGCATCAACCTCCACCTGAAATGGCAGAGAAACCTCAGGCTGCCGTAGAACAGGAGCAGAAGTGAATCTCTGCTTAAGTTCCTGAAACGCAGAGACTGCCTCAGGAGGCCAATTCACCACATCAGAACCCTTTTTGGTCAAATTAGTCAATGGTTTAAAAATAACAGAGAAATTACCAATAAATTTACGATAAAAATTGGCAAAACCCAAGAATCTCTGAAGAGCCTTTAATGGAGTAGGTTGGACCCAATCACAGATGGCCTGAACCTTGACCGGGTCCATTTCAATAACAGATGGGGACAAAATGAATCCCAGAAATGAGATTCTCTGTACGCCAAAAAGACACTTTGATCCCTTCACATACAGAGCATTCTCTCTCAAAATCTGGAACACAGTCCGAACATGTTTCACATGAGAGTCCCAGTCATTGGAAAAAATCAAGATATCATCCAAATAGACAATCAGAAATTTATCCACAAAATCCCTGAAAATGTCATTCATGAAGGACTGGAAGACGGAAGGAGCATTAGTGAGCCCAAAGGGCATCACTAGGTACTCAAAATGCCCCTCTGGGGTATTAAATGCCGTCTTCCATTCATCCCCGTGCTTAATGCGAATAAGGTTATACGCCCCCCTGAGGTCAAGCTTGGTAAACCAAGTAGCACTTTTCATCCTGGAAAACAGGTCAGAAATCAAGGGTAACGGATATTGATATTTCACAGTGATATTGTTCAAGAGACAATAATCAATACACGGCCTTAATGAACCATCATTTTTGGCCACAAAGAAAAAACCGTCACCCAAGGGTGAAGAGGATGGTCTGATATGACCCTTCTCCAATGACTCCTTGATATAAGACTGCATAGCGTCATGTTCAGGTACAGACAAGTTAAAAAGGCGACCTTTAGGGAATTTACTACCAGGCACTAATTCAATAGCGCAGTCATAGCTCCTATGGGGGGGCAAGGATGCAGATTTACTTTCGCTAAACACATCAGAAAAATCAGTCAAAAAGTCAGGAACATCCTGAGCCTGGGGAGAGGCAGAAAAAACAGGAGTGTTGGCATTAACACATTGGCAGCCCCAACTGATTACAGACACAGATTTCCAATCCAAAACAGGATTATGAGACTGTAACCAAGGGAAACCCAGTACAATAATGTCATGCAGATTATACAGCACCAAAAATTTGCAACTCTCCTGATGATCAGGTTCAACCCTCATTATCACCTGAGTAGAGAACTGGGGTTTATTCTCAGCCAAAGGGGTAGAATCAATCCCCAGTAGGGGAATAGACTTCCGTAGGGGTATCAAGGGAAACCCACAACGTTTAGCAAAATAAAAATCCATCAGGTTAATAGCTGCTCCCGAATCAACAAAAGCCTGAGCAGAAAATGTGGACAGGGAGCAAATCAGGGTAACAGTCAACAGAAATTTAGTCTGAACACTACCCAAGACAACTGAGCGTGCAAAACGTCTTCCCTGCTTAGGGCAGACTGAAATAGCATGAGAGGCGTCACCACAGTAGAAACATAACCCATTGCGTTTTCGAAACTCATGACGCTGTGCCCCAGAAGCCACTCTATCACACTGCATGGGTTAAGAAGCTGGTTCACAAGGCAACACTATTCCACGCATACCTCTACGCTCACGCAAACGTCTGTCAATTTGAATCGCTAATGACATAGAATCATTGAGACCAAAGGGAGCAGGGAAACCCACCATAACATCTTTTACATTCTCTGACAGACCCTTCCGAAAAAGGGCTGCCAAAGCATCATCATTCCATTTGGTCAGGACTGCCCACTTTCAAAATTTCTGACAGTATAACTCAGCGTCCTCAAGCCCCTGATTTAATGCCAACAAGGCTTTTTCAGCTTGATCAGTGACATTAGGTTCATCGTACAATAACCCCAGAGCCAGAAAAAATGCATCAACATTACTTAAAACAGGGTCTCCAGGTGTCAGGGAAAAAGCCCAATCCTGAGGATCGCCACGCAGGAGAGAGATGACAATTTGAACCTGCTGTGCTGTGTTCCCTGAGGACTTAGGTTTTAAGGCAAAAAACAACTTACAGTTATTTTTGAAATTCAGAAATTTAGCTTGATCCCCTAAAAACAAATCAGGCATGGGGATCCTAGGTTCCACGACAGGCAACCCTGCAAGATAGGTAGCAATACTCCGAACTTCAGTGGCAAGCTGATCCACACGGCCAGACAACTGTGCAAACTCAATTGTGAGAAAAAAAATCCTCAGCACCCAGAGAAAAAGAGGGAAATGCAACAAACAGAAAAAAAAAAAATTTCTGACAACTTCCTTTTTTCTCTTTCCTTTTACTATTTTTCCCTTCTGTTGAGTACCATATAATTTTCAGTTTGGCCAGTGATACTGTTATGATTTTGTAGCTGAGGAGAGCAAGCAAAAACGGCAATACACCGGAGAGGTTGGAATCTACTGGATTGCAGTACCCTGACTAACCACCGCAACTAAAGGCAGCCGTGGAGCGTACCTACGTTGGTCCTAGACGCCTCGTCACAGCCTGAGAGGTTAACTACACCTAAAGATAGAAAGAGGAAAAGCTATCTGCCCCGGAGCAGATCCCCAAAGAACATAGGAAGCCCCCAAACATGTAATGGCGGTTAGACAAGAGAAAATACAGACACAGACAGAAAATTGTATGAGCAAACGTTGGGGCCCAATCTTCCTAGACAGAAAAGGATAGGAAGGACACTTACTGCAATCCCAAAAAACCCTAAAAAGTACTCTACTAATTGCAAAAACACCTGAGATCACACGACCTCTACCACCTAAATTAGTTCTCTGGTGTAACAAAACTAAGCCGCAGCCACTGAAGAAAAACTGGAAAAGGCAAATGAACAAACAACAGTGGCTCAGACAAACTGAGAGGAGCACAAGCCCCCGGAGGGGACCTGGCTGACCTCCACAAAAGTGCAGGAAACAATGCAAAAAGCAAGCACAAAAATAAAAACAGAAAATGTCTTATCTGAGAGCAGGAGAAGAGGCAAGATTCAGCAAGCTTCCAAGTAAACCAGGAACAACAGTTGAGACAAGAACAATTGATCATCGGCAACCTTGATGGAAGGGAACCTCCCTTATATAAGACCAGTCTGTAACTCCTGATCGCCAATCTTCACAATCTTCATTGAATGGTTCAGTACTGTTTGTAACCACCAGAGGGAGCTTCTGCTCAGAATTCATTTCCAACACATTTACAACACCTGGGATGTATAGATATGTCCCGGCGATTTTGCGTGCACACGCGGTCGCTGCCAGGTGTCATCTGATTCTGACAGCTGACACCCGGCACTAAGTGCCATGAGTGATCCCGCACCCCTTCTTGCACTTTAACCCCTAAATGCTGCGATCGAACGCGATCACAGCATTTCGAGAGCAGGCAGAGGGATGACAGTCCCTCTGCCCTTGAATCGGAGACACCGCAACGTCATGCGGGATCCCGATCACATGGGGGTATCAGCATGCTCAGAAGAAATTGCACAACAATTTTGGGGACCATTTTTCCTGTCCTGTTACCCTTGTGAAAAAAAAAAATTGGGTAATTTTTTTGTGAAAAAAAGTTGAATGTTCATTTTTTTTCCCATATTTCAAAAATTCCTGTTAAGCACCTGAAGGGTTAATAAACTTCTTGAATGTGGTTTTGAGCACATTGAGGGGTGCAAGTTTTAAAATGGTGTCACTTTTTGGTATTTTCTATCATTTAGACCCTTCAAAGTCACTTCAAATGTGAAGTGGTCCCTATAAAGAATGGTTTTGTAAACTTTGTTTGGAAAAAGGAGAAATCGCTGGTCAAGTCTTAACTGTTATAACTTCCTAAGGCTACTTTCACACTTGCGTTTTATCGCGCAGCGCATCGTGCGCTATCGGACGCATGCGCAATGTTCCCCTATCTTTAACATGGCGGGCGCAGGGTCTAGCGCTTGCACGCGTTCATCAGCGTTTGGCGTGCGCTGCGCATTTTCCAGGTGTGCGTCCATACGTGTTAGACGCTACATGTTGATTTTTTTTTTCACCTAATCGCTTTAAAAAAACGTGTGCGCATGCTATGCGCAAAAAGTAACATTGCAGTCTATGGGTGCACTGGAGTGCGCATGGCACGTCAGCGCTTTTGCTCGCACGCGATTTTGGAGTAAATAATGTCTAAACACTTGTTTAAACAACCCTCTACACAAGATACATTGTTTGTGAGGAGTGTAGATAAAAAGTTGATAGAGACAGATGATAGAGACAGAGATGATAGAGACAGAGATGATAGAGACAGAGATGATAGAGACAGAGATGATAGAGACAGAGATGATAGAGACAGAGATGATAGAGACAGAGATGATAGAGTAAGAGATGATAGAGAAAGAGATGATAGAGACAGAGATGATAGAGACAGATGATAGATGATAGAGACAGATGATAGACAGATGATAGAGATGATAGAGACAGAGATGATAGAGACAGAGATGATAGAGACATGTTGTGAGTGGGCTTGGGATGAGTTCTGAGCAGAGGCTCCCTCTGGTGGTTACAAGCGGTGCTGGTCTGTCCAGTGAAGATTGTGAGGATTGGAATCAGGTGTTACTGACTGGTCTTATATAAGGGAGTCACCTTCCCATCAGGGTTGCCGGTGATCAATTGTTCTGGTCTGAATCCTTGATTCCTGTTTCCTTTGTAGCCTGCTGTGTCGTGTCTGCATCTCCTGCTAACAGATAAGACATTTTCTTCTTTTTGTTTTTGTGCTTGATTTTTGCATTTTGTCCTGCACTTCTGTGGGGGCCTTCGGGGTCCCCTCCGGGGGCTTTTGCCCTCTAAGTTTAGTTCAGCCACTGATGTTTGTGCCTTTGCTTTTTCCAGTTTTTTCAGTGGCTGCTGTTTTGATTTTGTTACACCAGAGAACTAATTTAGGTGGTAGAGGTCGTGTGATCTCAGGTGTTTTTGAAATTAGTAGAGTTGGTGCTTTTCAGGGTTTTCTGGGATTGCAGTAAGTACCCTTCCTATCCTTTTCTATTTAGTTAGTTTGGGCCCCAACGTTTGCTCATACTATTTTCTGTCTGTGTCTGTATTTCTTCTTGTCTAACCGCCATTACATGTTTGGGGGCTTTCTATTATCTTTGGGGTTCTGCTCCGGGGCAGATAGCTTTCCTATTTCTATCTTTAGGTGTAGTTAGTTTCTCAGGCTGTGACGAGGCATCTAGGACCAACGTAGGAACGCTCCATGGCTGCCTCTAGTTGTTGTGGTTAGTCAGGGTACTGCAATCTCATAGATTCCAACTGCTCTGGTGTATTGCCTTTTTTGCCTGCACTCCTCAACTACCGAAACATAACAGAGACAGAGATGATAGAGACAGATGATAGATTATGATAGAGACAGAGATGATAGAGACAGATGATAGAGACACAGATGGTAGAGACACAGATGATAGAGACAGAGATGATAGAGACAGAGATGATAGAGACAGAGATGATAGAGACAGAGATGATAGAGACAGAGATGATAGAGACAGAGATGATAGAGACAGAGATGATGGAGACAGAGATGATAGAGACAGAGATGATAGAGATAGAGATGATAGAGACAGAGATGATAGAGACAGAGTTGATAGAAATGTGACACGTAGACAACCCATGCGCCGAAAAAACGCAAACGCATGCAAAAACGCTTGAAATCGCATACAAATGCTGCGTTTTTTGGTCAATGCGCACGCTGATGCTACTAAATATCGCAGCGTGTATAAGCGTTTGCATGCGTTTTTTTAAAGCGTTTCATGTGCGCACGATGCGCTGCGCAAAAAAACGCAAGTGTGAAAGTAGCCTAACACAAAAAAAAATTGTTCAAAAAATTGTGCTGATGGAAAGTAGACATGTGGGAACTGTTATTTATTAACTATTTTGTGTGAGATATCTCTCTGATTTAAGGGCATAAGAACTCAAAGTTTGAAAATTTCTAAATTTTTGCCAAGTTTCAATTTTTTTCACAAATAAACGCAAGTTGTATCAAAGAAATTTTACCACTGTCATGAAGTACAATATGTCATGAAAAAACATTCTCAGAATCAGTGGGATCTGCTGAAGCGTTCCAGAGTTATAACCTCATAAAGTGACAGTTGTCATTAGTGTGCAAACCACTTTTCGGGGAACAGGGTTAAGTATTGGATATCAATGGATTATCCTGGAAAATTCCTCTATGCGATTTTCTTTTCACAACATGCTACAGGGAAGTGAAAAACAGCTTGGTGTAAATTGTAATTATTGGTGCATAAACAGCCAGTTATGCTGTTCTATATTACACTACTATTGAAATATTAACGTCTGCCCTTAATTTGTGCTTCTAAAAATTGTAATGACCTACCAAGCTATACATCATTGCCACCATAGTAATCCACATATAATTACATAATGTCATCTCTCTCCATACCGAAATATAGCTGGTGACTTTATCATTGTAAAATAATATATTTTCATCATAAAAATTATTTATTTGCTATTAGTTTATTAGTAAATAATAATTTATTCACTCCGACATTTTACTGCCTGCACCTTATTACTGCATTAGAACCTTCTTTTACATTGCCTAAAAGTAATAGTTTGGTCTTTTAATGTGACGTATAAAAGACCTTTTGATAAAGTCCAAAATTACTAGAATATTGTTAACTTGATATTAAGGCATATCAATGACCACTTGAACTCTGTGATTGGAAATGATTTGCTGATGTATGCCGCACGCACAAAGAGCTGGAGATCAATGCAAAAGCAGCTAACGTAAAGCCTTTCCATTAATTTAGAACAGTAGGTTTCATTTTGGTTTTAATTTTATTGTCTGTGGAAATACAATTTCTGAAAGCCCTTTTTCCAGTTCACCACCTGACCGCACCATGGAGGACGTCCTTCTTATCCTCAGTGGGACAGTACAGCGAGCGGTTAAAAGGACCCTCCCCTCACCACCCCCTCAGTGTTTTTCCTGTCCCACTGAGGATAGGAACGGCGAGCGAAGCCCCGACTGTGCTGGCAGATGATGAGGATCGGGCGGCCCAGCCTTTCCCTTCCCGCCCTGTAAATCTGAAGCTGATACCTTATATCATCGAGGTCCCTCAGCTCCCCTGTGCAGCGCTGCTCCTGGGTCCACGGCCCGCTTCCCCCTCACCGGGGGCTCTCGGTCCGCCACCATACCGCAGTGCAGAAGTCCCCTCCGGTCGGCGGTGCTGAGGCTGGTGGATCATGGAGCCGGCGTCATCCAACAGGGCGGACGGAGCACTTCCGGGGGTATGGCGCGTCACTTCCGGTCGCATCAGACCCGTATACTTCCTGGAGCACGGTCTCACCGTGCAGGGGCACGGGAGGGGCAGGATCAACCAGTTAGAAAGGGAATAAAGGGGGATTCGGTCCGGAGATGTACCGCCCGCCATCCATCCTGAATCAGAGAGACAGTAATCCGGGGCAATAGAGGATGGACGATCTAAAAAGACGCCCGTAGTGACAATGGAGGACGCAGCCAGGCCTGAGGGGCCGGAGCCTCCACAGGGGCATGTGAGTAGGCTAGCACAAAGCCTGACCAGATGCCCACAATACCCTCCATAGACTCCCGAATTAACGTTCAGAATCTCTGTTTTAGGGGATCCAG
Organism: Oophaga sylvatica; assembly: GCA_033576555.1. NCBI lineage: Eukaryota > Metazoa > Chordata > Amphibia > Anura > Dendrobatidae > Oophaga > Oophaga sylvatica. The sequence continues at coordinate 881,241,538 of JARQOD010000001.1, forward strand.
CAACCCTGCCAGCAAAAAAGAAGACAGGGAAGACTAAGAAATGCCCAATGTGTTTAACCAAACTTCCGGAAGGCTGGTTAAAATCTTTATGTGATGCCTGTACGTGTAAGGTGGTCGGAGAGGAGCAGACGTCCCTATTGGCTAATATGAGAACGATGATAAGGCAGGAGGTCCAAGCGTCCATTTCAGGCCTGAACCTTCCTTGCTTTGGCCAGTCAGAATCCCAGAAGGATCGGAAAAGGCCTATAGAATCTAGCCCTTCTTCAGAGAAAGAGGACTGGGGGGACTCAGAACGTGAAGAAAAAGAGGAGCTGACGAGTAGGGGGAAAAATAACTCTTCTCGTCAGCAGATACAGACGAGTTACTTCAGGCGGTCCGAGACACTATGCAGGTGCAGAATGCACCAGAGGAGACATCTATTCAGGACTAAATGTTTGGGGGCCTGCAGTCCCAGATCGTGTTTCCAGTCAACAGCCACATCCGATACATGATTCTGGAAGAATGGGAGGATGCGGGGAAAAGACTTATAATACCTAGAGACTTCAGGCTTAGGTTGCCGTACAACCAGGACCATATCAGGGCATTGGGATGAGGTCCCTAAAATAGATGTACGAGTAGCCAAGGTGGCGAGAGAGTCGGCAATCCCGTTTGAAAATTCATCGAGTCTAAAAGAACCGATGGATTGAAAGGCGGATGGCCTGTTAAGAAGGGCATAGGAAGCCTTGGCGGCCATTATTCAAGCTAATATCGCAGCCACGTCAGTGGCCCATCTATGCACCTTTGGGTGGACGACTTAGAGGATCACCTAAAAGCCAAGACCCCTAGGGAGGTCATTCTTAAGTCCCTACCATTATTAAGACTTGGTATGGGTTTTATGGCAGATGCATCCGTTGAGTCAGTGCGCTTTGCGGCCAGGATTGAGTCTTTGTCAAATGCCGCCAGAAGGGCGATCTGGCTTAAGACGTGGTCCGGGGACACCCATTCAAAAAATAAATTGTGCGCCATTCCCTTCTCGGGTTGTATGATGTTTGGGCCGGTGCTAGATGACATATTAGAAAAGGCCTCCGAAAGGAAAAAAGGGGTTCCCTGAGGAAAAAACTAAAAAGTACTAGTCCTTTCGGAGATCCTGACCCGGTCAAAGAGCAGACTATAGGGGGAAGGGAAAGACAGGCAGATGGAGCTATCCCAAAGGAGGTAGGAGTAGAGACTCCATCTTCGGAGCAGGAGCAGGGGCCCAGAGAAAATGACGCTATCAGAGTGGGGAGCCGGTTAAGGTACTTTTTGGGAGGTTGGCAGAAGATCTCTGAGTCCTTGGATCCTCCATACAGTCAGCAAGGGTTATACTGTACTCTGGAATTTACCGACAGGCTGCCAGAAAGGTTTGTGATCACCAGGTCTCAGCCCCTTCTGGCCTCATCTATGTGGACGGATGTCCTGGACCCACGCAGATTAGGAGTAATAGTCCCAGTTCCCTCGGCAGAAAGAAGCAAGGGGCATTATTCAAAACTCTTTACAATCAAGATACCATCTGGAGATTCCAGAACTATCGTAAATCTCAGACCCCTGAATCGGTACATAAGATACAAAAGATTCAAAATGGAATCGATAAGGTCCACTATACCCCTGATAGACAAGGACATGGTAATGTGCAGGCTGGACTTAGAGAATGCATATTACCTTGTGCCAATCCATCCGGCCTATCAGAGGTATCTGAGATTCGCCTTGACAGATCAGGGGAGAGTCCATCACTTTCAATTCCGAGCCCTTCCCTTCGGATTAGCCTCAGCTCCCAGAATTTTCACCAAATTGATAGTGTAAGTAGTGGCGTGGTTGAGAAAGCAAGGAATAATCATAGTACCATATTTAGACGATTTCCTGGTGGCAGCAGAGTCCGAAGAACAGCTCATGGCCGATTGTCACGCCACAATCTCCATACTTCAGGAGCTGGGGTGGATAATAAATTGGAGGAAGTCGAGCTTAGTTCCACAGAGCCAAGTGAAGTTTTTAGGAGTCATACTGGACTCCCATGTCAGAACTTCCTTTCTGCTGGACTAAAAACAGACGTTATTTACGGAAGACATTCGCCGGTTCAAGCAGAAGGCTTGTTCCATCAGAGAGGCAATGGCAGTACTGGGCCGAATGACGGCGTGAATTCCCTGCATGAGATGGAGCCAATTCCACTCACGGAAGTTACAGGAGCAAATTCTACAGTCCTGGGACAGAAGACAGTGTACCCTGGACAAGAAGATTACACTATCCTCGGTAGTGAGAAAATCTCTAGGATGGTGGAGCTTTCCGAAGAACCTCAGAGTAGGGGAACCCTGGATTTTTACACCTTGTGTCACGGTAACCAAAGACGCCAGTCAGACCGGATGCGGTGGACATGTGGAGAGAACCTACTTTCAAGGTCAATGGGATCAAGAGACAAGCACAAAATCGTCAAATTTCAGAGAGCTTTACGCCATATGGAAAGTTCTCCTGCAGGCCAGATCAAAGCTCAGAGGGAAGCATGTGAAGATACTTTTTGACAACACGACGGCGGTGGCATTCATAAGACATCAAGGAGGCCCAAGACTCCTGGCATTACAGCATCTGGCAGACCGAATTTTCAGATGGGCGGAAAAGTTGGTGGAATCCATCTCAGCAGTACACCTGGAGGGAACCAAGAATCGAGTGGCGGATTTCTTGAGCAGGACAACAGTAAACCCGTCCGAATGGGAGCTAAACTCAGAAGTATTCGGGGTACTATGTCAACAGTGGGGAACACCGCAGGTGGACCTTTTCGCCAGCAGGGGAAACGCAAAGATAAGAACATTTTCTCACTGAATCCACTGGACGGGGCAGCAGAGATAGATGCTCTGTCGCAACATTGGGGAGAGGGACTCTTTTATACGCCTTTTCCTCTAATTCCGAGAATGCTGAGAAGATACGGTAAGACAGAGCGACGGTGATCGTAGTGGTCCCATTCTGGCCCAAGAGAAGTTAGTTTTCTCTACTAAACAGCATGGGAATAGAAGAACCCTTACATCTCCCAAGAAGAGAAGATCTTCTACGCCAGGGCCCAGTTTTTCACTCCAATACGGATCCACTTCAGTTGTCGGCATGGATCCTGAGCGCCAGATCTTGAGATCCAGAGGGCTTTCAGAAGATGTAATCTCAACAATGCAAGCAAGTAGGAAGCCAGTAACTACAGCTATTTATAACAAGATATGGAAACGTTTCTGCTCGTTTTCACGAGAAACCACAATGGACACGGCAGTTCCTAACATTCCTAATATCCTTGACTTCCTCCAGTCAGGTTTTAAGAAAGGTCTGAGACCTAGTACTTTAAAGGTACAAATTTTGGCCCTCAGCGTGTTCTTCGACTACCCTATAGCCACACACCCATGGGAGTCAAGATTTTCAAAAGCAATTAGCAGACTGAGACCCTTAGTAAAGAATCCAGCTTCGCCATGGAGCCTTAACTTAGTCTTGGATGTCCTATGTGGGCCCCCATACCTCCTGTCAGAAGCTCTCAATGAAAACGGCCTTTTTGTTCGCGATATCATCGGCAAAAAGGTTGGGGGAATTACAGGCGTTATCTATTCAGGACCCATACCTGCAGACCTTTGAGGATAGATTAATCCTAAGACCTGACCCCTCTTTCCTTCCCAAAATAGTGTCACGTACAAACATGGATCAGGAGGTTGTCCTACCCTCCTTCTGCCAGCATCCTAGAAATCCTAGGGAGCAAGCCTTTCTCAATTTAGACGTAAGGGACATAGTGCTAAAATATACAGTTAGGTCCATAAATATTTGGACAGAGACAACATTTATCTAATTTTGGTTCTAGACATTACCACAATGAATTTGAAACAAAACAAATCAGATGCAGTTGAAGTTCAGACTTTCAGCTTTCATTTGAGGGTATCCACATTAAAATTGGATGAATGGTTTAGGAGTTTCAGCTCCTTAACATGTGCCACCCTGTTTTTAAAGGGACCAAAAGTAATTGGACAATTGACTCCAAGGCTATTTCATGGACAGGTGTGGGCAATCCCTTCATTATATCATTCTCAATTAAGCAGATAAAAGGGCTGGTGTTGATTTGAGGTGTGGTGTTTGCATTTGGAAGGTTTAGCTGTGAAGGAAACATGTGGTCAAAGGAGCTCTCCATGCAGGTGAAACAAGCCATCCTTAAGCTGCAAAAACAGAAAAAACCCATCCGAGAAATTGCTACATTAGGAGTGGCAAATCTACAGCTTGGTACATCCTGAGAAAGAAAGAAAGCACTGGTGAACTCATCAATGCAAAAAGACCTGGGCGCCCACGGAAGACAGCAGTGGTGGATGATCGCAGAATACTCTCCATGGTGAAGAGAAACCCCTTCACAACAGCCAACCAAGTGAACAACACTCTCCAGGGGAGGTAGGCGTATCAATATCCAAATCTACCATAAAGAGAAGACTGCATGAAAGTAAATACAGAGGGTTCACTGCACGGTGCAAGCCACTCATAAGCATCAAGAATAAAAAGGCTAGACTGGACTTTGCTAAAAAACATCTAAAAATGCAGCACAGTTCTGGAAGAACATTCTTTGGACAGATGAAGCCAAGATCAACCTCTACCAGAAAGATGGAAAGAGAAAAGTATGGCGAAGGCGTGGTACAGCTCATGATCCAAAGCATACCACATCATCTGTAAAACACTGCGGAGGCAGTGTGATGGCTTGGGCATGCATGGCTGCCAGTGGCACTGGGTCACTAGTGTTTATTGATGATGTGACACTGGACAGAAGCAGCCGAATGAATTCTGAGGTATTCAGAGCCATACTGTGTGCTCAGATCCAGCCAAATGCAGCCAAACTGATTGGTCGTCGTTTCATACTACAGATGGACAATGACCCAAAACATAAAGCCAAAGCAACCCAGGAGTTTATTAAAGCAAAGAAGTGGAATATTCTTGAATGGCCAAGTCAGTCACCTGATCTCAACCCAATTGAACATGCATTTCACTTGTTAAAGACTAAACTTCAGACAGAAAGGCCCACAAACAAACAACAACTGAAAACCACCGCGGTGAAGGCCTGGCAGAGCATCAAAAAGAAGGAAACACAGTGTCTGGTGATGTCCATGAGTTCAAGACTTCAGGCAGTCATTGCTAACAAAGGGTTTTCAACCAAGTACTAGAAATGAACATTTTATTTACAATTATTTAATCTGTCCAATTACTTTTGGTCCCTTTAAAAACAGGGTGGAACATGTTAAGGAGCTGAAACTCCTAAACCCTTCATCCAATTTTAATGTGGATACCCTCAAATGAAAGCTGAAAGTCTGAACTTCAACTGCATCTGATTTGTTTTGTTTCAAATTCATTGTGGTAATGTCTAGAACCAAAATTAGATAAATGTTGTCTCTGTCCAAATATTTATGGACCTAACTGTATAAAGGCAACCAAGGGTTGGAAGAGCGATAAAAATTTGTTAGTTCAGTATGGGGGTCCCAATAGAGGCAAGAAGGCAGCGAAAGCTACTGTTGGTAGATGGATAAAGACCATGATAGCCCTAGCCTATAAGTCAGAAGGGAAAGATCCCACCGGCATCCTTTGAGCCCATTCCACATGCGCTATGGCCACATCGTGGACACAGAGGGGAGGGGGCCTCAACAGAGCAGATTTGTAGGGCAGCAACGTGGGCTAGCGTCAGTACTTTCGCTAAGCATTACAAATAAGACGTCAGCTTGGAACAATTGGCTTTTGGTAGGAACGTTTTGCACGCTGTAGTCCCGCCCTAGTGTTACCATTCTCTGGTACTTCTCCATGGTGCTGTCAGGTGGTGAACTGAAAAAGGTAATTAGACCTACCGGTAATTGTGTTTCCAGGAATCCATCCTGACAGCACTACTAGTTCACTCCCTACTGCAATATCGTTTATGTTGATACCATTGTGAAGTAACATGTGTATGGAATTTGTTAATAAATTTGTGTTTGCATCCATGCAGATGTGGTACTTTGGAAAATCACTGAGGGGGTGGTGAGGGGAGGGTCCTTTTAACCGCTCGTTGTTCCTGTCCCACTGAGGATAAGAAGGACGTCCTCCATGATGCTGTCAGGATGGATTCCTGGAAACACAATTACCGGTAGGTCTAATTACCGTGGAATCATCAATTTCCCCTTCTACTAATCAGTCTTTGCAGTAAATCAGCTTCCCACTGCCTATAATCTCTTCCCCAGTTCAGTCCATCCCAATAGGCTCTACCATAAAGGCCTCATACATATTAGATTAGAGTGTGTTTAATGATTATTTAAAAGGAATCTGTCATGTTCTAAACGCTATTTTGGGTTAATCTTCAGGTAAATGGCATTCCAAAGCTGTCTGGCTGCTTCACGGATAGCCTGATTGTCAGGAGAAAATTAAGTTTATTCCTCCTTGCAGCCTGAGCCATTCAGTCATAGAGGCATGGCCTCAGTCACTGCTTTGCACATAGTATGGGGCAGCTGTAGCCGCGTCCGGCCCTGACTGACAGCACGCTCAGCTGTGCATCAGTATAAAGCTGTCTGTCCGTGTCGGGGTGTGGTTACAGCCACTGCTCACTATATACAGAGCAGTGACTGAAGATGTGCTGGTTGAGCCTCTATCACTGAAAGCCCGAGGCTCCCAGTAGGTGTATGTGGGTTTTCTGTGCAGCAGCCGGACAGCTTTGGAATGCTACAAACCTGCAGAGTAGCCCCATACAGTGGGTACGGAAAGTATTCAGACACCTTTAAATTTTTCACTCTTTGTTTCATTGCATCCCTTTGGTAAATTCCAAAAAGTACATTTTTTTTCTCATTAATGTACACTCTGCACCCCATCTTGACAGAAAAAAACAGAAATGTAGAAATTTTTGCAAATTTATTAAAAAAGAAAAACTGAAATATCACATGGTCATAAGTATTCAGACCCTTTTCTCAGACACTCATATTTAAGTCACATGCTGTCCATTTCCTTGTGATCCTCCTTGAGATGGTTCTACTCCTTCATTAGAGTCCAGCTGTATTTAATTAAATTGATAGGACTTGATTTGTAAAGGCACTTACCTGTCTATATAAGAGCTCACAGTGCATGTCGGACCAAATGAGAATCATGATGTCAAAGGAACTGACCAAGAGGCTCAGAGACAGAATTGTGGCAAGGCACAGATCTGGCCAAGGTTACAAATGAATTTCTGCAGTACTCAAGGTTCCTAAGAGCACAGTGGCCTCCATAATCCTTAAATGGAAGAAGATTGGTACCACCAGAAGTCTTCCTAGACCTGGCTGTCCAGCCAAACTGCTCAATCGTGGGAGAAGAGCCTTGGTGAGAGAGGTAAAGAAGAACCCCAAGATCACCGTGACTGAGCTCCACAGATGCAGCAGGGAGTTGGGAGAAAGTTCCACAAAATCAACTATCACTGCAGCCCTCCACTAGTCGGGCCTTTATGGCAGAGTGGCCTGACAGGAGCCTCTTAGTGCCAGGCATATGAAAGCCCGCATAGAGTTTGCTAAAAAAACACATGAAGGACTCCCAGACTATGAGAAATAAGTTTCTCTGGTCTGATGAGATGAAGATAGACCTTTTCGGTGATAATTCTAAGCGGTATGTGTGGGAAAACCAGGCACTGCTCATCACCTGCCCAATACAATCCCAACAGTGAAACATGGTGGTGGCAGCATCATGCTATGGGGGTTTTTTTCAGCTGCAGGGACAGGACGAATGGTTGCCATTGAAGCAAACATGAATACAGCTAAGTACAGAGATATCCTGGATGAAAACCTCTCCCATAGTGCTCTTGACCTCAGACTTGGCCAAAGGTTCACCTTCCAACAAGACAATAACCCTAAGCACACAGCTAAAATAACAAAGTTTTGGCTTTGGAATAACTCTGTGACCATTCTTGACTGGCCCAGCCAGAGCCCTGACCTAAACCCAATTGAGCATCTCTGGAGAGACCTGAAATTGGCTGTCCACCAGCATTCACCATCCAACCTGACGGAACTAGAGAGAATCTGCAAGGAAGAATGGCAGAGGATCCCCAAATGCAGGTGTGAAAAACTTGTTGCATCATTCCCAAGAAGACTCATGGCTGTACTAGCTCAAAAGGTGCTTCTAGTCAATACTGAGCAAAGGGTCTGAATACTTATGACCAGGTGATATTTCAGTTTTTCTTTTTTAATAAATGTGCAAAAATTTATACATTTCTGATTTTTTTCCAATCAAGATGGGGTACAGAGTGTACATTAATGAGAAAAAAATGAACTTTTTTTTAAATTTACCAAACGGCTGAAATGAAACAAAGAGTGAAAAATTTAAAGGGGTCTGAATACTTTCCATACCCACTGTATGTGCACTTTGATGGCGTGTTGCGACATGACCTGTTTCCTTTCACAAATTATTGTAATGTCGACACAGCCACACACATTTTAGTCAATATCGTTTTTATAGTTGCTTAACCTGGCCATATATCTTCAGTGACTCGAGATGGTGAACAAACAGTCTTTCTGTAGAAATTTTTTTTCTTAACAAATTATCTTTCATAAATTAACAATATTTTTGTGAGTGCTTTCTTGCAATTTGTGCCCAAAAAATTCAAACACATCTGACTTAAAAGCAAACTTTTAGCAAACGCTATTTAGTTACAGGTTCATCTGCAGGTTAATAGTGTCATGAAGGTGCTCAGCCACCATATTGAAAATTGCTGCACCCAGGAGAAATTGAACTTTATTTCTTCCAACTTCCTTGAGCCGTCGGCTTTCAGTCATGCAGGTGTGCCCAGAGCACTGAGAGCAGCAGCTGTAAGAACTCCTCGATGCTAACTCCCCAACAGCCAGGGCTGTAAGTAATCCCCAACAGCCAGCTCTGAAATGTTGCCCTGCTGAGCTGGCTGTCTGTCAGTGCCAGCACGTGGTTACAGCTGCTGCTCTCAGTGCTGTAAGCTGTCACTGTAATTGCTCTGGGCACGCCTGCATGACTGAAAGCCAATGGCTCCAGGATGAAATAAAGTTCTTATTCTTCTCGGTGCTCCACTTTCAGTACAGCGGCCAGGCACCTTCATAATGCTATTAACCTGTAGATTAAACCTTTATCTGTAGGTTAACCCCTTCCCGACTTGTGACGCCACGTAGGCGTCATGAAAGTCGGGTGCCAATTGGACCTGTGACGCCTATGTGGCGTCATGGCGAGATCGCGTTCCTGCGGGTCGGGTGACCAAGGTCACTGAAATGTCACCCGACCTGCAGGTACAGGAGGACCTGTACTTGACCCCAGGGGGGGTGGCTTTGCCCCCTCGTGGCTACGATCGCTCTGATTGGCTGCTGAAAGTGAAACAATCAATCAGAGCAATTGTAATATTTCACAAATGAAACTTGCTGAAATATTACAATCCAGCCATGGCCGATGCTGCAATATCATCGGCCATGGCTGGAGACCGCGATCTGCCACCGCCGTCAGTATTTCCTCCCCTCTTTCCTGTCCTCCGCTCCCCTCTTCTGCCTTACGCTCCCCCCGCCATCCGATTCCACTCCCTTCCCCCCTGTACCTCCTGGTGTCGCTCCTGGTGTCCCTCCGTCTCCAGGCCTTTCCCCATGGGCGCCGCCATCTTCTTCCGGTTAAAAAATGGCGGGCGCATGCGCAGTGCGCCCGCGGAGATCTGCCTGCCGCCACTTGGAAACAATAGGAAGATTTTTCCTATTGGTTCATTTTGGTCACTGTGATAGACCATATCACAGTGATCAAAATAAAAAAAATAGTGAATAACACCCCCCTTTATCACCCACTTAGATAGGGAAAAATAATAAAATTAAAAAAATGTATTTATTTTCATTTTTCCATTAGGGTTAAAATTAGGGTTAGGGTTGGAATTAGGGTAAAGCCCCCGTCTCACACAGCGATCTCGCTAGCGAGATCGCTGCTGAGTCACTAGTTTTGTGACGCAGCAGCGATCTCCCCAGCGATATTGCGGTGTGTGACATTCAGCGACGATCATCCCCCCTGCTGGGTATCGCTGATCGTCGCTGAATGTCCTGGACATTTTTTTGATCGCTGGTCTCCCGCTGGCCAGCACGCATCGCTGCGTGTGACAGGCGGGAGACCAGCGATCCGCTGGTAACCAAGGTACTCAGTGAGTTTCCAGGCACCGCACATCGCTGGTGTATCGCTATGTGAGACCCGGGCTTTAGAGTTAGGGTTGAAATTAGGGTTATGGTTGGAATTAGAGTTGGGGTTGGAATTAGGGTTAGGGGTGTGTTGGAGTTAGGGTTGGGATTAGGGTTAGGCTTGTGGTTAGGGTTATGGTTAGGGTTGGGATTAGGGTTAGGGGTGTGTTGGAGTTAGGGTTGGAGTTAGAATTGAGGGGTTTCCACTGTTTAGGCACATCAGGGGCTCTCCAAACGCTACATGGCGCCACCATTGATTCCAGCCAATTTTGCGTTCAAAAAGTCAAACGGTGCCGTCTCCCTTCCGAGCCCTGACATGTGCCTAAACAGTGGTGTACCCTAACATATGGGGCATCAGCGTACTCAGGAAAAATTGAACAACAACTTTGGGGGTCTAATTTCTCCTGTTACCCTTGTGAAAATAAAACATTGCGGGCTAAAAATTATTTTTGCGGGAAAAAAAAATATTTTTTATTTTCACGGCTCTGCATTATAAACGTCTGTGAAGCACTTAGGGGTTCAAAGTGCTTACCACACATCTAGATAAGCTCCTTGGGGAGTCTAGTTTCCAAAATGGTGTCACTTGTGGTGGTTTTCTACTGTTTAGGCACATCAAGGGCTCTGCAAATGCAACATGACTCCTGCAGACCATTCCATCAAAGTCTACTTTCCAAAATGGCACTACTTCCCTTTCGAGCCCTGATGTGTGCCCAAACAGTGGTTCTACCCCACATTTGGGGTACTCAGGACAAATTGGACAACAACTTTTGGGGTCCAGTTTTTCCTGTTACCCTTCTCAAAATAAAAAATTGCGGGCTAAAAAATCATTTTTGTGGAAAAAAAATGATTTTTTATTTTCACGGCTCTGCGCTATAAACTTTAGTGAAACACTTGGGGGTTCAAAGTTCTCAAAACACACCTAGATAAGTTCCTTGGAGGGTCTAGTTTCCAAAATGGAGTCACTTGTGGGGGAGCTCCAATGTTTAGGCACACAGGGGCTCTTCATGCGCAACATGGTGTCCGCTAACGATTGGAGCTAATTTTCCATTCAAAAAGTGAAATGGCGCTCCTTCCCTTCCGAGCCCTGCTGTGCACCCAAACAGTGGTTTATGACCACATATGAGGTATCGGTATACTCAGGAGAAATTGCCCAACAAATTTTAGGATCCAATTATCCTGTTGCCCATGTGAAAATGAAAAAATTGATGCTAAAATAACGTTTTTGTTGGAAAAATTAAAATGTCCATTTTTTTCCTTCCACGTTGCTTTAGTTCCTGTGAAGCACTTGAAGGGTTAATAATCTTCTTGAATGTAGTTTTGAGTAGCTTGAGGGGTGCAGTTTTTAGAATGGTGTCACTTTTGGGTATTTCTGCCTTTCAGACCCCTCAAAGTGACTTCAAATGTGAGGTGGTCCCTAAAAAAAATAGTTTTGTTAATTTTGTCGTAAAAATTAGAAATCACTGGTCAACTTTTAACCGTTATAACTTCCTAACAAAAAAAATTTTGTTTCCAAAATTGTGCTGATGCAAAGTAGACATGTGGGAAATGTTATTTTTTAACTATTTTGTGTCACATAACTCTCTGGTTTAACAGAATAAAAATTAAAAATTTGAAAATTGCAAAATTTTCTAAATTTTCGACAAATTTCCCATTTTTTCACAAACGCAAAAATTATGAACCTAAATTTACCACTAACATGAAGCCCAATATGTCACAAAAAAAAACATTCTCAGAATCACTAGGATCCGTTAGGGTGAGTTTCCACGGTCAGGAAACGCTGCGTGTTTGGCGCTGTGCGCTGGCGCAGCGCCAAACACGCAGCGTCCAGATGTTACAGCATAGTGGAGGGGATTTCAAGGAATCCCGTCTCCACCATGCGTAACAATACGCAGGTGGCAAACCTGCGTAAACGGACATGCGGCGCGTCTTTTTAGACCGCAGCATGTCCTCGCGTATTGCGGCGACGGTGCGTCGCCGCAACACAATTAACACAGGGCTATGTAGCCCTGCGCTCTTTCCGGAGGTGTTCCGGAGGTGTCCTGAACACCTCCGGAAAGATCGCGCGTCATAAAGGGGGCGGGGCTTAGACGGAGCGGAATTTCTGCTCCGTCCAAAGCGCTATGGTTCCGGACCGTGGAACCATAGCCTTAAAGCGTTCCTAAGTTATTACCTCATAAAGGGACACTGGTCAGAGTTGCAAAAAAATGGCCAGGTCATTAAGGTCAAAATAGGCTGGGTCGTCAAGGGGTTAATAACATTATTGGATATGACAGGTTCCCTTTTTATTTCAGATAATGATAGTCTGTGATCTGTCAGCTAAAAAGATTATTTGTTCCTAAGTTTTTATCCAAAGAAATTGTTAATTTTCATCAGATTTAATACGTATGTGAGCCATAATAAAGATCAATGCTTTTTCTACTGAGCGTTGCTTAACATAGATCAAAATGGGCAAAAAATACCTAAATGATTTGTCTGCCATTGACTTCCATTCTTCAAAAAAAAAATCAAAAAATTCTTTATTGTATACGCTTTTCACTAGTGTAAAAATTAAAACTTAACAAAAATGGTCTAGCAGAAGAACACCAAAAGAATAGAAGTTCAGAGTACGGTGTGAGACAGTGAAGGAATATGTGGTGAATGAGGTGTATATTTCACCTAAGTACCTTGCTGACTGGTATGAGCGAAATGTGTGGCTTTGTAAACCTGGTGGTAAAGAAAGGTCACTACACCTGCCATTCAGTACACGCTTGCAGCTCAGACCTGAATCCACTCAGGTGTTGATTAGGAAGCCAGAAGTAGGTGCTTGTGAGCACAGTCAGAGAGCTCATTCAGTCTGGACAAGGGGTCCAGGCACAGAAGGTGTCTCCAAGAGTGTGGACTGTCTTTAGCCCGGACACAGGGAGGTGTCCTGGCACAAGGAAGCAGTCTCTAGAGGAGTGTGAGCTATCTCAGTCTGGGTGCGGGAAGGACCCCGGACACAGGAGTGGTCTCAGTGAGAATCCGTGTGAATAGCGGCTGAATAGGAGTGGATCTCCCCCAAAGGTGCTTTCAGACATAAAGAGGAGTGTCTGTGAAACTCCACACTGGTAACATATGTGATATGTGTTGTTTTGGGCACAGACTGGTAGAGTCTGGGTCCCGGATAGAGAGGGCCATCTATCTAGAGTGTAGTTAGAGGCTAGACAAGCCCAGGATTTCTGTTTATGATTTGTTTTTATCTGTGTGCTGTGGACTTTAATAAAACTGGTTGCGGCCAGTTTTCACCAAACTGCTGTCTGAATGAACTGTTTCCGTGCCATTCTGTCTACCCAGACAGCGATCCTAGAGCTAAATCCCCCCGGAAGCTTACAATTGGCGGAGAATGCTGGGGCAGCGCAGGGCCTGGTACAGTTAGTGCTGGAGTGTGCATGCAGCACAGTGGCGAGAGACAGCATTAAAGGTGAAGTCTATTGAAATAGCAACAGAAAAAAAAAAAAAGTGTGTGTCAGCAGAAACGTCTGTTTGGAGCAGTCTTGGAGAGACAGTGGCCCTGATAGGGTCTGCCGAGAGAAAATGTATGCACAGCAAAGCTGAACTTGTTGTGAAAATGACTGTGGAATGTGCAGCAGCAAAAGAAAAGTTTGTGGAGCAGTCTTAAAGAGACAGTAGCCCTAATAGACTTTGCAAAAGAAAAAAAAAAAAAAGTGTTTGCACAGCAAGGCTGAATTTTCTGTGGAAAAAAAGCTGTGTAGTGTGTATGTCTTGAGTGAAGACTGCCGTTGTTGAGACAGAGAAGTCTGACAGCATGGATGACAGCATGGAGGCGCTGTTTGAACAAATGGCACAAGTTAATGTGCAACATAAAACTGCCGTGGTTGAGACAGATAAGTCCGGCAGTATGGAGGAACTCGTTGAGTACCTGGCCCAGGTCCAGCGAAGCATGGAGCAGCAGCGCCTGCAGCACCAGCAGCACATGCAGCAGGCCCAGCAGCAATTCCTGCAGCAGCAGGAGAATAACCGGTTATTTGTTGAGCAGATGACAGCACCAAAAAAGGATTTCGGTGCCGCGTCCCGAAGTAATGTTGTGAAGGCACCGGCGTTGTCCGCTATAAAGAAGGCGGTAAGACGGTCCTTGAGAAAAATGACACCTCGTGATGATGTGGAGGTATATCTTACTAGGTTTGAGAGACTGGCAGAGAAGGAGAATCTGCCACTATCTGAATGGGCCATGGCGGTCGTACCCTATCTGATTGGGGAACCCCAAAAAGTCTGGGCTGACCTGAGCAAGCAGGACAGCGAAGACTATGCCAAGTTGAAAGCGGCGATTCTTACCCGGCTGGGTGTTACGGTGACAGCCCGTGCCAGGGGAGTTCGTGACTGGAGATACAGTTGGGAGTCTGCAGTCAGCAGGCCTGATTATGGAGTTGAAAAGGTGATAGTGGACCGCTACACCCAAGCACGTCCTCCTGAGGTACAGCCGTCTGAGAGGTCGTCACTTCGGAGTTCCCGGACGCTGAACTCTCGCGGTAAGAGCGTTCCAGCTGTTGGGGACATGGGGTATGCTGATAAGCGGGTTCAGGCCCGAGGGGACATGTGGGTGGGAGAGTGTGATGGACAGTGTTGGAGCTGGCGTGAAATTGCAGCCAACTGTCCAATAGAGGGGGAGCCTATGTGTTGTGATGTTGGCAGATCCCTCTCTCCCTGCGCAGAGCCTGTGTGTGTGTCCACCTCAGCCGAAGAGACTGGACCACAGGGGTCCCCGGTGGTTGTAAGTGACTGCCCAGCACAGGCCCTCTTGGACTCAGAGAGTCCAGTGACTTCCGTATGTGACAGCCTGAGTGATAGGGACTTCATCCCTGATAAGCACCTGAGTGTGGTGTACATCCATGAAGACACCAAAGTCTACCCAGAGACTGCCGTGGACTTGGTCCCCAAACTCGGGGAGGTTTCATATGAAGTGGGGGTAGTGAAGACCCTGGTGCACCCCGTTATATTGGGTAATGACTTTCCCCGGTCTAAGGATCTCTGGGGGAAAAATGTTTCTGATGGACAGTGTGATGAAGCTCCTACTGAGGGTGCGCAGTCCCGAGGGGCGGAACACAATGCTAGTGGGATGTTAAAATTATGTGATAATGATGATGATAATGCTAATGATGATGATGAACCTGATAATGATGATGACCATGAAATGGTGCTGATGCTGATAATGATAGTGATGATAATACTGATCATAGTCATGATAATGATGTTGATAATAATGATGACTGTGGTAGTGATGAAATTCCTTTGCAGGTGATGTTGGGAGACGAGGATGGTGGTTCTCGGGAACCGAGTGTCCCTGACTTGCCTGTGTCCTGTGACGGTTTTGAGAGTGAGCAGTGGCGAGAACCCTCTCTTAAAACAGCACAGGAAAATATGATTGTTCTAAATGAGGTTTCCCAGGAGCCTGACTCTGAGGAGAGGTTCTCTCATGTTGCCATAAACACTGAAGTCCAGGGAGAGGTTGTGAGTCAGCTCCTAGTGCCTGAACTATATAGAAGTATAGTGCTGGGGTTGTCACATAGTCACATACTTGAGGGACCAGATGGTGAAGTTAATGTTGTGGATGACATGTTAACTAAGGTTCCAGATCAAGATGTGAATGAAAATGAATTGTATAACCCTGACAGTGAGCAGGATGTGAATGAAAATGAATTGTATAACCCTGACAGTGAGCAGGATATGAATGAAAATGAATTGTATAACCCTGACAGTGAGCAGGATGTGAATGAAAATGAAGTGTATAGCCCTGACAGTGAGCCAGATGTGGCTGAGAAAAAGGGGTCAGATAGTGATAGTGAATTATCTGATGACCATAAAGCAACCAGTGCAAATGAGGAAGGCATGGTAGCAGAGGAGGTTGAGAGTCCTGAGAAGAAAGCTGATGCTGACCTTACAGCCAGACAGAAGATGGCATCTGAAGATGTTTTACAGTTGGCCGGTTCCCTGGCGAAGACTAAGGTGAAAGGAGGAGAGCTGAGCTTTAAAGGCAGGACTCTGAAACTGAACACAGCACAAGTGGATGCTGTTGAAGATGAGAAGTTGTCAGTGTGTGGTGTGGATCTGCATCATGCCAAGGACTCGGAAGGTGATGCTGCAGAGGTGGAGAAAGCCATGGAAGTGGTGGACACCAGGCCAGGTGCCTCACCAGAGGCTGATGTCTCAAGTGAAGCTGTGAGGAACAAGACTGAAGATGTGGGGAATGACTCTGCCCCGGAATATGTTTCTGTTGGAGACAGCGGCGTGGACGGTGTACTGTCCGGATCCGTGGCTGCGACTCGCGAAGCTCGGGCCGGAAGTTCGGCGCCCGGTGCGCCATCGGAGTTCTCGAGCGACCCAAAGGATCTGGATAAATCCCAAGATGAGATTTTGAGACCTCGGGTTGGCCTTGGTGAGCTCAGGCGCATTTTCATGGAGTCTACACTTGAACCACGTCCCAGTGAGTGGGAGGGGCGATGTGTCGCTCCGTTGCCGCTGCAGATACACGGGAGCTCAGATGGGATGCAGAACATGGTGGAAAAGAAGACTGATGGTAGGGCTTCTGAGCATGTCCTACCAGAAGAGCCTGAAGAAAGGCCGAAGACGTAAAGGACGTCCAACAACTACAGGAGAAGATGCGTAGCCATGAGGATCTCCTGGAGAAAGAAGTAAGAGCTCTGAGTCTTATGCAAAGTGAGCCTGTACCAGAAGAGGATAAATTATGTGTACCGACCAAGAAAAACGATCAGCTCCCTCTACAGTGCCAATCGTTTGAACAGTGTGGCTCGGAATGGTCAGAGACCATGACAGAGGCGCTTGGGTTCTGTGAGGTAGAATTTATGAATCAACTGATATTTAAGAAAGTAGATGTGCTAAAGAAAGTTCAGGGGGAATTAGAGAAAACCCCTATACCTCCTGTGACAGTTGGTGACACAGGGTCAGTGCCCCAAAAACAGGAGGTACGAAAGTTTCTGAGGAAGAATCAGCAGAGCTGTTCTGACGTGCCTGGTCGTACTTATCTGGTGAGCCACTATACCGAGACTGAGGCTGGCACTAAAGTCAAGATGAAACAGTGCAGGATACCCGAGGCCCGCAGAGAGTATAGGCCTGGGAGGGTACAGGGTAGTGCGGATGCTTCAGATGAAGAGAAAACTGATGTTGGCTATGACAGTGGTGAGGATGAAGCTGATGAGGGCCATGACTGGTCCAGAGTTCACTGTCTCTGTTGGATTGTTGACCAGCCCTCCGGTCTGGATGACCAGCCCTCCGGTCTGGAGAAGAGGGAGGGGATATGTGAGACAGTGAAGGAATATGTGGTGAATGAGGTGTATATTTCACCTAAGTACCTTGCTGACTGGTATGAGCGAAATGTGTGGCTTTGTAAACCTGGTGGTAAAGAAAGGTCACTACACCTGCCATTCAGTACACGCTTGCAGCTCAGACCTGAATCCACTCAGGTGTTGATTAGGAAGCCAGAAGTAGGTGCTTGTGAGCACAGTCAGAGAGCTCATTCAGTCTGGACAAGGGGTCCAGGCACAGAAGGTGTCTCCAAGAGTGTGGACTGTCTTTAGCCCGGACACAGGGAGGTGTCCTGGCACAAGGAAGCAGTCTCTAGAGGAGTGTGAGCTATCTCAGTCTGGGTGCGGGAAGGACCCCGGACACAGGAGTGGTCTCAGTGAGAATCCGTGTGAATAGCGGCTGAATAGGAGTGGATCTCCCCCAAAGGTGCTTTCAGACACAAGGAGGAGTGTCTGTGAAACTCCACACTGGTAACATATGTGATATGTGTTGTTTTGGGCACAGACTGGTAGAGTCTGGGTCCCGGATAGAGAGGGCCATCTATCTAGAGTGTAGTTAGAGGCTAGACAAGCCCAGGATTTCTGTTTATGATTTGTTTTTATCTGTGTGCTGTGGACTTTAATAAAACTGGTTGCGGCCAGTTTTCACCAAACTGCTGTCTGAATGAACTGTTTCCGTGCCATTCTGTCTACCCAGACAGCGATCCTAGAGCTAAATCCCCCCGGAAGCTTACAACGGATACTTCAAAGAAGCCGGTACATCACATAATGAGATTGTTTGCATGTGGGTCAAGAGTAGACTTAATTTTAAGTGTTGTGAGTAACCCTTTATCTACTAACAAAATAGAGATGGTCTCTAATGTTTCAAAAACAGCTTACTATAGAATTCCTTAGTTTATAAGATAACTTTTATTAAATATAATCTTAAAATCAAAAAAATGTCCCCTAAATCAATTGCCTAATACACATAGGCTCAGAGAACTGCTGGGATTATGATGTTATACATGAAAAAAATCTCCAGTCAGTTTTCAGTGGCCAATATCTAGAAAACTGGCTCGGATATATCCACGTCCTGATGCACTTATAATAAATGTTTAGTGCATCACTCCAACACCTCATCAAAAATGTAAAAGTGACTGGATCTCGTGCACACTAATGACACTCTCACTCAGCCGTTTGGTGCAGAAAGTGAACTGACCCTGATATCAAAAATAGCTGGCTGTATTCCTAACTAGAGGCGGAGGTTGGCACCCTAAGATATAACGAGAATGGCGCCCCTACAGCATCCAGCTATCTGCAAAAGTCCCATAAAGAATAAACAGTCATGACATGCGTACACAACCACCGCTTCATATCAACAGGCATTTCAGAGCCTGTTCTTGGTAACAGTGGACGGACAGTCAGTTTGATCCCTACCCATTCACAAGTTACCGCCTATCCTTTGAATGCTGGATGTAAAGAATAACACTTTAATGGTGTATAAACATAATAATGATCCAATTAGGTCTACAGACCATGCCTAATAGTTAGAGGTGAGTTGGAATTAGAATTTTCCAGTGGAGCCAAATTCTCCCCAAAAATTAGATTTGTGTTAAATAGGCTTACCATGAATTGAAATAACGCCAAAGCTCCAATTACCCTGTAAAGACATATATTACACTGCTTTCTTTTCCTCACACACTAATCATGTTAACAGTCATGCTGTCAAACATTATATGAACAGTTTCTTCAGTGTCTTATGGCTTTCTCTCAATATGTCTGTGGCTCACCTGTCAGCTGTATCATCCTCTCATGATCCAGATTCACTACAAGTTGACTGCTGCTGTATTTCTGGCTGCTGATGTTTTTTGACAAGCTGCGATAATCTCTCCTGATTGGCAGTTCTATACCATGTTAAGTGATGGCTGATGACCATTCAGTCGTGCCAAATGTCATGTGATTTTTCTGCAATACGTAATATAGCGGTGGCCATTTTAGTCAAGTCACATAAAGCAAATCGCAAACTGATCACTTTATTGTAAAAATTCAACATCAATTTAACAACGTAGCATCCTTGTGCACTCAGAGTACTAAATGGAGATACACAATGCATGGAAAAAAAATCAAGGAAGAGTGGCTAACTTGATTTTTATGCTGGGGCAGTTCCTGGTGGGCGCAAGCAGTCTCTCCCAGCCATGGGTAAGCAGTGCATATCTAGCAGCTACATGGCACTTCTGTGATACCATCTTTTCTGTTCTCTTGTACTCAATATGAGGAATTTGCTGTAAAGGTGGTTTTCAATGTGTGTACCCATATGTATTGGTTTAGGGTCTGATGCTTTTTCCCACCCATTATATTTCTCCTTGTTAGATCTGATTTATATCCTTATTTTGGTGTTGAATTTTTTTAATTATTTCTACAACATAGAAGTGATTTTGATTTATTCCTTTGTTTAGTGGTAACTGATTGCTCCACTTTTTAGTGTCTGTTTCATTTATGTTGTGGGAGTACGCCACAATTTACTCTACTCGGGGGGGGAGTCTACACTAATTATCCCCAACCTACATTTATAATGTGTTTTTTGTTCAATTTTGTATTGATTTATGCTTTTTATGTTGTATTAGGCATTTTCTTAGGCAAATAACTGAAAACTGTAATGCAGAATTAGCTGACTTGAACATTTGCTAGATTGGTTCGCTGTAAAACTACATATACATATAAACATTATATGTTCACATTACTCTTTGACCCTGTACAATTTGGATAGTTCTTTCTATATTCACTGTCTGTAAACCTAACCTAAGATATCTCTATATTGCATAAGGTTAGTGATGGCTCTTATCCTTTGTCCATACAGAAGTCAAACTATTTAAAAAAAAAAAAATGGAATGAACAGCGTGTTCTGTCACTTATCGACATTTCTTCATGACTGCCCGGGGCTGTAGACAATACATCTCCAGATGTCACAGTCCTGCGTCACTTTAGTATATGGAATATAAATACTTAATCATGAGATTTTTTATATTGTCAGTGACACATTGATTGTAATCTGAGTTTATCCAAACTAATATGAACCTTGTGTAGAATAAGTGTGGGTGGCAGTTCCTGAAGGAACTTGTCCTCTAGTCATAGCTTCCAGTTATTATAGTCCTTTATAATGTTATAATTTATATATAAATATATTGCTTTAACATATAAATTCTGTACTAAGTACTACATGTTATAAGAAGCAAAGTATCTGGATTTTCTTGTGCCGGAATGAGATTTATAGCAAAATCTGGCCATACATATTCGTCCGACAGCTATTTCACCCAACTCCATTATAAACATGCAAGCTTGGGTAAGTGTACCTGTCTATATCATTGGGAAGAGAGAAATAATCCTTTGCCACAAACCCCTAGGTTTCTTCTCAAAGATGCATTTCTGACATTTAAAAGTGTAATCCATGGAGTCTGTCAATTTCTTAATCTGTTGACGATCAACTTTTGGTGCAGCACCAACCACAGCTGTTCAGAGAGGTGACTGGTTAACCTTAACTGTAAATCTCCCATTTAAGAAGGGCCCACAAGTTCTCAATAGGGTTTAGGTCAGGGGAGGAAGGGGCCAGGTCATTTATTTTTTCACCTATAAGGTCTTTACTGGCAGCCAAGCAGTGGAGACATTGATGCATGCAATGAAGTTTTGTTCTGCATAAAAATCATAGTTTCCTTGAAAAAATGCAGACTTTTTCCTGTACCACTACATGAAATGTCTTGTAAAAACATTCATTTTGAGTCCCATCTTCAACCTGAAAAGGTCCAACTAGCTCATCTTTAATAAGCCCAAAGTATTACCTACACTGTGCTGTATGAGTCAAAGTCTTGGTCTGTTCCCATTACAGATCTGACTACAGGCCCTTGCATCTGGTCCGTCAAGAGTCACTCATCTCATTAGTCTATAAAACCTCTAAAAAATCTGTCTTAAGTTAAAACCTCAAAATGGGCCAAGAATTATCTGGTGTCTTGTTCAGTAGTGGTCGGGTTTCAGCCTTCCTTACCTTCCTTACCTTGATCGTGTCTCTGGGCACTGAACACCTTGTACGTCTGGGCATTGCAGGGAGGTTGCAGTTCTGGAATATGACAGCACTAGAGGATAATGGCTTCCTGGTCAATTAACGTTTGAGTCTTCTCAAATCCTTGGGAGTTACCATAATGTGCGTCTGTTTGTGATACATGCTATATATAGAGTGGTCTGCGGCCATCAAGGCTATATGCCATTGATTTAAACAAATCAATGTCCTGATATTGTTTTATAGGCTAAACATGGGGAAGCATTGAGTAATACTTACCCCTCCAAAGGCAAATTAGCCAGTGAAATTGATCACTACATCTACTAAAAGGGGAGGCGTTGAACAATCCCTATGTGAGGCTACTTAAATCTGTCATAAGGGGGAGCATTGAATAATACTTACACCTAATTAATAGCCATTACACAGTTTAAATTGAATACTGTGAGGGGAGGAATTTCATTAACCCCAAGAGACTATTATTGAAAGTCAGGACATTTATTAACCAATATAGACACTGCATTTTTAAATGAGCACAACCTATTAGTATAGCTATTTCAATAAAAGTTATATTTTAATCTTTGAATCCTTAGTTAGGTTCTATTTGCAGTTTGGCAATCTGTCTATTATTTTCTTTTCTAAACACATTTTTTTCCTACCCTGTTGACTATTTGCAACAAAACTTTTGATGGTTTTGTGATCACTCCCCAATATCTTAGCAGTTTCATGAGTGCTGCATCCCTCTATAAGACTTTACACAATTTTTGACTTTTCAGAGTCGGTTGAATCTCTTTTTTGGCCCATTTTGCCTTAGGGAAACACAGTGCCTAATAATTCTGCACACCTTGATAAAGGCTTAACTCCTCTCATTACACAAATACACATCAACTGCTCTGCTTCATCCAATAAGAATTCAAGTTTATACAGCTTGGAGTTGGAAAATCTTCATAAAATGATGGTATACTCACTTGCCCAATAATTCTGTACACAGTGTCAATCTAAGAATCTGTTAACACTAGAGTCATGATTTCCATTTCCAATGGCTCATGGAGAACTATGCTGCATCTATTATGAAATAGATATGAGTGAATCGTGAATAATCCTGCTTACTTTAAAGGGGTTTGCCAAAACTTTGTAGTTGATGACCTATCTTTAGGTCAGATCAGCTAATTCTGACTTCCTGCACTGGATGTGGCATAGCTCTATACATTGTATAGTAGCTGTGAATAGGCTGCAAGCTCTCTCCAAAGTACTCAAGTAGCTGTGCGCTTGCAGTACTATTTTGCGCCACTACACAATGTATATAACCCTGCCACTTGTGGTGGAACACATAGCTAGAGAATATCCGATACTCCTCTTCTGGCACTTATAATAATAATAATCTTTATTTTTATATAACGCTAACATATTCCGCAGCACTTTACACTTTGCACATATTATCATCACTGTCCCCGATGGGGCTCACAATCTAAATTCCCTATCAGTATGTCTTTGGAATGTGGGAGGAAACCGGAGGAAACCCACGTAAACACGGGGAGAACATACAAACTGTGTAGGGATGTCCATGGCAGTAATTCATCCATGGACATCCCTATACATTATCCTAGAAACTATATAGCTCATTGGAAATCCCCAATGAGGTCAGACGCCCCAATATGCTTTCTAGTGACAACAGGCGTCATTTCAGTGAAACAAAGTAAAGTAACATATGCATCATCGACAAGTACTAATCACATGTCATGTGCTGGTATTACTCATTTCTTTGAGGTTTTCTCTTTCATAGTCCATAAGATGTATCTATTCTATTCTTAAGCTGCATCTTGAAGATAGTCCAGTAAGACAAGCGCATATTGAAATAAACATTACATATTAATCTATTACACCATGTGAGTGATCGCATATTGTCTGTTTATCCCTTTGGCTTACAAGGTCTGGAGGGTATGAACTCAATAAACCTTTTTCTGTAACTATAACTTTTTTATTCTTCTGGTGAGCTGTAATCAGCCGATCGGTTCAGGTGGTTCCTGTATTTTTGATGACAAGAATAAGAGATAGTCGGGAATTATTTCTCTTTCAACAATGTAAAATGAACTGCTGGTCTATTTAGTAGTAAAATGAGTCTTCTGAACTAATATCTTGGAGTGTAGTAAGGTTAAGATGATGGGTTTTCTCAGAGAGACATTATGAATCTTATCACTTTGACCTGGCAGTTTTGTATGTTCAGATGCTGGCTTGTACTATGGCCGCTGCATTCTAAGAGTATTTTCTCTATTGTATAATAGATGTCAGCACAAAGCACAATAACCCACTGATTTTTATTATGTTTTTTGCAGATAAACATAAAGACTGTACTGGAGTGACCGTACAAATCACACCTGAAAGGTAACTACCTTTACTTTTATTACAGATGCTATTGGTAGACATCATTTTACATATCTTTGCTCCAATAATAAAATTATAGATGTTGTACTTTCCTTGTTAGAGCAGCAGTTTGTGTTCCCGAGTAGAGATGAGCGAACCCCTGGATGTTAGAATTCGGCGAACAGTTAAAAAAAAGGTTTGGTTCCGGTACCAGAACAGTACCCGACCCCGACCCCCGTACCACATTCACTTTAAGGGGGGGCAGAACATCCAGTGTTTGCCACACTGTCATGTGCATTACAGCTCATCAAACACTGCCTCTGATCGGCGGTAAAATCTGTACCAACAGTCATAGAGCTGCGGTTCCCACGCTGTCAAATGACAGCCCGCAGTTGTGATCGGAGGGAAAAAATTGACTTCCGGTCTCTGGCTTCAGCTGATGGGACTACTACTCCCATCAGCCGACGCCTGCTGCCGCTAATAACAGCGAGAGCAGTCACGGCTGATGGGAGTATTCATCCACCAGCGCCTGCGCTCTGAATAGATAATTTAAAAAAAACAGTGTGGGTTTCCCTGTATTTTTGATAACCAGCCAGGCGAAACTGACAGCTGCGGACTGCAACACTCAGCTATCCGTTTTAGCAAGGCTGATTATCAAAAATAGAGGGGTCCCCATGCCGTATTTTTAATTTAATAAATTTTAGAAAACCGACGTGGGGTCACTCCTTGTCATTTGACAGCGCTAGAACCACGGCTTTCTGATTGGCAGTTATGATTTACAGTACCGCTGGTCACAGCTGCGAGGTCACGCTGACATATGAAATGAATAATGTGTTACATCATAAAACCTTGCAGCGCTGAGGTCCTGGGTACAAATCCCACCAAGGAGAACATCTGCAAGGAGTTTGTATGTTCTCCCCGTGTCTGCATGGATTTCCTCCAGGGTTTCCTCCCACACTACAAAGACTTTCAAATATAGAATTTAGATTGTGAGCCCCAACAGTGATAATGATGTCTGTAAAGTGCGCGGCATATAAGCAAGTAAAATAAAGAAAACATAGTCATCAAAGTATACGCAAATGCTTTTACTTATTTTTTTATTTTTCACATAGCACCAGCATATTCCACAGTGTTGTACAGAGATCAGTTCATGTCTCCAATGTAGCTTACAACATAATTTCTCCATTTCCGCACACAGTAGGGGCAATGTCTTATATGGCAATTAATGGGGTTGGTTCATAAGTGCAAATTAATCACTATACGTAGATTAGGTGATAACGTGTTGATTGCAAGACCTTATACCCCATGTTGAACAGAGTGATGGTCAATAATGTCAACCATCCCTCTATTTAAGTTCTATGGGATTATGATATAGGAAAGATGTATATCTTTGTACCGTGTTAGCCAGTAGATAGAAAAATATTTAGAATTGAGAGTCCTCAGTGGTTGATAGCTTTTAATGGCTAACATCTTTTCAGTTAGCCATTAAAAGGTATCAACCACTGAGGACTCTCAATTCTAAATATTTTTCTATGGGATTATATGAATTTACGGTTCACTCTTTCAACCCCTTAATAATAACTTATAATGTACATGTGTGTCACATGCCATATTCGGGGTTTATAAAGCTGGTTCAGGAGCTAAGCCTGTTCCATACTGGGCAGAAGCTGGCTGTTGTATACAGCCAGCATCTACCTCTAACAGCAGCGACCAGAGGTACCTCCGATTGCTCCTGTTTATTATTGATCGTGGCATTTGAAGAAGCACACCCACTAAGTTTGTTTTATTCATTAAATGTGTGTATAGGTGCATGTAATGTATTGTGAGTGTATTAGTATGCTCTCCCCAGTGTCCAGCTCCATTCTTCTTTGCGATTATATTTTTACATGACAAAAATCTTAGCATTTTAACAGCAGTGTGTAGACTTTTTATATACAATGTCTGGCTTTGACGATGGGAAAAATAAAAAAGTTATGGCTCTTGATGAAAGAACGGCAGAAAAAAAAGAGAGCTAAAAAATGAAAAATTGCCAGGTTTTGAAAGGGTTAACCAATACGTATGGAGTTTGAGAGGAAACCTACACAAACATAGGGAGAACATACAAATTCCTTGCCCTTGGCTGGAATGGAATCTAGGGTTCCCCAATGCCGCAGGTTGTTGTTCTACCCATTATACTTCCTTCCACTTTTACCTTGCCTGTAATGGAGCTAGTTTATTCTTCTGCTGTTGTTGTATGCTACATGATATTAAATGCATTCAGTGAAGATTTCCGTTCTTCTGTTGTCTTTATTTCCATTGACTGCCATTTTATTACTCCCAGGCAGCCACTGATTGCTGGCATTTATCTCTTGATGTCTATGGATACTGTAATCCCACCAGGTGAAAAGGGTAAGTATTTCTTGTAAATGTGTATATATTTACAGTCTGATTACAAAGGCTGGAGAGATGGATGTCACAGTCTGCTTGCTTCACTTAGAAAGCTAAATAAACTCATTGATTTGTGTAAAACTTTTAATGCTCATATGTTTCTTCTACCATTCTTGTTCCACTTAATCTGTTTATGCTCCTTTAAGGTAGAGAGAGTTTTTTTTGTGTACATTGATTTTTATTCAAGTTTTCAGATATGAAAGCGGTGGGATCAGACCTGGAGTAGTAATTTAAAGCTCACTGCATTATAAATCATATTTGCTTTTACCATAGTATTACTGATCTAATTTTCCAGGTAAAGTCATGGTGTATAATATTGTTATATTATTACATATTTATAGATCTGTCTTTATTTATACATTGATCATGGAAGTGGAGTTCTTCTTTTGAGGGTCTATACCAGTGTTCCCCAATCCTTCTTACCTTGAGAGCTACATTCAGCTCTGAAAGAGGGTCGCTAGCCACATCCAGAGAACCCCGTCCTCCCACAGTAGTGACACCCAGAGCCCACATTATTGGTATAACGGCAGTCAAAGATTTTCCACGGAAATCACACCAAGGCAGAATACTTACATTCCCACCTCTTATCCTCATTTGATATTCTTAGATCAAGCACTCCTGCCAGGCTAACACATCCAGATTGAAGCACCCCATCTATCTGGCAGTATCATTCTATGTCCTGGTTAGACTTACCGTACTTAATTTAGCTCTCCAACCACAAGGCCAGTATATGCACATGCAGATCAGTCCTTCTGTGTGAGGCTACTCATAAAAGACACCATCTGAAGACCTGCCTTTACTAGCTAGTTTCTAGACCTGGTGCAAATGGACCAAGCTGTCAGGCAACCATGAGCTACACATCATGGTCCCACGATCCACATGGGAATCCCGAGCTACAGGTCTCTGGTCTATACACATGGCTGTATTATATGTCCATACAAGCCATACTGTACATCTATGTGGTTCTGGAGGTCTTTCGTTACGCCTTACACTACTATTTTTCATTAAGGAAGACCTGTCAGGAGAATTTTGAACTCTTCGCTAAATACATGGATGCAATAGCGTTTTGAAGCTGATTTAAATTATGCCTATTTTTTGAAGAAATCTGTTTTGTTGTTCTTCTGGACGCTGCACTTGGTCTTCTCCTTCCTTTTCTGCACCCCCACCTGCCTCTGGTCTATGACTGACAGATCACTTCTTTTTTGTGACTTTCCTCCTCTTGCCAAAATCCCACGTGTCTGCTGTCATTGCCAGGGGCTGGGAGTACATAGTAACTCCCAAATGATGTATTATACTTTTGAGAAATCAATCTGCGCCGGTCCTGGCAATGACAGAGCTTGTGTAAGATTTCAGCCGGAGGAGACAAAGCAGTGAACTGTCAATCATAGGCCAGAGGCAGGCGGATAATACTCAGACAGGCAGTAGAAGACCTTACACAACGTCCAGCCCCTGCTCCACTTGTGCCTCATTAGCATGAATCTTCCACTGCTGAAAAACACAATGATTTATTTTATTTATTTTACAGTATCATTTCAATCATCTTCAAAGCACCATTACAGCCATGTCTTTACTAAAGAGTCCAAACTCCTACTGATTTGCTTATTTAGTCAGTATTATTTTTTTGCTTGTATTTTTTCATGCCTGCTTACTAAGAACCATAACTTTTTTAAAAATTTTCCATTGACATAGTCGTATGAGGGCTTGTATTGTGCAGGACAAATTGTGTTTAGCAACTTCATTTAATTTGCCATATAATCTGCTAAAAATGAGAAAGAAAATTCTTTGCATTTTAGAATGGACAAGAAAAAGTACTTGTTCATGTAGAAAAGCTGACTAAATGAAGAACATGCATGGGGTAAAGTTACTGGCAGTAAGAAGAGTCCTTCACGGAGTTACAGAAGTCTTGAAAATTTCTCAGTGTCTACTATCCCACAAAATTTTTTATACTTAGTGTACATGATGTAAAAAATATTCCATCTGTACAGCTTCCCATGGATGGTGTCTCAGTCTGGCCCTGTTCTGGACGACCCTTGTTCACATTGACGTAGTTTGACACATGGTAAGGTTGTAATACTAGAGACAGGTTAGGACCGTCCCAATGGGTAACACCGTGACATTGGTGGGATGCTGTCATTTTTCTTTGATCAAAATTGTATACTAAGTATCCCCTGTTATAAACAACTGGGTGAAGGACATGTAAACTACAGCGATCACACAAAATAATAAATAAATCATACTATTTTATTGAACACAGTACTACAAAAACGTTTATAAACCTTTTAACGACAAACAATACAGTAAGCCCATAATAGGGCTGTGTCTTGCCGATCCCTACAGCCAGGATGTGTACAACAATGTTCAGAAGCAATAGCATAATGATCATCACCAGAGTTGGTGCAAAGGTTATAATTCCTCTACAACAGGAATGCATGTACTATGCTAATATCATCCAGCCTACTCTATCCACATGCAAGGATACAAATGGGTACATGGAGTATGCCCCTGTATAGAAAGACAAATAATAGTGAGTCTATCAAGTGACAGACCGAAAATAAGGCCAGAGAAAAGGCATACTACCTGTATGGCAGAGTGGCAAAGGAATAAGGATATAGCCTGTGAGTTGGGGGAGTCAAATTGATCAGAGTACAAGGAGGAGGGAGGCAAGAAGACCAAGCTTGCCCGGCAAATGTCGCCAAGAATTCAGAGGCTTAGTGTGTAGCAGTGCTGAGTTGTTATAAATATAGAGAAAAATTACATAGAGTGAGGACAGCTGATCAACTTACTCGAAGCCGCGGGATTACTGGAAACGCTGGGTGCGGTCACCGAAAGTGTCGTATCGCAATTTCAATGTCACGGTAACCAGGGATGCTGGTGTTCTGGCTCATGCGCAGTAAGCGAGAATCGTTCTCCTTAGTGAACAGAAAAGCACCCATAGTTACCAATGGAGGCAGCGCCACAGGACTGCGCGTATGGAGTTAGTGTAAGGTAGGTATTTACTTAGTGTAAGCAGCTGGTAAGATTAGTACAAGTTGGAGCAGTGCTTGCTACTTACTGGTTGGCACATTATATGACACAGGAGAAAGAGAAAAGATCAAAGATAAGTGCCTGCGCAGTAGATGATATTTATAGACCATGGTCCATTGCAGATAGAACAGCTGTTCATCTGCTATTATTACACTGCAGACTGCCTAGTTAGAAAAAGGGGATAAGTCCCCACATATAGTCCCTAATAGAGATTGATTTTGGTATGGATGTAATTCATAAAGTAGTTACCACTTAATTGAACAATGTTGGTAAAAATATATCCGTTTAACCCAAGGAGGATAATTATTTATTTTAGGAGGAATTCCTTACAATAATATATTTCAACTATCGTAAGTTTAGATATAAAACACCATGTTTAGGGTAGGGGAAACACTGGCTGGATATACAGGTGACAGTGTTTATGCCGCTATGCGTGGTTCTAATGCACCGCAAGAGGGCAGTGTCTTAACACCAGATGCAGACAAGAGTATTATAAAACAAAAGGTAAATGGGTTCAGAGATATATTATACAACTACTAATGTTTCTATTCTGCCATGTGTGATGGCAGCACACCGCGGAGGGCAGTGCGCCGACATCAAACATAGGCAGGAGATTCATGGTCCAGATGATACAGAAGCTCAGTAGTACATAGGGTCAGTAGGCTGAGAAACACTGGCCTACCAGAGGATATAATGGCTCCAGTAAAACGGAAGCTGTCTTGTAGCAGACTAAGATCCTGTCTTAGGCCAAAGGCCATATGTCCGTTAGTACATGAGGCAATGCAGGTCTAAAAGGAAGGGCGTTAATAGGTTCGTACTAAAGTAAGTCTTGAGTAGCTAATCAAGTCTGAATCAAAGCGCACCAAGACCTGAGTAAAGATTTGACTTGCCAGATGCCAGAAAGAGGATGCTTAATGTCCGAGAGTCTAATATTGAAGAAAAAGGTGGTTCAAATTTTCAAATTGCGTGATTGCCAAGTTCTTTGATCCTGTCGTTCCGCCTTAAGATGTGTCCACGAGATGGACTAAATGTGCATCGGGGTTTAATCCCATTCTTTTTATCTTTATAAATCAACATCATATTGAATAGACGTTGTTGGATCCTTGGAAGGGGAGAAGGCAGAAATGGTCAGAGACTGATAACAACAAATGTTTACACTTGTTTATAAAAACCGGTAAATAATAGTTCCTTGTTCAATCCATGGGGTGCTAGACTACATAGATTGTGTATCCATTTGGATTCACACCTTAGGAGTTTACTTTGATGTTACCACCCCTGATTATTATTTTGGATCTCTTCAAGTTCCAATCCCTTGAGACCAGTTCGACTCCTGTCGACTTCCAGGAAATGTGATGCTATAGAGGTCATGGTTTTTCCCTTCTCATGGTCCTTTTTCACTGTGGAAATATTCAATAAATGCTGTTGTGTTCTTCTGCACACCTCTTGTGTCGTTTGTCTATCGTAGATTTTAGGATAGTCGCAGACTAGCGCATAAACCAGATCTCAAGATCTACAGTTAAAGAATGATTTGGGGGAATCTGATAAGGAGACACAGAGACGAATAATCCATCTTGTGCAACAGTATATTGGCAGAGATTACAGTTTCCACAGGGATATGTTCCAAAAGTTCTGATCCCCCTATTTAGTCTATTTGAAGGATGGGTATGACTATGACATAAAATGTCTTTAAGGTACTTTGCCCGTCTGGCTACAATGTTAGGGGTCTCTGAAATATGCGGTATCAGTTTAGACTCGCTTAAAAATATTACCAAATTCTTGTCCAATATTTTTCTGATAACCTACCACTGATTGTTAAAAGTTGTTATGATATCTAATGGTCTGTTGGACTCATGTGTTCACCTTAGAAAAAGATCTTTTGGAGTATCCTCTGTGTCTGAACCGGTACATTAATTTCTTGGCTTGAATTCCGACAAAATGCTGCTATTTCTCCTGAGACAATAAAATTGCCCTTTAGGAATTCCATTCTTAAGGTGATTGGGATGGGAGCTGGTGTAATGCAGAAGATTATTAGTGGCTGTGGGTTTTTAAAATTCACTGATGAGCAGGACAGTGTGGAGGTATGTTTGTTATTGAGGTCGATATTATTGAGTTCCGTGATGAAAGACTTACTGTAAGGTTCTTTGTCTCTGTTGACATGTTCCTTGAAACTCAGTTTTTCGTCGGCCATTTTGCTTTCTGTCTTTCTGCAGCTCTTGCCCTCAGTTAATATGGAGTTTCCAGTTTTCATGTTCCCGCCCTGATTCTTCCCTCTTGCTTCTTAAGCAGCCTCAGCTGAACAATCAGTGCTCCTGAATCAAGCCTCAGTCAGTCTGTGACCTGACTCCTGGAAGCCTTGGACTTGTACTCCAGCTATTCCCTACTGAGGAACCTTGGAACACTTTTGGACTCTGGAAACCTGCTGTTTGGTGAATCCATGTTTGCAGAGGAATTACGGTACAGAGAAGAGATCCTGAACCTGCTTTGGAGATTTATTGTAGTGCTTGAAGTTACTCTGGCCTGCTGTGTCTCCTGTCGCTGTTCCTGCAAACTGTGTGAACTTTTCAGCATGCTTGTATGAAGTAATACAAGTCATTTCATATCAACCTATGTCTCCTGTGTTTTCCTCGCACCCAAGCACAAGACGCTATAGGAACTGTACACTATACATGACAAGATTCAGGAGCCAATGTTTAGTGTCTGCTAGGTCTGGGAAAGCCGTGTCTGCTGTGACTGTGGATATCAGATGTCCGTTTAATACCTTATGTGATGACAGTGGTTGTGACTTCTCACAACCATTCCAGGTGAGCGCATTCCCTTAAAATTTTACTCTGGAGTGTTACCACAGGTAAACACTATTGTTTTTTGTTTTTTTTTTTTTTTTCCTTTCCTCTTCCAGCACTTCTGCCTTAAAAGATCTGGAAGATGGAGACCCGCATAAAGGAACTTTGCGGAGTGACTGATACAATCCTTTCAGATGTACAGACTTTAAAAACCCAGTTTTGCAAGCCTACAGGACCTCACTAATCATAATTTGCAAGTGTTTGGACAGACTACCCAGGAATTGCGAGCCAGGATTGAGGCTCTAGAGGAACGAGCCCAGGCTCCTGCCGTAACCCCGAGTTCTGGGATCCCCAAATTACCTCCTTTTCGTTTTGGCGGTGAACGTGAGAAATTCAGGGGATTTATTAATCAATGCAATTTATTTTTCTCTGCACATGCTTCACAATTTCCCACTGAACGATCCAAAGTGCTTACTATAATCATGTTGCTTACCAATAAGGCTTTGATGTGGGCAAACCCTCTGATTGAGACTGAGGATGATTGTTTGAATCACCTTGATGCTTTTATTTCAGCCATGGGGCAGGTGTTTGATGACCCCAATCGAGGTGCAACAGCTGAAGCAGCCATGTTAACTTTGCGCCAAGGTAAGCTTTCAGTAGCCGAATATGCCCTGGATTTCAGGAGATGGGCTCTTGATACCACTTGGGACACTTCCGCTAAAAAAATCTATTTTTCGGAAAGGGTTGTCTCCACTGATTAAGGATGAACTTGCTCGTGCCGACCCTCCCACTGCATTAGGTGACTTTATTAACTATTGTATCCGTATTGATGCTCGTCTGACTGAACGCAGACAAGAGAGATGGTTCGAAAATAATCGCACTAACCTTTTACTACCTCCCTCCTCAGCTAAGGAACCTTTGAGTAGGATCACAAGGGAACCAGAACCTGAACCCATGCAGGTGGACTCTTTACAAAGACGGGTTAGTGATGCACGCAAAGAACATCGTGTAAAGGAAAATCTATGTTTCTACTGTGGTAAGTCAGGCCACTTCATTATAAACTGCCCCAGCCGTTCTCGTAAGACTACTGCAGCAGTCATTCACTGTGAGTGTTGCGAGAGGAGCTCTGTCATGTCCGAGCCTCAGGCTCCAGAGAGATCTGCTGCAAGAGATCTTGATTTCTCTGACTTAAACTCTGTTAGTTCTGGGGACGATGACGGTATAAACGCTGCAATTTTTCAAGTTTCCTCAGCGGTGTCCCAGCTGAGTTGTAAAATAAACAATTCTCATTGCTTCCTTTCCATCAAACTCTGGGTTGACTCAGTCTGGGTGTCTAGCTCTGCTATGATCGACTCAGGAGCAAGTGGAAATTTCATGGATATCTCCTTTGCTCTGAAACAGGGGATACGTTCAGTGAAGAAGGCTACTCCAGTACAGATGGAGACTGTGGATGGCTCTCTACTGACTTGTGGACCAGTGGATCAAGAAACAGAGCCTTTGAGGGTCCTTATGGGCAAAGATCATCAGGAGAAAATGTCTTTTTTGCTTATCTCTTCTCCCCACTTTCCCATTATTCTAGGGCTACCATGGCTGCAGGCGCAGAATCCTACGATTAACTGGGAGACCAAGGAATTACACTTTCCGGAGAAACAGATGAGTCAAGGAGTTTCAGCTTGCTCTGTTCCTAAAGGAACCATGTCAGTCCCTGAACTACCAGCTGTATACCAGGACTATGTGGATTTATGTGACAAGAAGAACGCTGATCAGCTTCCTCCTCACCGTCCATATGATTGTCCAATTGAATTATTGCCTGGAGCCGAGATACCTTTTGGTAAGATCTACCCCCTAGCGGGGCCCGAGCTAAAAGCTTTGAAGGATTATATAGACGAAAATTTAGCCAAGGGCTTCATACGCCCCTTCATCTCCCGCAGGTGCACCCATCTTCTTTGTGAAGAAGAAAGATGGATCTCTGAGACCCTGCATAGACTATAGGGAACTCAATAAGGTTACTATTAGAAACCGTTATCCATTGCCTTTAATCCCTGAGTTGTTGGAGAGAGTGCGGCATGCCAAAATTTTCTCTAAATTGGATCTCCGTGGGGCCTATAACTTGCTCCGTATTAGACCTGGGGATGAATGGAAGACTGCTTTCAGGTCACGCTATGGACACTTTGAATATCTAGTTATGCCTTTTGGTCTGAGTACCGCCCCAGCCACTTTCCAACACTTCGTGAATGATATCTTCAGGGATCTCCTAGATACATTTGTGGTGATTTATCTGGATGATATTCTAATATTTTCTAACTCCACAGAGGAACATCATGGACATGTGAGAATGGTCTTAGAACGTCTAAGACAAAACCATCTCTACATCAAACTTGAAAAATGTGAATTCCATAGGACCGAAATTCAATTTCTTGGGTATGTACTATCTACGCAAGGGATTAGTATGGATGGAAGCAAGACCCAAGCCATCAAGGATTGGCCAATTCCTAGAAATGTGAAGGAGGTGCAGCGTTTCATCGGGTTTGCCAACTTCTATAGACGTTTCATTAAGAATTTTTCTGAGGTAGTGTCACCTATCACCCAACTTACCCGGAAACAGTCTAGGTTCTCCTGGACCCCGCAAGCTCAGGAAGCATTTTCCTGTTTAAAGGATAAATTTACCACCGCACCTATCTTAGTACATCCCAACCCCGAGCTTGCCTTCATAATAGAGGTGGATGCTTCAGACTGTGCCGTTGGAGCTATACTCTCTCAGAGAACAGGTGAGAAGAATGTCTTGCATCCCTGTGCCTTCTTTTCCCAGCAGTTGTCTTCGGCTGAGAGGAACTATGATGTGGGCAATAGAGAATTGTTGGCCATTATTGCCGCCTTCAAGGAATGGAGACACCTTCTTCAGGGTGCTGCACAGCAAATAGTCGTCCTGACAGACCATCGTAACCTTGAATTTATCAGGTCGGCTAAGTGCCTGACTCCTCGCCAGGCTCGCTGGAATCTTTTCCTAAACCAATTTAATTTTGTCATTTCTTATAGACCAGGATCGCGCAATGGAAAGGCTGATGCACTCTCTAGGATTCATTCAGCAGAGACACGTCCACTTACTCCTCCTAAGACTATTCTTCCTGACTCTAGATTCCTGGGAGTGATTCATAATCAAGACCTACTTAAGGACATCAAGGAAGCATACCATGCGGATTCTTTGTTGGCTCAACCCCCAAGGGACGTAAGTCTTGTCTTTAAGAATGGTGTGTGGATTCAGGGACAACGTCTGTATATACCTGAAACAGTCAGATTGAGAGTATTGCAACTCATCCACGATTCCAAGATAGCCGGGCATAGGGGAATTCTAAAGACACAAGAATTTCTTTCTCGTTTCTTTTGGTGGCCCACTTACAGGAAAGATGTCTTAAACTATGTCACTTCATGTGAAGTCTGTGCAAGATGCAAAACACCTCGCTCCTCACCAACTGGTCTGTTGCAACCTCTTCCCACCCCGTCCCACCCGTGGGGATCCATTTCTATGGACTTCATTGTGGAGTTACCAACCTCTCAAGGGAAGAACACCATTCTAGTGGTGGTTGACCGTCTAACAAAGGCAGCTCATTTTATCCCTTGTGTCGGCTTACCCACTGCAAAACAGACATCAAACTTGATGATTAAGAATGTGTTTCGCTTACATGGAGTACCGGATGAGGTCATTTCGGATCGAGGGGTGCAATTCACTTCAAGGTTTTGGCAAAATTTCTGTGCAGCATTGGACATTAAAGTAAACCTTTCTTCTGCTTTTCATCCTCAGACTAATGGACAGACAGAACGAACCAATCAGACCCTGGAGCAGTATCTCCGCTGTTTTATCTGCCACCTACAGGATGATTGGGTGGATCTACTTCCACTGGCTGAGTTCTCTTATAACAACTCTCAGAGCGCCTCCACTAAGCAGTCTCCTTTTTACTCCAATCTAGGTTATCATCCTAACATTCTTCCTCGATTTCCCATAGATACGCCCTTGCCGGCAGTGGCTGAAAGAATCACTTCTTTACAAACGAATATGGATCTTCTAAAGGAAAATCTAGAATTGGCTCAGGAAAGGTACAAGAAAGCAGCAGATAAATTTCGTAAACCTGCACCAGCTTTCAAGGTAGGAGATTTGGTCTGGCTGTCAACCAGAAATCTTAAATTAAAGATTCCATCGTCTAAATTGGGACATAAGTACATTGGACCTTATAAGATCAATAAGATTATAAGTGCTGTTGCTTGTCGTCTTCAACTGCCCAGAACTATGAGAATCCACCCTGTCTTTCATGTATCCCTACTAAAGGCTGCAACACCCAATACGTTTCCTGGACGTTCTTCTCCTTGCCCTGACCCAGTGCTGGTCGATGGTCAGGAAGAATTTATGGTGGAAAGGATTCTAGATTCCAGGTTGTACAGAAATCAGTTGCAATATTTGATTAAATGGCAGGGCTACCCAGTGGAGGACAACTCATGGGAACCAGTCAATAATGTAAATGCTCCTCGCCTGCTCCGCCAGTTTCATCAGAGGTACCCTGACAAGCCTGGTCTGAGGTCATCCGGAGGTTGTCCCTAAGGGGGGAGTAATGTAAGGTTCTTTGTCTCTGTTGACATGTTCCTTGAAACTCAGTTTTCCGTCGGCCATTTTGCTTTCTGTCTTTCTGCAGCTCTTGCCCTCAGTTAATATGGAGTTTCCAGTTTTCATGTTCCCGCCCTGATTCTTCCCTCTTGCTTCTTAAGCAGCCTCAGCTGAACAATCAGTGCTCCTGAATCAAGCCTCAGTCAGTCTGTGACCTGACTCCTGGAAGCCTTGGACTTGTACTCCAGCTATTCCCTACTGAGGAACCTTGGAACACTTTTGGACTCTGGAAACCTGCTGTTTGGTGAATCCATGTTTGCAGAGGAATTACGGTACAGAGAAGAGATCCTGAACCTGCTTTGGAGATTTATTGTAGTGCTTGAAGTTACTCTGGCCTGCTGTGTCTCCTGTCGCTGTTCCTGCAAACTGTGTGAACTTTTCAGCATGCTTGTATGAAGTAATACAAGTCATTTCATATCAACCTATGTCTCCTGTGTTTTCCTCGCACCCAAGCACAAGACGCTATAGAAACTGTACACTATACATGACACTTACATTCCTCCATGGTGCCTGTCCAAAACAAGAAGACATCATCAATAAAACTTAACCACTTCAGTATATTTGTGGCATATTTGTCCTGTGTATATACCACTGTTTCCTCCCAGCAACCCAAAAGATGTTATCGTATGAGGGGGCGCGCATTGCAGTCCCAGTAGTTTGTCTATAGAAAATTCTATCAAACACGGAGTAGTTTTTGTCGAGGACAAGTGTAAGAAATCTAGGATAAACTAATCGTGTCCTCTGTCTCCTGTGGAGCTGCGATTAAGGAAGTACGATGCAGCCCTTATACCAAGGTCATGGTTGATGCTGGTATACAGAGACTCAACATCTAGGGTAACCAGAATAGTGTTGGTTGGAATTATAAGCCCTCGAGATGTTGTGTTAAGTGAGTTGAGTCCCTGACAAAGGAGCCCAGTGAGGAGGGCAGTGGTTGAAGGAAAAAGTCTAAATAGATGCAGGGACGCTGAAAAAAAACCCCGATCCCAGAAACAATAGGCCTACCTGGGGGTTCCTGTAATGACTTGTGCATCTTTGACAATAGATAGAACTTGGGCACGACCGACTGAAGGTTAGTCAAAAAGTCTACTTCCTTTTTGTTGAGGATATTGCAGCGTGCAGCCCTAAGGATTAAGGTATCCAGTCTGTCCTTAAAAAAGGAGGTTGGGTCAGAGGGTAAGGCATGATAGCACACAGACTCCTGCAATTGGTGTTTGGCCTCCTTAATGTACAGTATAAGGTATTAGGCCATAAAACAATATTACCTCCTTTATCATCTTCCCGGATGATGAACTCTTTTCAGTTTAGTCAGAGCCTTCCTTTCCTTCACATGATTGTTACCCTTGATGGTGTTTAATCTGAGATCCTGAATGTCACAGCACACGATATTAAAGAAAATTTGGACCACCGGGAATAGTGAAAAGGAAGGTGTTGCCTTTGAAGCTAATCTCGCCATGAAGCTCCTTCTTGTATTGTGATGTTCACTCTCCTGCAAAACATCAACAAGGTCACGGAAAGTCTGTCTCTCATCATTTGTTAGCGTATCGATGAGGGGATGGTTGGTGGTGCTGCTACCGTTTACTTGCTATAGGGTATATGCTCATTTTTTTATGTTTTTTTTCTTGGTGTTTATGTATGAAATGGTCACAATTTGAACTTGCTCTTACACTTTACACGTCTACCCAGTTTATAATCCTGCTCAGTTTTTTTAGTTTTGGATTATATAATGTGTATAGGGCACTATAGAGGTCCCACCGCACTTATGATAATTCTGCAATTCCAATTCTAGAAATATTTTTTGGAAGTTTGGGGAATTCTGTTTTGGTTCACTAAAAGCACATGTTGTGAAAGTGATGTACTTATATATGTGGGGTCATAACCTACCTTTCAAATTCAGCAGTGAGGAAGCTGAAGCGGGAGGCTATTTCCCTGACTTTGTACGGTATTGTCAGAAGGGTCTGGCTGTCAGTTTACAGGAATACACTGTAGTAAGCCTTGTCCTTAGGGAGAGGATTGTCTGCTCTCCTCCGTGCCTGAGGCTAAGAGTGGCCTAGAAACAGCACAGGTTACTTGCTAGTAATTGGTTGCTGGCCGCCTTGAATTACTTCTGTCATGTAGGATGATGGTAAATCACTCAGTTGCAGTGGGCCTACGGATGGGACGTGCTGGATGCGTTACAGTGTCAGGCGGATTCACAGAGAAAGAAGAAGCAGAAATTAGGTTTATGGATTTAAAGCGATGTTTGTTCTGAAGAATAAAATAACTTCCCCCATTTCCTCTTCTCCTCTTTTAGGACATTCCTGTTTTATAACCCCATTACTTTCAACACGATGTGTGTTTATTGTACAGGAATTGGAAATATGTGCTTGCTGACACTTGTTATTGGGTCCCTGTTTTGATCATTGAAATGAGGTTAATTGCTTGAAAGAAATACAAGTTTTCATCATTGTAAAATATTTCAATTCTCCATTCTGCTTCAGAGACACGCACGCTTTAATTAGGTCCACCAAGCTTCTTTTAATAAATGTCCATGTTTTGTTGATTTTCACCCCATTGACTATAATTTTAGGCTGCAGTTTTCTTTGTTCCAGATAATTGTGTTTAGAATATGCCTCACAATAATTTTGATGTTTGCATGCAACTTGTGTCTTGGGCTAGAATTTATCTGAATTCCGTGTAGTATGCTGTATGTTATTAATCAGTGAGAGCGATTACTTACATCTGTCATTGAGAGCAGATCCAGAGAGAATCTGTGCATGTTGGGGGAGTTGGTCCATGCTTACAATAGTCAGAAAAGATAGTTATTGTACTCTTAAATTCTCCAATGTATTGTGCTATAAACCATATTCTTAACATATAAGGTGAGAAATGCGTTGTATACCCTTTGTTAGCAGATGGAGGGTCCAGGAGGTGTTGGTTGGATATCTTCCATATCTCTAGCTGGTAGCATACCCCCAATGGTGGCTGACGACACAACTGCTGTAGGACCCGTAATCTATGTGAGCCCCCTGCCTTGTCTGCCCACTTCTCATGCCATCTACAGTATATACTGCAGGAATTGGAGGGATTTGTATGGAGCGGGTTCGCACACTGAACCAGCTCTCTATCCGGCTTCCAGCTGAATTTTTTACACAGCAGACTCCCGCTGGTAACTGTTGTAATTGGACCTAATTGCAGCCATTTACGTGAACTCTGATGGCTGTAATTCAAAACCTGTGTTGAATAGTGATCATGGCACCAATGTGGTTAGACAGTTGGGTAAGATGGTGGGGCGCAATCTAAGCACTGTGAGCTTTATTACGTGAACCCCATAGGTTGTTTAATGGTAGCTGGAGGCCCATGAGGGGCCCCAGTTCAGACTTTCTTTATTGGGTTTCCTGGAGTTTTATGCTCTTCACTTCTTATGGCTACCTTAAAGGAAATCTGTCAGAAGGATTTCACCCCCCAAACTATTTCTATGCTCATGTGGCTCTTTCAAAGACAAATTCAGCAATATCTTTACATGTCCAGTCCATTCCTCCATTACTGAGAAATGAGCATTTGAATTCTTATGCAAATGAGGCTGAAGAACTATTTTTAGATCTGAAGCCTCGGTCACTCCAGCTCTATTCCCCACCCAGTTCTCACTGACAACTCTTTTGCCTGAAGTCACATAGCATAGAGACTGTCAGTCAAGCATAAGGCGAGAAATAGAAGGGCTGGGCGGGAAAGAGAGCTGGGGTGACATAGACTTCAGCTCTCCAATGGCTCTGCTGCCTCATTTGCATATTCATTCAAATGGTAATTTTTCAGTAACAGATGAACGGACTGGCCATGCAAAGGTATTGCCGACTTGCTTTGCCAGAGCTACATGACTGTATAAATAATTTAAGGGGTGAAATCCTGGTTTAATTTTAGGTTTGTTTAGTATTTTAAACAAGAAGAAATAAAAAAACAGAGCCAAACTGAAAATTCTGTATTCTTTGTTTATTAAACTATTAACCAGGAAAGTATTAGATTAACTCTTTAATCATAATTACTTCTGGAGAAGATGCTCATCCAAGAAATTGTGATTTTATTTTCTGTTCAGCACTAATTAAAAAAGTTGTTTGTCAGGATGTGCTGGTAGTTATGTCGAGGGATGATCTAAGTGACCCTTCACGGTTGACCAAGTGATTTCCAAATTAATCCACAGGACGTTGCTAGCAGCAGAAAATGATCAGACGGAGACGTGTTTCTGTCTGGGAGAATCAAGGCAGATTTCTACCCTGTTTATTACATCATCTTCTTTTATAGTATTTAGCAAGTTTGTACTTCAACCAATAGTATAAAAACATACTTGCAACAATTAACCTATGAAAATACAGAAAGACTGGAAACTACATACAGTATATGGCCGTACCTACGTAACATAGAGAGGGACAATGGCGTATTCATTCTTCAGAGTTTTATACAATGATACATTCCAAGGTCTCATATCTTGACCAGGCTAGAACAATCTGGTTTTATTACAACCGTAACCTTTACTCTAGTAGAAGAACAATTTGGCTTTATAACAGTCATGAGCTATAGCCTAGTAACAGAATTTTTCTCATAAACGACAAAATGGAATTACAAGCACAAAATGGTTCTGATCTTAGTTTAACCCTTCACAATCCCCCCTAGATAGATTTTGTTAACTTATGTGCAGCATCAGAGGTACTGTCCCAAGCTATAAACTCGAGGGGTACTGGTCTTCATATGTCTGATACCATGTTACCAGACATGTCTGTTGCGGCGTACCCATCCCCCTGTAAGCTATAATTTACGAATAACAATTTTTGATAACGGTGGTGGAGATCTTTTGAAGGTAGCCATGCACTTGGCTTCAACATCTTCATCAGATAACTTCTTAACATCAATATAGAGAAGAGCAGGGGTGACAACGCCTTTGGTATCATCATTAGCTGTTCTAGTGCAGAATTTCCTAATACATACAGAAATACACCAAAGAACAAGTTTTAGTATTACATACATAACAAGGATAAAGGCAGTGATGTGTAACAATATTCCAGCTATCCAGCCCCCAATTCCTTTGAACTAATTGGCTGGATTAAAAAAAGAGAAAATATCTGCCAGAGACTGGGAATTGTCCAACAAATCTCTCAGTAATTTTTCATAATATTGTATAAACTTATTATTCAAGGACGTTGGGGAATATAGGCTGTCCCATACGGTTACCAATAATAACATAGAAAATAGGAAAAATCAAAACATTATGTCCCCTTTATTTGCTATTGGCTTGTTTAACCAGCTTGCAGTGCGATGCGTGGATCCAAGTCGATCTTCCTTCCAGTTTCACTGACATAGGGGTGATAAGGAGGACTTGAAAGGGACCGTCATACAAGGGTTGTAGTCCGTGTTTTCTGACATGCCTTTTCACAACCACAAAATTACCAGACTTCAAATTATAACAAATATCGGTTTCTGCTGAATCTGAAAAAGAAGAAGAAACTAGAGCATAGGTGCTAGAAAGATTTTTACTAAGCTGAATAACATATTGAACAGCGCGGTCAGTTTCTTCTGATAACTGCTGAGACTGGAAATTTGCAACTGGGGACCTAGCACCAAACAATATCTCATATGGGGACAGGCCATGTTTTGCAATAGGGGTAGTGCGAATGTGGTATAGTACAATGGGTAGGAGCTCTGGCCATGGAGCCGTAGTCTCCTGCATCATTTTGGTCAATTGTCCCTTCAGTGTGCCATTCAACCTCTCAACTTTCCCACTGGATTGTGGATGGAACGGGGTATGGAAGGCTACAGTGGATCCAAGGATCAGAGCCTCCTGATACACATGAGAAGAAAAAGCCGGACCTTGGCCTATTTCAACGACATCTGGAACTCCATATCTGCATATAACTTCCATCCATCACCAGTTTCTTCGCTGTGGTCTTTGCAGTTATGTTGGTAACGGGGAATGCTTCTGGCCAACTGGAGAACATGTCGACAACCACCAGACAATATTCATATCTTCCAGACTTAGGCAACGTGATATGGTCCACCTGGAGCCTCTGAAAAGGATAGTCAGGCTTAGCAAGGTGCTTCGGAGGTACACGTTGAAGTTGACCGGGATTGCAGGTCTGACAGATATTACATGCACGGTTGAGTGCTGTCAGGACTGTAGAAATACCTGGAGCCCAGTAGAATTTTTGTATCAGGGCTTGGGCCTGGGTTTTTCCTTGATGTATGGGTCCATGTGCCCACGTGGCAATAGCAGGGTACATCCGCTTAGGGAGACACACAAGTTGGTCCTTTTTCCAGAGACCATTGTCCATACGTGTCTTCCATTGCTTTACCTCTTCCTTTGGAGAGATTCTCTGCATCAGTATTAAGTGGTCTCACGGGGTCTGACAGAAAATCTCTGTCGTAGATCATCAGGTTCTTGTTGATTCAGGATCTCTTGCAACTGTTTACGCTGAGAGCGTGTGGTCACCATAGTTGGTATGGTTAGTTCAACGGGCAGAAGAGCAGCGGCCTTTGCTTGCATATCCGCAAATGCGTTTCCAATAGTCTGTGGACTGTTCCTAGGACCGTGCGCCTTGGCTTTGATAATGGCCACCTGAGTAGGTAATTTGATCAAATCCATGAGGGTTTTAACAGCTTCAGCATTTTTCACTGGAGTTCCGACAGTAGTAATAAACCCTCGATTAGCCCATAGAGCTCCAAAATCATAAGCAATACCAAATGCATACTGTGAGTCCGTGTATATATTAGCCCGCCTGTCTTTGACCAAAGTACATGCAGTAGACAGAGCCTGAAGTTCTGCTTCTTGTGCTGACTGTGATGGCGGGAGCGCAGCTGCGTGCACTACAGTGTCCTCTGTGGTAACAGCATATCCCGTGTGGAATCTTCCAAACTCATCAGCATATCTTGAACCATCCGTGTATAACACCAGATCGGGATTTGGAAGTGGATTCTCACTGACATTTGGCGGAGTAGCTGTTTCTTCAGTCAGAAATTGGGAACAATCATTTTGGAGATAATCCTCATCACTGCCATCTTTCTTGGGGACCGGCAGTAAAGTAGCGGGGTTGATTGTATTACAGCAATGCAACTTGACATAGTCAGGCAAAAAGAGTGAACACTGCAGCCGTAAATGTCATTGTACAGTCAAATATCTTGGCTGTTGGAGTGTTAGTATTGCTGCAATATCATGCGGGGCAAAAAATGTGCGTTTCATGTCCAAGAATTATATCTGCAGTTTTGTCAAGCAACTAGTGAGTGGAGTGAACTGCTCTGATGCAGCTTGGTGATACTCGGGCCACGGGGTCGAGGCGGGCCGAACAATAGCCCACTGGTCGTTGCCTGTTGCCATATGATTGTATGAGTACCCCTGCTGCGTGTCTTTCATTCTCAGACACATACAAATGGAACGGTCGAGTATAGTCCGGGATGCCCAAGCCTGGGGCGGAAGCAATAAGCCGCTTTAATTAAGAGAAGACACGATAAAGGCTTTCCATACAAACCGGTGATCTTTCCTTATAGTTCATTATACCGTCTTTTAAGGCATTGTAAAGGGGTTGCATTATGCGGGATGCATCCGGTATCCACTGATGACAATAAATACATAGTCCAAGGAAACGCTGGAGTCCTTTTGGGAAAGGTATCTGACACCCTGAAGGAGACCGTGACCCAAAAATATCACTTGACCAAGACAGAACTGAAGTTTCGAGGCCGAAACCCGACAGTTCAGATCTGCCAGATACTTTAGAAAACTAA
Organism: Oophaga sylvatica; assembly: GCA_033576555.1. Lineage (NCBI taxonomy): Eukaryota > Metazoa > Chordata > Amphibia > Anura > Dendrobatidae > Oophaga > Oophaga sylvatica. Next base: position 881,285,988 of record JARQOD010000001.1, read on the forward strand.
CAATAGCAATATGGCTTCCTGCTCCGTCCGGGCACACAACAAAAAAATCATCCACATAGTGAAACAGCGTGATATGGGGGTGGTCCAATTGCCAGGGTAAAAGACACTAGCCCATATTTTTTGCAAACTGATTGGGACTGTTTTGGGCCCCTTGTGGCAGAACTGTCCACATCAATTATCCTCGCTGATAGATAAATAAATACAAACAGAAACTGGCAATCTTGGTGTAATGGAATGCTGAAGAAAGCATTGGTAAAATCGATAACTGTGAACCAAGCAGCATCCTGAGGTATCTGGAACAAAAGAGTATATAAATTAAGCACCACCAGAGTTTCCAGATCAGTAACTGCATTAACTACCCTAGATCTTGTACCAGCCGGTACACAGGGGGTTAAGTTTGTGTAGTTGAAGGGGGGGGCTGATGTCTGCTATGTGGGCCACTGATAAGAACTGTGTCCTTGCAGCTGGGGTGGGGGTCTGGAGCTGCTGCAGCCAGTGGTCTGCTGTTTTGTTTTTTTTTTTTATTCTCTGCTAACACAGAGCGAGCTAAATTGTTCTGAAAACTTTTTATTACTTTTAATACATCGTCCGGAGTGGACAGAGAAAACATACCAGGATTACGTTCTGGACAACCTCAGTAAGTAATTGCTGGGACCTAGGAATGTTGGTAGGATTATATCGTGGTCCCACTGCATATATTACATATTAATGCGGCAGCTGTCCCTATCCTAAAGAGCACATCAAAACGGTGGGGTCCAGGAATAACATTGGAATACATTCACCCTGCAGGATCATATGGTGGGGGCACACTGTTTTTTTTGGCAACCCAGGATATATTGGTGCCCTGGGGTTGAGGGGCACAGAGTTTACAATCGGGAGAAGAGACTTAATTTCCTGGGAAAGGACCTTATTGTCTAGCAGAGAAACCCCTTGTTCCAAATCATCATTTTTTTAAATTATTTGTCTTTATAGTACTTTCAGTCACTTTCTCAGTTCCTTCCACAAAACATCCAGTCTTTATCGTAGCAGACAGCTTTCCTTTTTCAACATAACCATAACAGAAGCAGCCAGAATTCACTTTCTCTGTTACCTCCATATCAACCTTCCTTTGTTTTTTCTAACACCTTCGTTCCATAGCGTAGGCTGTATCCTCCCTCCCTCAGGAATTCCCTTGCATTGCCGATAGATTTCTTTCCCCGTCTCTGACTAACAGTATCCTATCTATCACACAAATCCAAATTCTTCTTTTTCTTCCACGGAAACATGATTCTCTTTTAATTAAATATCCTTACTTCAGTTGTGCACAGTACTGGAGCGGCCGCACAGTCTGTTCCACCGGGTCTATCTATCCCCCACAGGGATGACCCCAAAACGCGGTACTCAGTGAAATAAGGAGGGCGTCTTAGACTATCCCTCCGGACACCTCTGGTTTATATATATATATATATATAGTATATTATATAACGAAGTTACGCATCCTTCCCAATCTTCGATCACTTCACCGTGCCTGATTCTAACAGTGATCAGGATTTCAGGATATTTTGACTAAAAAGAGAGTTACACTCACTGGTCAATCCGGGGTGTCCATCCCTTATGAGGTACGGTTCGAGCACTGGGCCCCCAATGGAACTACACCTCTATATGATTCCACCCAAGAATCACCCCACCATCGAGGACAAACCTCAGATCCTCTTTTCAGCAACAAACACAGGAAAACCACACCAAACGGTCAGTCTGAACAGTATAACTGCCAACTTACCGTGGTTGTGGGGGGTGATCAGTCCCAATTTTCCAGTGCCTGTGTCTGGTCTGAGGGTCCTTTGTCTGTTGTCCTCCGGGGGCACAGGTGTCCCTATATGGGGGCCCCACATTGGGCACCATCTGTCGAGGGAGGATCTAAGTGACCCTTCACGGTTGACCAAGTGATTTCCAAATTAATCCACAGGACGTTGCTAGCAACAGAAAATGACCAGACGGAGACGTGTTTCTGTCTGGGAGAATCAAGGCAGATTTCTACCCCGTTTATTACATCATCTTTTATAGTATTTAGCAAGTTTGTACTTCAACCAATAGTATAAAAACATACTTGCAACAATTAACCTATGAAAATACAGAAAGACTGGAAACTACATACAGTATATGGCCGTACCTACGTAACATAGAGAGGGACAATGGCGTATTCATTCTTCAGAGTTTTATACAATGATACATTCCAAGGTCTCATATCTTGACCAGGCTAGAACAATCTGGTTTTATTACAACCGTAACCTTTACTCTAGTAGAAGAACAATTTGGCTTTATAACAGTCATGAGCTATAGCCTAGTAACATAATTTATCTCATAAACGACAAAATGGAATTACAAGCACAAAATGGTTCTGATCTTAGTTTAACCCTTCACAGTTAGAACTGTTATATGAGCCTTCTCCCCTTTTATGATTCCATCTTGGGTCAGTAGCTATGAGTAAAATACTTCTCTCAGATAGTAAACCATTCTCAAATACACTTTTTAGGGAATTTAGACTTTTTGAAAAGGTGGGCTCTAATCTATTAGCTAGATAAAGAACATCTACAATGATAGTCTCCCACGCTGGATGACCACATGAGACTGTGTATTAGCTGGACAGGGTCTTTGTTGCGATGAGATCTGTTTAATACTTGATTTCTACCTGTGGGGGCTTTGTATGGAAATTACCGTAAATACCTGCTTCTCGATTTCACGCAGATTACAATAAATCACCGGGGGTTCAGCATAAGCATAACCTGTGATCAGCACATACTAGTCATCTAAAGAAGAAAAGGCCTTTTAATAGTGATGAGCGAGCGTGCTCTTGTAAGGTGTCATCTGAGCGTGCTCGTGTGCTAGCCGAGTGTCTGTGGAGTGCTTGAATACTATGTTTGACCCCCGCGCCTCCATGTCTCACGGCTTCTCGACGGCCACAACACATGCAGTGATTTCCTGTTTGTTAGGCAATCCCTGCATGTGTTGAGGCTGTTGAAAGCCGCGAGACATGCAGGCGCGGGGACTCAAATATATTATTCGAGCACGCTGAAGACACTCGGTTAGCACCTGAGCATGATAACACCTTATCTGAGCACGTTTGCTCATCACTACCTTTTAATCTTGCAACTGAGACAGAACTATGGACACTACCACCTGGCGCTAACACTTTTGTAAAATCCCGCCATACAGAACATGCAATCAGGACATATTATACCATGTTAAATTCTATGACCTGGCACAATGTGTGCTTATATTTTTTCCTCCCCAGCAATAGAAGGCTTTTAGAGATAGACTCATTACATTCTTACACTGAGCGAATTTCCTTTCTATACATTGTTCTCAATTCTTATGTCCTTGACTTTGTAAAAGGAAAGTGGAGAGCCTATTATCAGGTTACGGAGCAGGATAGCGAGTCTCAGCGCATCTTTCAATTTCAGGTGTTCAATTGTTTCCCTGAGAAACGCAAAAAAATTTTTTTACATCTTAAGCAAGTTCTATTTTTTGAATTGTTATAATAGTGTGTTAAGTCTTAATGCTGTATTATATTCCACTATATCTGGTTACCGAGGACTTGTTTTATTTGGAATGTGTATAGCTGCTTCTATCACTCCATTGGAACACAGTGATTCTTTTTTCTATTTATTGTTAATATTTATTTCTACATTCTGTATGCTATATGTAATAGCCGTTATGCAAAATGATGGTTTTTGGTCTGTAAGCTTTTGTCTTAATATAATCTTGATCCACTCATAACTTTTTATTACCTAATAATGTACAGTAGGTGATGCATGAATAATTTATCAATGCATTGAAGAGCTCAGCCACAGACAGGGCCATGTGCTATTCTTCTCTAATACCATTTTAAGGCTAAAAGCCTCTTCGAAAAAAATTTAAAAACAATCAATTTTTATTTAAGATGCATGTATTGTTTGGCAAATTTTATTTTTTTCATTTATATTTCAGTAACAAATTTGCACCACTTGCCTTTCCAAGCGGTTTCTTTTCTGGCACATTTCTGGCTGCTGAGTGAAGGGACTGGGTATCTCTCAGTGAGGTTGTAACGCTTTTCTTCTGAACTTTCCTGAGCTGATTTATGACCACAGGCCCCATGAAAGTTGAGTTGAACTCTAATATTTTCATAAATTAGCTGAGAGGAGCTCAGAAAAACACTGATAAAAACATTACAAACTCTCCCTTCAAAACAATCTCACTGACGGATTCTTAGCTAACTCATCTTGCAGCGAGTACTAGACAGTACAGCACAGAGACTATATAAATGGTGCATTTCGTAGGAAGCTCAACTGCAAAAAATATATTTCTCCAAAAAATAAATATATTTACATAAAAAAATTGTCCCCAAAGGTGTCCATATCCTTTAATGCAGCTACAGTAAAACATATATATGCATGAATATTGACATCTGTTTTTTTTTTTATTTTAGCTGTGTATTCAGATATCGCCTGTGCGTATGAAAAACCAACCATGCACCCATTTGCCTACAGAGTCCATACGCATCAGTTGGGTAAGTATGCCTAGACCCAGAAACTTACACTTTTTATTTTGCTGTACTTTTTAGGCACCTAAAAGTAAATTCATACATTATGTCGTTCAACTTTCTAGGTCAAGTTGTCAGTGGGTACCGAATCAGGAACGGAAAGTGGTCTTTAATTGGCAGACAGAGCCCACAGCTACCACAGGTATCTTCTCAAACATAAAAGAAAGCTACTTGAAATAAGAATGAAATAGTCAAAAACATTTTTTATCAATAACATGATTTTATTAAGGATACCAAAAGTTGGCAGGACTGATTAAAAACATGAAAATACAAGACATGATAAAAAATATACACTAAAAGTAAAAAAGAGGAGTCAGAACAGGATCAGCAGCATGAATCAAATGTAAGAGCCAAACAAATGAAATTCTAAAGTGCAAGTGCACAATGGTACCTAATTACCTAAAATTACCTCTTAATAAACCTACTTGGTAATCACAATGGTAATCTGATCAATATGTTCTTTCTGAATCTCACACCATAACACCTTCATATCTACTTACTATTTCTTTGCTTGTACTATATTTATTATACTTTTTTGTACTTACTTGAGACTTCTGATCCTGATATGTTTTGATCATTCTCTGAGATGTATAGATAATTAATATAGATAACTAATTTCTCCTTCGTCTCATTGGGGGACACAGGACTGTGGGTGTATGCTCCTGCTGCTAGGAGGCTGACACTAAGTAGATATAAAAAAAGGTTAGCTCCTCCTCCGCCGTATACACCTCGACACTGGCCGCAGGCGAACCCAGTTCATGCTTAGTGTCTGGTGGAGGCACACGACTAGTTTCACCCAGACCATTTTTTTTTTCCTCTTCCCATGGAGACGAGATAGGGGCGACGGACCCTTTTGAAGGGGTCCGATCTCCCCAAACCAATAACGGGCAAGCACGTGTAGTGTCGCCTCCACGTATCCTCTCCCGCAACGTGGGACACTTATGCTGGACTCAGCCCTGACCACCCTAGGGTATTGAAACCTTAGGCTGTACAGAGGCAAAGGTAGTCCGTGCGGCCCCACTGCACCACCAATGCTGGACTGCGGTGCTGCAAGGAGGCAGATTGTCCCTCTCCTCATCCCCTGAAGGAATGACGGAGTTAGGGTGCCTGCACCGTCCTTATTCTTGATTTTTTTTCCCTCCTCTAACCTGTATTGAGGGGGCTTGGGCTCCTGTGGTCCTTCAGGCATGCCAGTGGAGCGAGTAGCGGTCAGTCCTGTGTCCCCCAAGAGCGGTGAGTCCGGCTCCCTTGGAGGGGCCCGTGGTCGGCTGGGGGGGCCTTTGTTGGCGTTTGCTGGGTCGCTCTAGGCAGCGCAGGCTCTCCCCAGCAGCAGCAGCTCCGGCGCTCGCCCCTTGACTTTCGGGCGGTCTCCGCCGAAAATCCAGTCTCCGGCTGCGGCCGAAACTAGACCTCAGCCTGGGGCCTTCTCCCGGTCTGGCGGGCCCTCCCTTGACTTCCGGGCGGGCGCCGCCAATAATTTAGTCCCCGGCTGCGGCCGAGACTAGGCCGCGGCCTGGAGCTCCAGGCCAGAGGCGGGGCCGAGTCCAACAAACTCCTCCCCAAGTTAGGGGGGGCAGAAATCAGCAGAGCCTATTTCAGGAACGCCCACATTGGATGGGGCGCGCTTTTTGAACGTTTTCAAGGACTGCAGCAGCCTCTGTGGACTTCTCGGCGCAAGGACGTCTGGGGACACAGGACTGGGGTAGGTGCTTTATAGCTATGCCACACTACACGCTGCTCCCCTGCACCCTATTTTTGTGCTACCTCAAATTATTACAGCACAGGTACAGCATGTTCAGAAGGGCTAAGACTCACACGGTGCTGTATACCGCATGCATTGCCTTTAGGTCCCTTTTCCGCACGCCCAGATTACTCGGGTCTGCGAAGCCTGTGACTCCGAATGTGCCCAGGAACCCTCCCCTATACCTGAGCCCAGTGCGTCAGGTCCCCCGGAATGGGCCCTGTCTCTGTCACAATCTATGGCATCATTAACGAGACCAATCAAGTCCCTTCAAGCTCCCGATAGGGGCACGGACAGTGGTTCATCCGTCTTGGCCATTTCTCAGGAACATCCGGCCTGCAGGGGCCGCACTCTCATCAGGCAGACGCGGGGGAAGCGAACCCACACTGCGTCGCCTGTGCCGTCTGGGGCCTCGGCATCTATCAGTTCCGTTTCTCGCTCTCCCTCACCAGTGGAGGCGAGTAACCAAGGTTCGGACTCTGACTCCGAAGGGTTCCTCAATCTAGAGGCACCTAATTGTCAAGAGACAATTGACAGTCTCATTGAAGCAATCAATCAAACCCTGGGGGTAGATGATGAATCCACCTCGGCCTCTGGTCATAAGGTGTCCTTCAAACGAGCCAGGCAAACTCATAAGGTTTTTGGCACTCACCCTGAATTTGAGGACCTAGTGCAGCGCCACCGGGAAAGGCCAGACACATGCTTTTCAGGACAAAAGGCTCTCAATACCAGATATCCTTTTTCCCTTGAGCTCCTTAAGAAATGGGCGGAATCTCCTGCGGTCGACCCTCCGGTGTCACGTTTAGTGTCTAAGACGCTCCTCTCCCTTCCCAACGGTTCCTCGATCAAGGATCCAATGGACCGTCTAATTGAAAGCTTGGCTCGCTCGGTGTTTGAGGCTCTGACCTCTCTCCCTCTTTTGCAGCGACTTGGGTTGCTAAGGCTATGATATCCTGGTCGGAGTCTCTAAATAGAGCCCACCACGGCACGGAAGTGCCGTCAGAGGTAATTGAGATCTCTAATCAAATTGCTCTTGCAGGAGACTTTTTGATTAATGCTTCCATGGATGCGGCAAATTGCGCAGCACTAGCTGCAGCTAACGCGATTGCTATTAGGAGAGCCTTGTGGTTGAGGACATGGCGGGCGGACTCAACCTCAAAAAAGTCCCTTACGTCCGTACCTTATCAGAGTGGCCGGTTATTTGGCGAGAGACTGGATCAGCTCATATCTGATGCTACAGGAGGGAAGAGCAGTTTCCTTCCTCAGCAGAAAATTAGACAGCCCTTTCGCCGACAGCTTCAACCTCGGTTTAGGGCCTTTCGCAACCCAGGCTGGACCGCGGCAGCCAGCTCCGGCGGCTCAGGTCAACCTAATCAGGCCAGAGATCATCAAGTCTCTTAAAAGACCAACCCTTTGGGAAGGATGTGATCTCAACAGCCGAAATCTAGAGGGTCTAGGTCCCAAAGGTTTTCGGCCAAATGACTGGAGGCAGGATCCGGTCAATTCATCCAGAGTGGGTGGCCGCCTACTCTGGTTTCGCCCCACCTGGCTATCGGTCACTCACGACAAGTGGGTCTGGGAGTTAGTCTCCTCGGGGTACAAGATAGTTTATCAGCCATCCCTCAAATCGTTTTTTCCCTCGCGCCTTCCCAAAGAAGAATCCCGGGTTCGCGCCTTGTTCACGGCTGTCAAATCTCTTTGGCGCAGTGAGGTTATCATTCCAGTACCAGAGGTCGAGAGAGGTCAAGGGTTCTATTCCAACCTGTTCATAGTACCCAAGAAAGACGGCACTGTAAGGCCCATTCTGGACCTAAAACGTTTGAACAGGTTTGTCAGAATTCGACGTTTCCGAATGGAGTCTCTCCGCTCAGTCATTGCAGCCATGGAAAAGGGGGAATTTCTAGCGTCAATAGACATCCAGGATGCCTATCTTCACATCCCCATATTCCCCCCTCATCAGAGATTTCTACGGTTTGCTATCAGCAACCTTCACTTTCAATTCGCAGCCTTGTCCTTCGGGCTAGCCACAGCCCCCAGGGTGTTCACAAAGTTATGGCTGCCGTTGTGTCCATTCTGCACTCCAGGGGGATAGTCGTCTTGCCATACTTAGACGATCTCCTCATCAAGGGTCCGTCTTTCCAAGCCTGCGAGGAAAGTGTCAGCATTACGCTAGACACCCTGGTTCGCCTGGGGTGGCTGGTGAATTTGAAAAAATCATCTCCCGTGCTATCTCGGAAGATCACCTTTTTTAGGGATGATTTTCAACACCGCTCGAGGTTTGATAATCCTCCCTCAGGACAAGGCCCTAGTTCTCCGTCAGGAGGTACGGATCCTTCGCCAACCGATTCCTCACCCCATCCGGTTTTGCATGAGGGTCTTAGGAATGATGGTGGCAGCAATCGAGGCCATTCCATTTGCACAATTTCATCTCCGCTCCCTTCAGCATGCCCTCTTGGCAGCGTGGGACGGGAGTCACTCTCTCAATCTCCGGTGCCGTCTGTCTCTAGAGGTCAGACAGACACTTACGTGGTGGACAAGGAGCACCACTCTTCAGCAGGGGCGATATTTTCCCCAGTCCATTCGCTGATAGTCACAACGGACGCCAGCCTTCTCGGATGGGGAGCAGTGTTTCGCCACTACACAACCCAGGGATTTTGGTCCCTGCAGGAATCAACCCTCCCGATCAATAATCTAGAGATTCGGGCTGTTCGGCTGGCTCTGAGGCATTTTCACCATCATTTGGCGGGCCGCCCTGTCCGAATACAATCGGACAATGCCACGGCTGTGGCATACATAAATCATCAGGTAGGTACCCGCAGCATGGCGGCCATGCACGAGGTGAAACATATTCTGGCCTGGGCAGAAAGAAATCACTCTGATATCGGCGGTCCACATTCCAGGCGAGGAGAACTGGGCAGCGGACTTTCTCAGCCGTCAGGGTATAAGCGTCAGGGGAACTGTCACTCCATCCCGACGTATTTCAGCAGATATGCCTACGCTGGGGAACTCCAGATGTGGACCTGATGGCCTCCAGGATAAACGCCAAGGTACCCAACTTCATCTCCTGATACCGGGATCCGCAGTCAATTGCAGTGGACGCCCTGGTTCTACCGTGGAATCAGTTTCACCTCCCGTACTTGTTTCCACCGATAGCTCTTCTCCCAAGGGTGATCAGAAAGATCAGGATAGAGGGGGTCCCAGCGATATTAATAGCTCCGGATTGGCCGCGTCGCTCATGGTACGCAGAGCTGGTACAGTTGCTCGCCGACGCACCTGGCGTCTGCCAGAACGCGCGGGCCTTCTTTCCCAGGGCCCAGTTTACCACCAGAACTCAGCGGTCCTGTGTTTGACGGCCTGGCGTTGAATCTTGGATCCTGACCAAGGCTGGATTCTCCCAGAAGGTCGCTGCCACAATGGCTAGCGCCCGAAAACCGCCTCGGCTCGTATCTACCACCATACTTGGAAGGTCTTCTTTACTTGGTGCAGGGAACAGGGTTATTCCCCACTTCAGTTTCCAATTCCCAACATTCTGGCATTTCTCCAAGCGGGCCTAGATTCAGGCCTAGCGCCAAGCACTCTTAGAAGACAGATATCAGCTTGTCTGTTCTTTTTCAGCATAGAATCTCTACTAATTTACAGGTTAAGACCTTTATTCAGGGGGTTGTCCATATAGTGCCCCCTACAGGGCTCACTTAGACGTCTGGGATCTCAACCTTATTCTGAGAGTTCTGCAGGAATCTCCATTTGAGCCTCTTCAGGAAGTTTCCTTGACATACCTTTCTTGGAAGGTGGTGTTTTTGGTAGCCATAACATCCATAAGGCGGGTCTCGGAGCTGGTGGCACTATCTTGCCGAGCTCCGTACTTACTTTTTCATCACGATAAGGTGGTGCTCAGGCCAACACCACCTTTTTTGCCTGAGGTCATATCCTCATTTCATATCAGTGAGGACATTGTTTTGCCCTCATTTTGCCCAGCGCCGACGCAACGAGTGGAGAAAGCTCTCCATACGCTGGAACTGGTGAGAGCACTCAGGAGATATGTATCTCGGACGGCATCCTTTCGGCAGACGGACACGCTGTTCATCCTCCCGAGGGTTTCAGGAAGGGAATCGCTGCCTCAAGATCAACTTTGGCCAGATGGATACGGTTAACCATTCAGGAGGCCTACCGCTTCAGAGGTGCTGTGGTCCCCGCAGGAATCAGGGCTCACTCCACCAGAGCGGTGGGTGCCTCCTGGGCTCTTCGGCATCAGGCTTCGGCGGAACAGGTTTGTAAGGCTGCAACCTGGTCCAGTCTGCATACTTTCTCTAAACATTATAATATCCATACTCAGGCTTCAGCGGATGCAAGTCTGGGTAGAAGGATTCTTCAGGGCGCGGTAGCGCACCTATAGGCAATGCCTGGTTACGACTTATACTGTGGAATCGGTTTCCCACCCAAGGGACTGCTTTGGGACGTCCACAGTCCTGTGTCCCCAATGAGACGAAGGAGAAATACGGATTTTTGTGTTACTCACCGTAAAATCCTTTTCTCCGAGACAATCATTGGGGGACATAGCACCCACCTAATAGCCAGATGGCTTCGTTTTGGAGTTAATTCTATTTTTGTCAGTTCCGGTGGGTTTATTTCTGGATGTATTGTACCTGTGTTAACACTGATTTACTTTTTGTCCTCCTACTGCTTTTTGCACTAAGCTGGGTTCACCTGCGGCCAGTGTCGAGGTGTATACGGCGGAGGAGGAGCTAACCTTTTTTTATGTCTACTTAGTGTCGGCCTCTTAGCGGCAGTAGCATACACCCGCAGTCCTGTGTCCCCAATGAGCGTCTCGAGAGAAAGGATTTTACGGTGAGTAACACAAAAATCCGTATTTCATTGTGCACTTTATAACTTATTACTATCTCAAGCTTTTCATCTTAATTTTTTCAGAATTGAATGCTATTATGCTAATTAACCCAATTGTGCACATATATTTATATATACAGCTTGGACAAAAATTAAGTGACCACTGCAAAATTTTCAGTTTGTCTGATTTTTCTCTTTATAGGTATATTTTAGAGTTAAATGTAAATTGCTCTTTTATTCTATAAACTACTGACAACATGTCTCCGAATTTCCAAGCAATAAATTTTGTATTTATATTCAGAAAATGAGAAATGGTCAAAATAACAAAAAAACGCAGTGCTTGCAGACCTCAAATAATGCTAAGATAACAAGTTCATAATCATTTAGAAACAACAATACTAATGTTTTAACTCAGGAAGAGTTCAGAAATCAATATTTTGTGGAATAACCATTTTTAATCACAGCTTTCATGCGTCTTGGCATTCTTTCCACCAGTCTTTCACACTGCTTTTGAGTGACCTTATGCCACTCCTGGTACAAAAATTTAAGCAGTTCTTTGTTTGGTGGCTTGTGACTATCCATCTTCCTCTTGATTACATTCCACAGGTTTTCAATGGGGTTCAGGTCTGAAGATTGGGCTGGCCATGACAGGGATTTGATGTGGTGGTCCTTCATCCACACATTGATTGACCTAGCTGTGTGGCATGGCACATTGTCCTGCTGGAAAAACCAGTGCTCAGAGTTGGGGAACATTGCCTGAGCAGAAGGAATCAACGGTTTTTCTAGGATAACCTTGTATGTGGCTTGATTCATACGTCCTTCGCAAAGATTAACCTGCCCAATTCCAGCCTTGCTCAAGCATCCCCAGATCATCACCAATCCTCCACCAAATTTCACAGTGGGTGCAAGACACTGTGGCTTGTACGCCTCTCTAGGTCTCCGTCTAACCATTAAAGACTAGGTGTTGGGCAAAGCTGAAAATTAGACTCATCAGAGAAGATTACGTTACTCCAGTCCTCTATGGCTCAATCCTTAAGGTCTTTGGCAAACTTCAGCCTGGCTCTCCTTTGCTTCTCATTGATGAAAGGCTTTTTCTAGCTTTACATGAGTTGAGCCTTGCCTCTAGGAGCATGTTATGAACTGTTCTTGCCATGCACTTCACCCCAGCTGCCATTTGCCATTCCTTTTGTAGGTCACTTAATGTCATCCTGCGGTTGCTGAGTGACATTCGAATAAGATGACGGTCATCCGGTCAGTGGAGAGTCGTTTTCGCCCTCTACTGGTCTGTAGCTTTGTTGTCCCCATTGTCTGTTGCTTGACCTTGTTGTAATGGACTGCCGACTTAGAAATTTAAAGGATGGAGGCAACATGACGCTCACTGTATCCCTCTGCTAGTAAAGCCAGAATTTAGCCCTTCTTTTCCTCATTCAAGACTTTTCTTTTCAACTCCTTTGGCATGGTTAAAAATTATTTTTTCATTCCTATTACTTTTGGGATATTACTAGCACTTGTTTTGCCATCCAGCTTGTCCTATTGCAAGAGGATTGTGAACACCACAGTGGTGTTTTTTATACTTGCCTTCATAAAGATTTGATTCAGGTGATCACCTAATCAGAAGCACATTAAGTAGAATGAGGTGTACTCTGATTGGAATTCAACTGAATCTGGAATGGAATGGCTGTCAGTCATGTAGAGAAGCTGATTTTTATAAAACTGTGCGGTTGTCTCTTAATTTTTGCCAGAGCATAATAAATATACACACATATATACTGTATCTCATTGTTATGAGTGTTTGAGCAACTCCCATTGTGCACTTGCACTTTATAATTTAATTTTTTGGCTGTCATTTTATTCATCCTGCTTTTGCTGTTCTGCCTCCTCTTTTTTACTTTTTGCGTTTATTTTAATCATGTCTTGTAGATTCATGTTTTATGAACAGTCTTGTCAACTTTTGGTATCCTTAATTAAATCATGTTATTGATAAAAAAAATGTTGATTATTTAATTCTTATTTCAAGTAGCTTTCTTTTATATCTAATGTTTTATCTGCTTGAATAGTGCTTTGCATTGCACACATTTATATGGTTATTTGTTGGGGATATATCCCTTCTTATCTGGTTATATATCTTCTCAAATGTAGGCTGCATACATAAGTAGTTTTTTTTTTTTGATGACTCATGAGACATTTTCCCACTAGCCTAAAATTGCCCTCAAGTTTCATTTACATTGTATTTGGCATATCACGCATATTTCTACATACAAATAAATACAGATTAAACATATACCTTATATACTCGTGTATAAGATGAGGCACCTAATTTTGCCACGAATAACTGGGAAAACTTATTGACTCGAGTATAAGCCGGGTATGCATTGTCCCCTTATCCCATCCTTGTATACATGGCCCCTTATTCCCATCCTTGTCTGCATGATCTCTTATTCCCATCCTTGTCTGCATGGCTCCTTATTCCCATCCTTGTCTTCATGGCTCCTTATTCCCATCATTGTTTGCAAGGCTCTTATTCCCATCTTTGTCTGCATGGCTCCTTATTCCCATCTTTGTCTTCATGGCTCCTTATTCCCATTCTTGTCTGCATGGCTCCTTATTGCCATCCTTATCTGCATGGTTCCTTATTCACATCCTTATCTGTATGGCTCCTTATTCCCATCCTTGTCTGCATGGCTCCTTATTCCCATCCTTGTCTGCATGGCCCCTTATTCCCATCTTTGTCTGCATGGCTCTTTATTCCCATCCTTGCCTATATGGCTCCTTATTCCCATCCTTGCCTGCATGGCTCCTTATACCCATCCTTGCCTGCATGGCTCCTTATTCCCATCCTTGTCTGCATGGCTCCTTATTCCCATCCTTGTCTGCATGGCTCCTTATTCCCATCCTTGTCTGCATGACCCTTTATTCTCATCCTTATCTGCATGGCTCCTTATTCCCAACCTTGTCTGCATGTCCCCTTATTCCCATCCTTGTCTGTATGGCTCCTTATTCCTATCCTTGTCTACATGGCTTTTTATCCCCATCCTTGTCTACATGGCTCTTTATTCCCATCCTTGCCTGCATGGCTCATTATTCCATCCTTGTATGCATGGGTCCTTATCCCCATCCTTGTCTGCATGGCTCCTTATCCTACCTTGCATGCATGGCTCCTTATCCCATCCTTGCATTCATGGTTCCTCATCCCTATCCTTTTATGTGTGTCCTCATGAGAAAGCATAAAAAAACATACATCCTACTTACCTTACCTGCACGCCTTCGCAGCATCTTGTTCCGGTTCCAGCAGCTCCTGCGGGTGAGCGATCATGTGTCCCCGCTCATTAAGGGAATGAATATTCACCTTTCTCCACGCCTATGGGAGTGGAGAGAGATGAATATTCATTACCTTAATGAGCGGGCACCCGTGCTAGCCCAGCCGCTGCTGGAA